>JAODTK010002810.1:0-224966 GCA_026419785.1 Sclerodactyla briareus | reverse complement strand
TGAGGGAATAGAGCCTGACAGACTTGAAAGTTCATAAAAACTAGGCCAATAGGAGACCATACCTGCGTCTGTGTCGTTCTCCGTGTCCAAATTGCCAGGTCACCTAGTGCACGTCTTCTTCGATCTAACGTAAGGAACAGGAAAGTGAGGTTTGGGTATTAATTGACATCCGCTTTTGAATTATTGACTGATTGATCGATTGATTTTAAAACATTCAACAAGTTTATTGCTTGTTCGTGTGTCTGATTATGCCCAGTACGGGCAATGGCCCGGAACGACCGACCGCCCTAACGACTAACCGCAACGAGCCCCCACCCGCACGCCATCGAGTAGGTCGAAGAAACAACAGTGGCGGCGTACACAAGAACTCTTGGGCCTATTTATGGATTCGACGAAGTTTCCCCACACAAATGGCCTACTATCCGGCAGAGCGCCACTGTAGGTGCCGCGCCCAGTTTTCCAAGAATGATCTCCCCACAGAATACTGGGGACAAGGGATTACCTTTCAGAGAGCCTCGGGTTGTATTGCTGGCCCCCCCTTTGATGGGATTCTCGAAGCCATGCACCACCCTTTCCTGCGCCCGAGACAGTGTAAATTAGAAAGATGAAACTCATGTTGAAATGTTCAGAATAATGTTCAACCCCATTACGGGAGCACGGCGTGATGTCACTAAATAGGGACGTGAAGAGCAACAACTTAGAAGTAATGTGAGGGTAAAAAGCATTGGAATAATTTCGAAAAAATATGATTATACAATTTTTTATCTATTGCCTTCATATAACGGCGCATTACACTTTTGTGTTGTATTACATACGTGGAATATTATGGTGTTTAAAATCTGTGGATGGTCCATTCAAATTGGTCGTTTTGGGTCAGTAATGGTCACGTTATATGAAACACTTTATCCAATTACAGGTCATCGGCCATAAGTTGTTATTAAGTGACATATCTGGGCTTATGAATTGAAAGGCGGGAAATGTTGAAGTCATTCGGATGTAATTGAAAATATTTCATGAACTTACGCGGTGTTTGAAGAGGAAATTCTCACTATTGTGGAAATAGTGGGCATATAGTGAGAAGTTCATCCAAAGGGTCCATGCGGGGTCATTAAAAATCCAAATTCCTGAACATTCTCTCTAGTGGTATATCCGTCTCAATGCAGGCTCCTCAAGAAACACGTCGTTATAATTCCTCTCTTCTGCATTTCTATTATCATAACATAGTTTTCTTCTTCTGTCATATCTTCATTGTTTTTTTCCCCTACGTTGTCGTTTGCTTTAATTTCAATGCTTCAGTGTCCTTGTTAGGATTTACCATAAGTGAGATTTCCAGCAGTAGAGACGAGAGAGGTTTCTTGGGGAGGGAATGACATAGTTCCTCGAGCTGTACCACTCGTTTACGTTGCGCTTGTTTCTTAATTACATTTTCCGATAATTCATTATTTCTGCGGGAACTTCTCCATGGTGGATGTATTAGGTATACATGGGGAGTGGTGGGAATTTACCAGGCAGTTCAAGTCTGTTTCCACTGTTCACAATGTGTTGGTTACATTATCAAATATTGGGCCAATGTGATAGACATGTTCAAAGTCACTCCAAGGTCCAGGTCATAAAAGGTCAATTAAATGTGGAACCGCATAATGCGGAATGATGAAGAACACGCAGTGTAAATTGGCCGGAGGAACTTTGCTGCCCGCAAAACACTCCAACAGATATGATTCACTGAGATTTATACCGCGAAACATTTTTAAAAGTCCTCTAAAAAACATTGCTATGAGACTAACTCTCTAATTGTGCACTTGTTGCGTAGTTTCATGTTCGTGTTTTGTTTTTTCGTGTCAATGAAGACAGACCCACACCTATTTTAGAATCACCTGAACTATTATCCGGAGCAAAACTTATTTGTCACGTCGCTTTCAATTTTTGCGCATCGTCCTCGCTTCATTTTCCTCCCTCTTGGCAAGAGAAAAAATATGGCCAAACAACAACTCTGCTTTCCCCACCTCTTACTCGGAATTCAAGCCGTTGATATTTCCGGGCTTTGTTAAATTAACTCAGACTGTTCTCTACGCTCTACACTATATTTTGAACCGTTTTGAACTTCCTACGGTCATACTTTCTATTTGCGAATTCCGGCAGAATTGACTATACCCACATTCTGCGTATAGCTCCATGCTGTGTCAGGCAAACCGAGGGCCCGAATTGCACAATGGGATTCACCATCCTCAGGTCGCATGCCCGCGGGTCGCTCGCCACTTCGTTTCCGGGATGTTTCGCAAATTGTGAGGATATGAACATGTATTAGTGATGAATGGCATAAGTATATTTTTTCGCAATCTTGTAACGTGTCCAATTTCCGTTTTTGAGCGAAATCCCTATGCATATGTATGGATATGGGCTAACCGATAAGTGTGAACACACCACACACGCACACTTACACGCGCGTTACATAACAGAACCCCTTTTCTACTCAATCTCATTGCTGGAGAGCAAGAGCCCCAGCCCCTCGGGAACGTACCGCTTTTTGGATCCTTCTTACCGTTGTAATTGTTACCGAGTAAACGTTGCTATGACCCATATAACAGTAAATAATGAGAAGACGTTCTCCCTGTTGTTTGGTCCTCCAGGAGACGAAGATAACAAAAAAAAAAAACGACCTGCAACAATTATCAATTGTTGCTACTTTGCCTAGTTTCAATCATTAATAAATAATTTGTCGTTCGTTAACAAATTGCTAACGACGGACGACATGGCATACATGGTGTATATTTGACAAACATGATAGGTTCATTGTTGCCATGATATGCACGATTAGTGGTCGGATTGGAGTTTATTTGACTTGCTGCTTTTGCAATCGTTATTTTCCCAAACTGATACGGACAACTGCCTAGGTTTTTGATGTGCTGGACTCTGCTCATTCCCTGCGGAGCTTTCGTTTCAATTCCCAGTGATGCAATAAGACCCCCCCCCCCCGCCCCTCCCCGTGGTGCAATGGGGACAATCTGGCTGTGTCGTTGTTTTCGTTCGCTAATCCTCCATGATTGTCGAGGTACGTTCCGGCCCCTGATATTCAGGGTGGATATCTGTAATCGCTCTAAACGAACCGAATACCGATGAGAACGCTATGAAAGCACCCTACATCATGATAGACGCTTATGATTATTACATGCCTTGACCTATAGGTTACACACGTTTAACCTCAATGAAAATCTGGCATTGACAGAATCAAGCACACTTGCTCGGCAATCACGCGGAGAGAACACAACCTTCATAAAACAGCTAGCAATAATATAATCATACTCCGGTAGCGCGGAGCAACAAGAATGATCAGTAACCTAGAAAAGGACCTGCGATAGGAACAACACTCCATAGCAGATCCAAGGCGTCAGCCATCAATTAAATACGTTGAATTGGAAGAGTTACATGAAGGGGGGGGGGGGGGCGGGGGGGGGGGGGGGGGGGGGGGGGTGGGGAGGTCGTCATGAAATCACAGAATACTCGTTTGGTTACTCTGACGTGTAAGGCGATGAGCTAAGCCAGATTATTTCAGTAACGGCGTGGTAGATAATTTGAGAAGGGTCGTGATATTGTTAAACAGATCTATGATTTGGCAAATAAAGTCGGCACGCTATTTTTCATTTAGTTTAACACGCAACCCCATACCTTTGAAGGGCTACGGAAGTTCTATAGTTGCATAGCGCCAATCTCTACGGGAGCACAAATCCTGTGCACGGTTGTAAGTGCAAATGCTTTACTAAACATCTCGGGTAGACTGGAGATTCTCCCCATAGCTCTAACTCCTTACAAGCCTATTCCTATTCAAAATTATCCATTACAAGTGAAAACTGGAAACAATTCCTTCCATGTTTTACTAGGTTATTATTGGTAAGTAATGGGGGGGGGGGGGACTTCAGTGCATGTTGTGCTGGTAGGGTGCGTAGTCTTTGTTGGGGAATTTCGGAATTTTGTTCCGCACACTGTTTCGGCTGTTGTCGTCCCGCGAAGCGAAACGCTTTATAATCAGTAACATTTACAAACCCGGAAACCAACGGCATTGCACACCAAAATCCTTGAGATCAAATCATTTTCAAAGGAATAAAAAAAACCCAAATCTAAGACACAACTATAATGTGCCGATAGGCAATATTCAATTACTTGAGAAAGGGGAGGGGTAGGGGGGGGGGCTTTTCGTTTCCTTCCCTCTCCGTGGTTTCACTATCATGTGTCTCCAACAAAGTCGACTTAGCTATGGGCTCTGGCATTTAGTTCTAGTCACAACCCATTGCCGAGAGCGGCGACTGGCACCCCAAATATCCTCGACTGGGTACGTGTATTCAATCGAGATGTGAAATCTTACCATGTCCACACTCTCAAAAACGTTTGCCGTAATACATAGACAACAACAATATACACAGCAACATGTTAACTAGTACACCTATCCCCGATTTCTGTAAGAAATTACATAAACTTGTGCAGATTACACAAAATGATTGCGTAATTAATTAGTTTTACACACACCGAATCGGGGTGGCTAGTTACACCACATCCTTAGAGTGTATCCTGCAGCTCTGCTAGGGTCAGGGACAGGTCATAGGGCTATGGCTGTTTAAGATGTGGAAGATCTTACCATATACTACTAAACTGCAGCTCTGTGATTCTCTCCTCATAGCGACTAACTGGAAGTGCTGCCCGAGAAGCTTGCGCTCGAAGAGGGCTACAAAACCAGTCCCATCGAGTAGAAAACAACAGCTGCATCCTCGAGGAGAGGGACGAGCAATCTACTACTCCCTTCCTCCGCAACTCGACTTCATGGTCGCGGGGGCCTCGCTGCATCCACAAACCGTGACCCTCTCGGCGATTTGTCGATCGAAACTACATGCCAAACGATTGATCGGGATTTATTGTACCTTATCACCACGTTTTGTTACTCGACTAGTATGTAGTCATCAGCACACATAACCCTTGGTATACACGCAGACTAGCGGATGATCGTGTGAGTTCCCGCGTTTGGAGTCGGTCCAGAGAGTTGTTCTCGGGCGCTCTCTTTTTAGGCAGAACGGATAGAACTTTGGCCTTTCTTGTCTGGCAAACGCTGCTTTTATTGATGTTCATAGACGGATCTGCGGTACAGATGGAAAATCCCGATCTATATTGGGAAAATCCTAGGGACTTCGAAATCAGACGTATATATAAGTCGTCTCTCTTTGTACAGTGCGTAGGCCAAATTCAGGTCAGGTACTCCAGGACTTGGTCTCTTGGGAAACACAACTGAAGGAGGTAGGCAATGGTAATTTGGGCGATAATTAACGGAAAGTCTCACCGCATCAGGGAAGGACAAACGACGAAGACTAAAAAAATGGGCAATGATAACGCAGGTGGCGTAGAAACAAGAACTCTCCTTAGAGATGCCGATCCCATCTCTGAAAAGTTTCAGTGAGTGGCAGTGCAACTTTCACCTCAGTAGTTCGATCATATTCATGCCAACAAAACAAATATATTGACTGGTGAGTTACTCGACCACTGCCTCTTATTGAGGAATAACTGATGGTCGGGCTAGACAGTGGACCAAGCGGAAGAGAGTAGTGTAATGATGCTTGATAGCTGGGTTGTAGGAATTGAATTAACTGGCCTATTTCTTCTTTAGTTTCAGTTTCACGCATCGGGTTCAACAGAGGTTTTTCGTGGACAATGGAAAACCATTCTAGAGGTCCAACCCCATTCAATACGCTGGTCCTATGTGGAGTTATTGGTCTGCAAAGTTTGGTCCATTACGCAGAGAATTTGGGCGAATCCCAAGGTAAGTAGCGCATTAACGTCACATTGGACAACCCGGGAAGTTTGTCATGTATGTTATTGTTCATTTTTGTTGAATAAGTCAACATTTAGCTCTGTTGATTCTTTGATTTCCTCTCACCAAAGTAATCATCACCACCTACCAACCACTACAGCAATCCTCCCCATAGACTAAATGCTCTTGAAGTGAAAATAATATGTGGGATTTCAATAGAAACAAAGATTGTTTGCAGGGTGGTGTAAGTATGCCATCATTTATGATTCCTGAAGGGATGTTTCTCTTCGTTGCAATACACAGTACAAACTTCAAAGGACTGTAACTCCGTACGTTATAACTTCGGGTTTGGACTGACAGCGTTCAGTTTTCCTCCAGCCTTATTATATTAGCCTCTTAATAATTCACCCTGCATATATGAATGATTGCCGTGTTCGTACCGCATCTACAATGAGGACTTCAGTCAAAATTACAGACACCAAAACTTCGGTTTTGGAGAAAATGGTGATCCGTGATCCGAGAATTACAAAAAAGCCGGCAGGCCGTAACAAATATATTTCGTTTCGCTAAGGGAACCTGATTCCACGGAAACTTACGATTTTTACCTAATACTATCGTTTCACATTTTTCTTCAACTGATAGCTTTTCGGGTTAGAAAGCAGCAGTCACGGCGTTTTCCATTTGATGGCTGTACTTGCAGTTCGACATGTTTCTGGCTGCAGTGGACTCACCGGGGTTGGTTACGGGGTATTTGCAATAAGTCTCGTCAGTCCTCTGTGAGCAGTCACGTTGAACTTGAACTTCCGCTCCTCAAGGTTCCGAGGAAAGTGGTCGGGTCTGGAGTGGGGACGTGGAAATGGCGGTCCCGGAGGCAGGTTGGTATTGGTGCACCCCTTGCCTCGATATCATTTGAGCACTAGTCGAGAAAGAGAAGGTGAGCTATCACCGGTGCTCATCAACAATCAATAGAAGCCGTTAGAATTCGATTCAATCAACTCAAAATTGAGTTGAAAAATAGACTTTTCGAACTGAAGCGAATGTGTTGCTTCAAGAATGTCAAACTTAAATTTGGCACACACAGTTCGTGACAGATGGGGGAAAATGAAGGATGCGCTGTGTGACCTGAAAATTCTGGGGTCAGGTAAAAATAACAATTACCAATCGATTTTCTGAAGATCCTACTGATACAAAGAAATATTTCATACTCTCCAAAAGTTGGAAAGGGTGTTAGTTCCGTGAGACAAACAACAACTAACTCAAGTCAATAGATTCAGTTGAATTCTCGGCTATATGGAAGATCTGGCTAATTTAAGATGTCGAGGGCTTTTTTGGTCATGCTGACTTTTAGAGTTTAATTGAAATATCAAATTGGAACATATAATTAGACATAGAAGTTTTGATATTCATAATAAGTTTCAAATTATGATTTAATGAGGAAAAATGTTTTCCTCGATAGACTAAATTGCCACACTCCGTGAATAAATTGAAGGACAATGCAGGAGGATTTATGCAGAGCTAAGTCAATAGTCTGGATAAAACAACTGAATGCGGCAGTCCAAACCGGAAGTTCATAAGACTTTCTCGTTACGGAGTTATAAGGTGCGTTACAATCATCCCCCGCGCTCGGGGTTCACCCCCGCGCTCGGTGTTCACTCGGTGTAAAATCGTAGTGTAAACGCTCTTCAACACCGGTGTGAAACCCCGTGTCAACCCCGGGTCAACCCTGTGTCAACCCAGACAACTCCGCGATAGCCCAGGGTTGAACCCCGAGCGCGAGGTTTAACTTCGTAGTGTAAACGTCAGTGAACGCGGGGTTGACATTCAGGGTTTGCCGAAGCTCTTGTACCCTGGCTTCCGCTGCAAAACTCCGCGAACAATACACATGTCTGTGCGACTGGACTAGAAAATTACAAACTGGCTATATTGGTATACTGTGTGTGGGCAGGGGTCATTTCGCATAGTATTGTACGTACGTGTAATCGTGCAAAAGTTGCACATTTCGCTATCTCGCGTTGTGCTGGTACATGTTCCGCTTGGTTAATTATCAGTTTTCATCTCTTCTGAGAACTGTAGTAGAATTATACATTTACCGTATTGATTTTGCCGTGAAGTATTCTCAATGTATTAAATTTCGCCCGATTTCTTGGGTCTCTCTACGGAGTCCCAACTTCCAACTTAGTTCGTCAAATTTGATATTGATATGTCAATTAAATAGAAAAAAACCTACCTGTATTTGTAGTCGACAAGGCTTGCATTTAATGCTATGGAATCTTTCCGGTTGTAAGAGTCCGTTGGAAATTCGGCTGGAGCAACGATAGGTATTTGAGTGCCATCATCGCCCCGCCTACCGGGGGAACCCACATTTGAGTTAAGCCAGTGACTACATCCACAAGGTCGGTTTTCGTCTGGAATGTGAGTAGAGTTCCAATAGCTTGTGACAACCTCGTGTGTTATAACGCAAAGCTGTTCCCTGGCAAACCAACATCGACGCGATTGAGTGAACTGAGATTGTTGCCAGCCGCCACAAGCAATTGCAACTCGTGTTTATAACAGTACAACCTTTGTCTCGATCTATTGTTTGTTTTCCCAAGGAACCATCGTAGCCGATCACAATTGAATTATGGTCCTTCGCGACATTCCGAAATGTTCCCTCCAGTCATCATTATCCAAGTTTTGTTTTATGTGTTCCCAAAGTGCACTGGTCCGCCCTCATCCATACTTTTCGCATCCGCACAGTCGTGTTGATCTAGGGTAAGTTGCCACGCCAGCATTTTGACGTTTGGGGGCCATTCAACGTTGAAAACGCAGACGGCGGAGTCTACCCTCCGTGGGTACGAAAACCGATTCCTTCTCCTTACGAACTCATCACACACACAAACGCCCAGTCATTATTCGCCTACGGTGCATGATCTGCATTACCATCATCCACCATCCGCAAAAGGCCCCCGTTTTCGTCCCCATCTTGATGAATGTTGTTAATGTTGTAGCCAACGAAACACCCGGGTCTAATAACCTACAACCTGTGCTACCCTCGCATATCCCACCAGTACAGCTAGAGCCTCCTGCATTTACCGACGCTCGCCAGTTGAGTTTCGCAGGTTTTGGCCAGATGTAAACAAAGGCCACTGCCCTTTCTGTAAACCTCGCGTGGGGGGTTGAACTCCGTGCGCGAGGTCCAGTGTAACAAGCCGAGGATCTTAGCCTATGGGCCCCTTGGGAGAATGACCCTGCTGGGGGTTCTGAGTGTAAACGCGGCTATAGTCATATGAAAGCTTGTGTTTCGTGAAGCATGTGTATTGTCGCAAGATCGAAATGCATCCCTCATGCATAAATAATTGATGTCATACTTGCACACCCTGCAAACATTTCTTTGTTTTCTATTGAATTCAAACATTAATTTCACCTCTAAAACATTTATCTTCTATGGAAGAGGAATTGCTGTAGTATGGGTTGGTAGGTGTTGATGGTTACTTTGGTGATAGAAAGACAACAGAACTCTGCTAATGTTGACTTATCAACAAAAATGGAAACAATCTAATACAGAACATATTTTCCTGTGTTGGTCCATGGGTGACGTCATGCTGATTTGCGCAATTGGGAATCTCCCCAAAATTCCCTCTGCCTAATGGCTCAAATTTTGAAGGCCCTTAACTCCACATAGGAACACGTAGGAAATGGGGTTTGGCCTATAGTCTGTTTTTCCATTCGCCACACAATAACCTGTTGTATCCAGCCTGCATTGCCCTTTAATTAGGATTCACTTTTTGGTCCTCTCGACCGGCGTCATCTTTTCTGCAAATTGCGCTCCGTTCGCGTGCTTGCGCCACATAGGATTCAGCCTTGTGATATAGACTATACATTGGGTTCAATTATTTACACGAAGGAAACAGAGTAAAATAACAGACAGCCAACCATCGCCGTTCTCTTTCCACTTTCTTCTTTGGGTCGGCCATTTCACATTTCTGCAATATGAATATGCATATTTGAGGAGATTCGTCTGTTAAGAAAAGCCCATGATGCTTCGCTCGGACTGAACGGAGAGGGGTTGACGCTTGCTCAGCCCGCATAAATGCCCATGTGACACTAATAAGGAACCAGTCTTGACTGACTTATTTCTTGTGCTAATTGGCTTATTTTTATAATAATAATATAAGAAAATTTATACGCGCAATTAAAACAGCGTTTGCTCTAATGCGCTACAGAAAAACAACAAAAACGAAAACTATATAACACACCCAAGGCAGCAAACTTACTACCTTACAAGTATACTACTTCTTGAACAAATTTAAGTCTTTGATGTAACGGAACTGGACAAAGAGTTGACAATTTATGCCCGTGGGAGTCTGTCCATTCCCTAGCGGGCGCCAATCACAGGATCTGCCTGCTGTACATGCGGAGCCGGGATTTTGGCAGATGAAGTAGTCCTTGGTTTGATGATCTTAGCGTTCTTCCTGGTTCGTAGCGATTCATCATGTTCGTAGGTAGGCTGAAGCGATGTCATGCAATGCCTTGTAGGTATTGAGGTCAATACTTTGAAATCACACCCGATTCTCGACAGGTCACCATGCAGATCAATCAATAAATGGCGATATAGGGTACACAGATTTTTTTTTCTCTTGATAAATATGACATAGGCTGCATATTCTTGACTCGTTGAAGCTTAAAGATTAAGTTCTGCGATAGCCCATATAGGAGAGCATTTGCATAGTCGAGGCGTGACGTGACGTATGCGTTAACCAGAGCTTTAAGCAGCGTCCACATGAGGTCTTCCGGATATGACCCGACTATGACGCACATGCCTATGGCAAAATGCGACAAACATGATCGACGTGGGATTCCATGCACAATTCAGGATCGTACAGAACTCCGAGATTCTTTTGATGTACTCGTTTCGATGGAGTGACCCCCGACTCGCACCATACTTGCTGGTCTGTTAAGAGAGACGAGTGCCAAAACCTCAGCTCATTGCTTGGATTCGTTCGCTGCTGAAGTTCAGGCTCATCCACCGCTTACTTTCTAGAGGCTTGCTCCAGTCCGAATATGGCAGCCTGCTGAGTGGAGTCGCCAGACCGAAAGCGCTACATACACCTGATTGTCATCAGCGTACATGTGGTACTGAGCTGGATGGCGGTTGTCCGTGAAAGTAATATAATTTTTTTCGTAGCGTATAATAATTCCTACAATAAAGGTGTTTGTTGTTGCTGTTTTGTGCCGATATACACTTGTTGGACAAATATCAGGCCGCCTGAATTTCCTCAACTGCCACCCACGTGTAGAAGGGGGTACCACCCTTGTGAGGTGACTTGTGTAAAGTAGCAAGCGCCGTAGGTGGCAGCTCTATCAGGAAGTACCCCAGGCGACACAGTAAGGTGACGTTCCGAAGAGAACAAGCAGAGGTGCGTGCTGTAAAATACGGATGGGACAGCGGTACTGATGAGGGGTAATGATCTGTAAACTCTAGGCGACGTGGAAAGGGCTATATAAGAACGAGATTATTATTATTATTATTATTAATTATTATTATGTATTCTTATATTTTATTATTATTATTATTATGATTATTATTATTATTATTATTTTATTATTATTTCACAATATTAGTTAGCATTATTTATTATCTCTCCATCACTCCCCACCGTGCAATGTCACATTAGAACCTAAATGAATGTTTCCACTTTCCCCGTCTCGTAAATACCCCCCGTAATGGAGTCAATGGTTGTAGGGTACTTGATTCACGTCTAAAATGTCTATGAACGTTACTGAAGGAAGCATTTCTCACATGTTAGCCTGATGTTGCATGAGAGATATTCGGACCTCCCGAACCTCTCGTAGAACACCTTAAATAATCGGAATTTTTTGGTAATGATTGTGTGAATATTAATTAAGAGTTAAGTTTCACGCGGCAAGTTGATTGCCACTGTGCTAGATCGCCGACTAATAATTTGCTCGAGAGAATCTTCCAAATAAGCATTTCCTGTTTCTCCAAATAAGACGATAAAAGATTCTAACCGTAGCCAGGTAGCCGACCATGATAGAGATGAAGTGCTACCAGTTTGTCATATGTTCGTAACGTCTACTCCTGAGGCCTATAGCTCCCCACTCGCCTCCAAGAGAACCATTTTGTCTTGCCTCCATTAACTTATAGGAACCGTTTCTTCATTGCAACAGGTCTACCCCTATGTACCCGGACAATCCCACGCTCATATACTGGATTGTCTGATTGAGGCTGTTTGTATAGAATCGCGTTTGAAACCTTGCTATGACTACGTGCAGGCTGTACACAAACCGAACTTCAGGATCAGCCGCACTCTCTGCCTATGCCTAGAAGGAAAATGTCCCACCCTCAACTCTGCTGGGAGGCGTTTGCACTGCTTTCGTTGAAGACACACACTTTCACACTGTTGCTCTACCTAGAATCTGTCCCCGCACCTCTCCTGCACCGAACTGCATTTGCTGCATACATTGTTACACAACACAACATAGGGAAAGCTTGACTTCCAGTGTAGCTCACATTGGACATGTTTCCTTCGAATAGTTACTGCATTTGCCTACTACGTTGCTTCTTCGCGTTAAAATAATAGCTCCATGAATATTAAGAATTTTTCAAAAGCATTTAGAAGGGCAGTGGACAATCATTTTAAAAATAAAGTATTTTCACAACTGTTCACTCACAATCTTCGGTGTGATCGCGACAAAACCCCACAAGAAGATGCATGTGTGCTCATCGTAATTTTTTATACTCTATCCTAACCATCGGTGGGAGGTCAGTATACAATGCGTTTGGGGGAGGGAATGTGAAGAAGGTAGATCATACTATATGAGTCATTAATATCCGGCAGGAATCCGGCAGGCTAGTCGCTAATTGGCCACAGTCATCCCTCATACTCTTCAGTTTAGTACTCGTCTCACTCCAACAGAAGTAGACGCGATTTTAGATGATTCTGGACCACCCACTGCATGATCTCTCTCAGAATGCAGTGATTCCTCAGAGCAGGAGGATTAGGTACCGCATCCAACACCAACCGTCAACCCCCAATTGTCAACACAGTGCCTCAGAATCTATAACAGAATTATTCTTCCTTTCTCGTGCTGTTTTAATGTTAATCCATCTTATCCTGTAATTAGACTAGCTTTTAATTAACCCTGTGCCGGTTATGGGAAGTGAATCTTATTGTATGTTATCTTAATCTTTATCTTTTCATGACTGGTGAGGGGCCCTGAGATCTTCTCGTTCATTGTGAGAGGAGGACAGAGAAAGACAACTGGTTCACTTTGAGAAACCTACATACACAATATCGTTACCGGTCAAGGTAGTTACCCAAGCACACTATAAATGACTTCTTACCTCCAGAGCATAGAATAATGTATTACTCATGCAATCGTAAAGAGACCTGATCAGTTGTGACTCTCTCGTTACGGAACTTGGAAAGGACAATAGACGTGACGTCACTACGTCCTGTACGTAACGGAGTTTTCATCACACAACCAAACCTAAATCACCCCCACCGACAAAATCGTTTAGGGCCATAAAATAAACACATAGGGGATTCCCCCTATTCCGTTAGGTCCTGCCGTTAAGGGTACGCAATAACGGCAGCTGGCAGGATCTAAGTTGGAGCGGTATTTCGCAAATTGCGACGTATATACAGACCTATGATTCATGGATAACAATTACTCGTGAATGATCATTCCAGTTGACCGGCAACATTTTCATCATAGTAACATCTCCCTGGTATTACATTCTCCATGGTGAGTATTCGCTCATACTTCTTTTTTTAATCAGTGACTCTCGCATTTAATTTCGGGGGATAATGATACTCGTGGTTGTATTGAAGTGTTTTCCGTGTGTAATAATCTATCGACGAGCAACATGTCCTCCCTACGGTCGCAAATAACGTTTCAGCAGATACCGTCACTTGATAATACATCTTCTGCGCTTTGAAATTTGGTCAGATTCCCCAAAGTCGAGTTTTGACATGTGTCAAGCTCAGTTGTTGTAATCTCCTTCCTCCTAGATCAAGTTATGCCTGAGCCATCTGAGTGGACCCCAGTGTTGTATTCCTTGACGAAGTCAGAGGAATCTATGCAGTCATGACAGTGTGTGTGTATGTGTGTCTGTGTGGTGCGTATGTGACGCCCCCAGCATATACACACGATAACTCCACCTCCGCCTGGAATGGGATGAAGCTCCATACTTGGTATGTGGTTCCCACCCACCCCCCCCTGATAAGTACATGAACCCTATTGTTTGTTGGAGTCAGGTCAGAGATCATCTGAGGTCACCAGAGTTCAAGTCTGAAAACCTTGAACACGATACTTTCCAGAATGTTGTTCTGATCAAGTTGTAATTTCAGTGTGTAGCTTTCTTATGGAGAGTACAGGAACCCTGTCGTTTTTGGGGTTGGTGAGAGTCAGGGTTGTCCAACCTTTTGCAGAGGAGGGCCAAGTGCAATGATTATGATGAAGGTAGGGCCGCATAAACCCTCTTTTTGCTTGAAGTCTAAGGCAGCAAAATGTGATCACAGCGTGCCTAGCACAATGATTATTTTTCTTTCTGATAAAACAGATGAATAAAGTTCGGCAAAAATGATGGTGCTTGATGCCAGAATATTTCGGCGAACTTTGTTCAAATAGATACTTTTTTCAGTTTATTGACTCAGTAATATCCTTAGCTGTCTTTGATATCATCATACTTACTGGAATGTTTTGTTTGTGATGCTATTTGACATTGTAGTCCTTGAATACTGCTATCCTCTTTTGACATATGAGGCAGGCGCGAATGCAAAAATTGCCCAGGGGTGGTTTCTGAGATGTAGCGAAACTAAACTGGTGTCAGAGGTCATCTGAGGTCACCTGAGGTCAATATCTGAAAAACCTTGTAAACAGGATAGGTCCAGGACGGTTGTAAGTCAAGTCGAGGTTTGGTGTATAGCTTTTCTTATGGGGAGTACAGGAACCCTATTGTTATTGGTTCAGGTCGGAGGTGAATTTTGGTCGAAAATAGAAAATTGTGAAAAGTCAATATTTTGGCCAATTTGGCTTGTAAACACAAAAACTCGACCCCACCTGGATGGAAGAAGCTCATACTTGGATGTGTTTTCCCCGTGATGAGTACATGATTCCTATTGTTTTGGGGTCAGGTCAGAGGTAATCTGAGGTCACCAGAGGTCAAAGTTTGGAAACCTTGAAGTTTAGTGTATAGTTTTCTTATCCAAGAGGACAGGATCCCTATTAGTTGGTGGGAAAAAAATGGGGGCATTTGTCAGCGTCTGTGCCCATGAGTGGTACATCTCCGATTTGTCCTTGTGTCTGGTATAGGTTGTCAGAAAGAGTCAAGGAATCACTAAGCCTTTTGGCTTTCTGATTTTTTTTTTAATTCTATATATATTCTGAGCCGGGTTTCACCAGTGTGGTTGCTAGTGGGGCACACGTCATTTTCGATTATAAAATCCGCATTTTTCATGCTACTTGGACAAGAGTGAAGTGCTAATACTGATACAGTATGCTGCTGATTCAATTTGCCAATGGTACTGTTAAATATGACTTTAGGTGCCTTTGGTACTCTCTTTTTTATCATATTTATGGCAGCCAAACAAGGGCGGCGATTTGTGTTGGCGATTGGGAGGGGGGGGGGGGGGACGTAACACGCGAATATTATCTATCGGAGCGCCACCGTTTGGGTGCGTAGCGTACACAGAAAAATGTTTTACGTTTGACAACCACCCCTATATACAGGAAACGGCACTTCCGCCTTGCCTTATGGAACAGTAAGTAGCATTCCTAAATTGATTTAAAAAAATGTTATTTCAGGAAAGGTTCTCCAAAACTTATCGCCGGTAACAACCAGTACGTTCGCGCGAGGCGCGAGATTTGCAGAATCAAATTTGACCAACCACTTGCCACCTGAACAGTCTTTGACCTTTCACTTGGATATGCCTGCGTTTTTTACTCAAAAGTTACGGCCCCCGTTTTATCCTATTTGCGGACCACAGGCGAATTGCGGAGGGAAACTTCAATCAAGGGACCAGACAGGTGGCCAAATGAGTATAACACAGAAGTAAAGCCGCAGCGGCGCGCGAAGCGCTCACGATTTTTTCACTTTTTGGCTATTTTATTGGCTTAGTGTGTGCACCGCGCATACACCAACTTTCAACAAGTGGTCGCCACATAAATTGATTGCTCGATACTCTAATTCAAATTTGCAAATAGCAATGGCGTCACTAGACTTTTTATACGAGGAGGGGGGCACGGACATTTTCGGGGGGGCGGGCCGCGAGAACTCTAGCTGAGCGGAGCGCCACCATAGGATGGCGCGGAGCAAAAAAGAAAATTTCTGCGCAAGCCCCCAGGGATGCCGGAAAGGGCCTTCCCCGGGCGTTCTAGGCTGTATGTACCAAGCTTCGAATCTATTTTGTGCTCACAAAATATTTGCTGAATCGGTGGCAAATTTTAACCATTTTGGCAGACCTCGTCTTAGCGCTTGCACAGACTTCACTTTTTGGGAGCATATCCAACCATTGTGCTCCAGATAGTAAAAAAAAAAGATCTCACCCAAAAATTTGGGACATTTAGCTATGCTCTAGCTCTACTGTCCAACCATGATATGACGTCATGCCGAAAGAAGCAGGGAACTTCCGAGTAGCAGGTATCTGGGGGAAATAAACATGCGTTGAAAATCCAGCAGTCAGACAGCCTAGGCTACTGAGTTCAAATCGCGCGTGCGAGGGAGGAGGAAACGGACCGGAGCTAAACGGTTTAGTAATCAAAAGGAGGTGGACTGTAGTTTTCAAAGTCAATGAGAGTGTTGTTGTATGATTCCACCTCACAAAAAAGTATAAGTTATTAGTTATAAATTTCCATAGGTGTGCGGAGATGACGGTGGAAGCAAGAGACAAAAATCCACCATTAGTACGCGCGAAACAACAAAATTTATTCACTGTTAGTGTATGCGAGGCGAATTGGCCTTGTTCGTCAACTGGGGGCATGTTCCATCGAAAATTAAGGCAAGATGGACTTGCCTTGTCTCAATTGAATGTGAATCATCCTTTGACAACGCAATTTTGTGGCGTTCCCTGGCCGCATTCCCGATGCCCCACCGGGTGCCCCTCATAGTGATAGATGTGACCGTGCACCCAACTTTCACGAGTTGTCGCACCATGAATAAAAATTTTACAATCAAGACTCCGCCAATCTCATGCAAACGATATGGATTGAAGAAGAAACCTTCTTTCATTGATAATAAGACAACCCGGAGTGATTCCAAGACATTTTGTTAAGGAAGATAATATGTTAGCACAAGGCACATCATATTGTATGAGCACTACCGGCACATAAGACACCCGCGCGCGTAGCGGCAAAAAAAAAACCCGGATATGATGCAGCAGAATCACCAACTTGAATCATTTAGGTCATGATGTATTGTTTAAACACGGTTGCTGCTGGATATGCCGGATACAGTGTCAGCGAAATAGTAGTCGAGCTCAAATATGGGGGAAGGGACAAAATTGCATGCGTCCCCCTCAACCAAAATATTTGGGGGGACGCCGTCCCCCCGTGCCCCTTCCCCCGGCCCCTCCCCCCCCCACGCCCCGTTCACCCCCTATCCCCCCCGTCCCCCCGTCCCCCCCCGTCCCCCCTCCCCCCATGATCGCCGCCTTGCAGCCAAACCCTGACGAATTCAGCCGATCCAATTTCGCCGATAGGCAATTCAGCTATTGCAATTAGCCTAGCTTAGGACGCACAGAAAGAACCGAGATCCCTGTAATACAAAGTCAATGTAAAATATGCAACCTATGGCCATCCTGTAGCATACGCACTATAATTGAGATCGAAATAAATCCTTACAAAAAATCGGCACAGATTCAGAGAATCGTCTCAATTAATTTCAAAGTGAATGCAAATTGGAGAATCACTGCTGAGGCCTATCGAAAGGCCTTTGCACAGCCCCAACCCCCCGTCCCCCGTGATGTCACAAATATATAATCCGCCACATTAAATTGGAATAACTCGACAAGGGAAAATGCTAGAACCTCAAATTTGAGCGTGTGGGGTTTTGATGGTCCGATTCTCACTATGTCTAGTTTGAAGGCCAATTTACACGGCCATTGGCAGTTAAAGTTGAATTCAGCCTTCGAAAATTCGAGAAAATGAGCAAAATGGAAATGAATTCTATTGCTCTATATCTCATCTACCAGAGGAACTTCAGTCAAATTTATAGCACTCAAATCATTCTTTCTTGGAGAAAATGGTGACAGTCCGCAAATTTCAGGAAATCCGGCTGGCCGTAACAAAATACCATAATCGCCACATGGACCTTTTCCACGAAATCACGAAATTTTGACCTAAAACTGTCGGTTTCAACGATTTTTTTCAATTGTAGTTTTTATAACAAGTCATACATAAATTACTACAGTATAGTTGCTTAATGGCTGGAAAGGAGGACAGTAATAAAGGCTGAATGGAACATATTATTATACAAGTGTTCCTTGTATGTACCCTGTCCGTTGCGGAGTATTTTTGTCCCCCCCACCCCCCCCCCCTTTGTAAAAAGCTGGCAAGCTGAGTTGGACATGAGTTACAGGTTCGCATTGTTGAACTCATTCAATCATTCTGTCTAATTCAACATGCTTTCAGCCATTCACTACTGAGCAATATGCTTACGTTCAGTATAGTCTTCTCAAGATGTGATTCTTGCGTGTTTGGGGAGGGGGTGGGGGGGGGTTGGGTTGGTCCACCACCCCTCGAATCCATCCGGTAGTTTTACCATGCGACAAATTCGTTCTATTTTCCCCACCACTGCACGCCACAGTTACTCGACATACTGACATATAGTGGGGGCAACCACCCCTTGAAGTATGATTCCTTCTTGCTGCCTTGGTACTCTTATAATTATCACTCTGCTTGTGTCGGCGTGTGGTGATTTGTTTTCCAAAAGTCAGGCCTAACAATGGCACAATATGGGACAATATTTAGGGTTGCCAAGTGGTTGGCTTGTTTACCGGGAGTCCAACATGTACCTACCGTGCTTCAGCCCCGTATTACACACACAACATAAGTGCTGAACAACCGCGAATTTGTGATTGTGTACTGGTAATAGCAACTAAGTCAGCCTACACACGACTCAAAAGGAGGGGGAAATTCTCGGCAGCATTTAGGTATGATTTCGATTGGGCCAGATAGGCAACGCGCCAACACAGTTGTGGTATTATAGTGTCTGAAAGTTAGGAAACATACCGTAACATGTCCTTTCTTATAGTCGCCTGCTTCCCAGGCATAGGTTTTTCTTTAGTGCTCTGCAAATCGATGTAATGTGCTTCACGAGTTTCACGAAAATTGGGATGTGGTCCCGCAAAAGTGGGACTCATTTTAAGGTCATATGGGGTCATTTCGGGCCATATTGAACACATAACCAATACAATGTTCCCATCGAATGTTTAAAGCCCAAAATTATGGTCATGGCATCGTTATCGCCTTCCTGCTTAGTGCGCTATTATTTACAAATTCTATTCTGGTAAATTTTAGTTCTGATTGAAAATACCCCCGGGTGGGTGGGAGGGGAAGGGGGTAGTTATATGCAGTAGTTAGAGTATCATGAGTTTATAAGATAAAAGTCCTCTTTGGACTATTTGCCAATGCTGATTGAGACCTCTCGGAGAATCAATTTTTGTCTCGCCTGAACTTGTTCAAGGAGAGGATCATAGTGGTCACTCTTGTGGTGTGTGTGTGTGTCTGTCTGTCTGTCTGACCGTCTGTCGTCTGTCTGTCTTTCGTCTGTATGTCTGTCGGTTGTCCGTTGTCTGTCAGTATTGTGCGGTTAGATATTCCTGAAACCGGGAAAGCCACATGTGGGACCTTTGTGTGAGGTGCGCGGTGAAGAGTTGCCGATGTGCATCCACTTGTGCGTCCGAAAGACCATGCTCATTTGCATAAATTTGCATATTTAATGAAAATTGGCCGAAGCTTGTGTACAAGATATCTCTTGGATCGTAGAGGGCATGGTGGATGCGTTCGGGTATATAACAACTATGAAGGAGTCAAAGAAATCGATCAGATTCATGGCATGATATATGCTAATAAGTAGTCTAATTTGCATAATTTCTGCGATATTTTTGAAGTTGTTGGATTTGACAAAACTTGGTGCAGATGGTTTATCTATAGTCCCAATGGAATTGTACAGTAGGGACGACGGGCCCCAGAGGGTCATTTAATGTTACTAATCTGTCATTCAAGGGTCACTCAGGGGTTTAAAAACGGTTTCCTGGCCATAATCGGAGAATTGAATGTCTGTGAAGGCTGTAAGGTTAACCATTGTGATATTGTGAACCTTGCATGTGTGCGACCATCTGAACTCAATTGGACCTCTGTCGGGTGGTCAATGGGTTAAAGGTTGAGTCTTGAATAAAGTGCTTATTTAAGGAGGGACAGGCACAAAACATCGAAACTGGTTATTTTTGGAATGTGATAACCTTGTGTGCTTTATGGAGGAGACAACTCCCGCTTCGATCGGAGCATACTTTGGTAGTACAAGGGTCAAAGCGTAATTTAATAGCTTTTGCAATAACATTGGGCGTGTTCATGGAATGCAATATGCTTCTAGGAGTGGATGGCATAACTCGGAAAGTAAACAATTTTTATAAAAACCGCGCTGTCATTGAGGTCATCGAAGGTTACACTTAGGGGTCAAACAACTGAAGTTAGGACTTTTTGGACAATAGCAATGGACATGTTCATCAGAATGGCAAAATGCTCCTAGGAGTGGATGTATCAAGGAGAGTTACAATTTATACAAACTGCCATGTATTAAACAGGTCATTCAAGGTTCACTAGGGGTTCAAAAAACTGTTTCTTGCCCATAATCGGAACGAATTGAATAGTGGAATGGGGAGGTTCACTATGTCATATAATTGTTGAACCCACCTGCATGTGTGGACCTCTGACCTCAATTTGACCTCTGTCGGGTGGTCAGTGGTTAAGGTGGAGTCTTGAATAAATGTGCTTATGTAAAGGAGTTACGGGACAAAAAAAATAGAAATGGTTATTTTGGAATGTGATAGACCTTTGTGTGCTTCATGGAGGAAACCAACTCCCGTTCGAGCGCACCGCACTTACTGTGGTAGTTAAAAGGGGTCAAAGTTTAATTTAAAAGCTTTATCGCAATAACATTAGTCATGTTCATTGGAAGCAATATGCTTCTAGGAGTGGATCATACATGTGAGAGTAAAATTTTTATAAAAACCGTATGTCATGAAGGTCATCAAGGGTCACGTCGGGTAAAAAAACTGATTGATAGTACTTTTTGGCAATAGCAGGGATGTTCATCGAATGTAAAATGCTCCTAGGAGTGGATGTATCACATGGAGAGTTACAATTTTCATAAAAACTGCCATGTCAAAGGTCATCAAAATTCAATTAGGGGTCAAAAATGTTTTCTGGCCATAATCGGAGAATGAAATATGTGAAGGTGGGAAGGTTCACCATTGTGATATAATTGTTGACCTGAGTGTGTGGACCCAATTGACTCTCTGTTGGGTGGTCATGTGGTTAAAGGTTGCGTCTTGAATAAATTGCTTATTTTAAGGGGTACAGCACAAAAAATAGAAACTGGTTATTTTTGGATATGTGATAGACCTTGTGCTGCCTTATTTGAGGAGACCCAACTCCCGCTTCGATCGGACGCATACTTGGTAGTTACATGTGAGGGGTCAAAGTTTAATTAATAGCTTTTCGCAATAACATTGGGCGTGTTAATTGGAATGCCCAATATGCTTTCTAGGAAGGGGATGCATCACATGGAGAGACAATTTTTATAAAAAAACCGCCATGCATTGAAGGTCATCAAGGTCCCTTAGGGGTCAGAGAAACTGAATTGTCCGTATCTTTTTGGCACTAGCCGGGGAGTCTCAGAATGCAAAATGACTCTAGGAGTGGAGTATCACATGAGAGTTACAATTTTCATCAAAAACTGCAGTCAGTTAAAGGTCATTCAGGTCTTAAGGGTCAAAAAACTGTTTTCTGTCTTTAATCGGAGAATTGAATCTTTGTGAAGGCTGGAAGGTTCCACAATATTGTCATATAATTGTTGACCTGCTGTGTGTGACCTTGATCCTCAAATTGACCTCTGTCGGGTTGTCAAGTGGTTAAAAGTTGAGTCTTGAATAAATGTGCATGATTTAAGGAGTAAGGGCAAAAAAAATAGAAACTGGTTGTTTGTGGGATTATGTGATAGACCTTTGTGTGCTTCATGGAGGAACCCAACCTTCCCCCCCCGCCTCGCTCGGACGCATACTTTGGAGTACCGGGGTCAAAGTTTAATTTAAAAGCTTTTCGCAATAACATAGCATGTTAATTGAATGCAATATGCTTCTAGGAGTGGATGCATCACATGGAGGAAGTAACAATTTTGTATAAAAACCGTCATGTTCATTGAAGGTCATCAATCGGTAGTAGGGTAAAAAAACTGTATATAGTACTTTTTGGCAATAGCACTTGCATGTTCATCAGAATGTTTCTTTCAGTGGTTCGTTTTTTTTTGTCCTTAAAATGACTCTAGTAGTGGGATGTATACATGGAGAGTTACAATGTTCATAAAAAACTGCCATGTCATTTAAGTCATTTCAAGGTACTAGGGGGTCAAAAAACTGTTTTCTGGCAATAATCGAGAAATTGAATATTGTGAAGGCTGGAATGGTTCACCATTGTAATATAATTGTTGACCGGCATGTGTGTGACCTCTGACCTCAATGTGACCTCGGTTGGGTGGTCATGTGGTGAAGGGTTGAGTCTTGAAATAAAGGTTGCGTATTAGGAGTTATGGGCCCCCCCCCCAAAAAAAAAATGCGTTATTTTTCGGACATGTGATAGACCTTGTGTGCTGTTCATGGAGGAAACCAACTTTTCCGCTTCGATCTGTGAACCACGCGCACCATAACGACACGCACTCCATTTTACTTTGGTTGTTTTGTTGATGTTCGAGTTTAGTACAAGAGGTCAATAGTTTAATTTAATTTTTTATTAATAGCTTTTTCGGCACAATAGACATTCATAACATTTAGGGCGTGGTCATTGTGAATCCTCATGAATTGGTGGAGGATGGTGGAGATGTGTTGCATGATTGGTTTGGTTGGTGGAGATCTCCGATGAGTGGTTGACCCTCTTTTTTGAGTGGAGATGGTACAGATGGTTGGTGGAGATCTGTTTATACTTGATTGGTGGGAGTTGGGTTGGATTATGATGTTGGATGGAAGTTGTTGGATGGGATGTTAGTGTGGCGATGATGGTTGTTTTTTTGTTGGAGAGTGGGGATGATCTTGTTGGGATGGAGATGGTTACCACCTTTGATTCCCGATCCGATTATATTTAACAACAGTGTTGTAAAGGTGCACTTAAGGTCATTTAATGTGAATTAATTGCATAAATTTACAGCAATTTTTGAATGTTGTTAAATGGCCAGTAACAATGGAATTGGAATGCAAGCTAGGGTGCTCGTGAGATTTGTCATGGTAATTTTGGTGTTTCTTTCATAGAATAAAACAACATCTATAGACAAGGGCAAAGGGCAAAGGGCAAGTTTAAGAAATGTGCTGATTTTAGGAGTTACAGGCCCAAAGAATAAAAACGCAATTTTGTTAGTGATAGTTCTATATCTGCTACATAGGCACGAAACCAACTCCCGCTTCAATTGACACTGTCTTACAAGTTACAAGGAGGCTCTGAAAGGTTTGATTTAGATTAATTTTGGGCGATTTAGCATTCGTGTTGTGTGTGGTACCGGATGACATAATGCTTTTGGGGATTGGTGCATCACATTGAGGCAAGCATTTTTCATAAAAACGTCATGTCCTCAAAGGTCCATTGAAGGTCAGAAACTGCCAAATATAAATTTTCTTGCATCATTTTTAGTGACGCGTGTGTATATACTGAAATTTTTGGGAACTGCTGCATATGATCAGGGTAACATTTTCCATAAAAACCGTTGTCATCAAAGGTCAATTCAAGGTCACTTATGGACCCCAAAAAAACGGTCAAATAATAACATTTACTGCAACAGCTCCAGAGACTGTACGATACCTTTTAAGAATGGTTTAGTATTGGGTGCACCCTATGCGACCAGCATGATGCTGAAATCACTATTATTATAGCATGCTATCAAATAACAAAATGTTTTACTATTTCAACCCCTTCAGGCATGTGATTCCATTCATCATAACTAGTATTCCATTCTGCGACAGACAGAGAGTTAATCCATTGTCAAACCTGCCCTTTTTGATCTTTGCCAGCGGATAAGAGGAATCTATGTAATCAAGTTTGTGCCTATGTGATGTGTGTGTGTGTGTGTTGTGGTATGTTGTTGTGTGTGGCTGTGTGTGACACCCCTTGTCAGCACGAATCTAACGTACGCAAACTGGTATCAAGTTCAATTAGGTATGTGGGTTTCACATATGGGGAGGATGACCCCTATTGTTTTGGGGTTGCCGTTCAAAATTCAATTCAAGGTCAGAGAGGGCAAAGTTCAAAAAAGCTTGTTCAGCACGAGATCTAACGGAACGCGAGGCTCTATCAAGGTTCAAATTGGTTTTTTTTTTTTTATGTGGGTGGGCTTAAGAAATGGTATGGTGAGGATGAACCCTATTGTTTTTTGGTTGTCAGGTCAAGGTCATTCGAGGTCACAATAGGGAATCGTGCATATATCTTCGGCAACGAAACAGTTTGAGGACTATCTTAATGGGAAGTTGTTTGTTCGTCTGGGTGAAATTACATCTGGTGACCGACTTTGACCTTCATTGACCTTTGACCTTTTGACCCATTGACTCTGACCTGTGATTGTTGCTGCTTTTTTGTGTTGAGGCCGGAAGCGTCTGGTTAAGAGAAACAAAAAAGTCAATGATGCTACCATACCCCCGAGACTCTTATCACAAGCTATCTCAAAGCATGTGGAAGGGAAGGTTCAAGACAGCTAAAATGTCATATCTGCTCGGCAACGAAACATTTGGGAGGCCTGTCTTAATTGAAAGTTTCGTTCGTCTGAGTGAAAACATCTGGTGACCGACTTTGACCCATTGACCCTTTTGACCTCATTTGCCTTGTAACCTGGTGATTTTGCTATGCTTTTTTGTGTTTGGCGGAAAGGAGCGGCTAGTTGTTGGAAGACAAACAAAAAAAGTCAATAACATACCATACTATGATACTATTATCACAAGCTATCTCAATGAATGTGCACGACAGCTAAAACACTGAAACTGTGGATAAATGTGGCATTTGACAGCTGCTACTCAGCATGATATCCAATGAGTGCAAGTATACGATTAAAGTTCAAATTAAAGTGTGTGGATGGTAGACACATGATGAAGATTGACCCTATGTTCCTGTATCAGGTCAAGGTCCATTCAGTTCACCCATAGGACAATCCTTACATATTTGGCAACGCTTCATTGTAAGGACTGAGAACAAGCATATAGCCACCCAAACAAATATTTCCCGCAGTGAAGGACAGTACCCATTCTTCAATTGGCATTTTATTGTTATCCTGATATGTCTGAGTAATGGACTAGCAACAAATTTTACCCCCAGTGAAGACAGTACAAATCTTGAGTTGTCATTTTATCATTATTCCTGATACGTATTGGAATGCACCGCTGACCAGACCTATAGTGACTCCTGATCGTAGCGGTGTGTTAGGGTGGAGTGGCAATTTGGTCTTGCACGCACACCCCCCCCCCCCCAGGTTTCCATAGGCCAGCAGCTTATGAAAATTGTAAAGGCGTAGCGTCTATTTTGAAGCCTGCATCACTGCTTTTAATTGACAAATTCCTAATGCAGGCAGAAACGCCTTATGCGTAACTTCCTCTTATTTATGGTTACATTTACATTTTAATCTCTGTGTGGCACTGCTCCGGGGAGGTGACACAATAGATTTAACCATGGATATCAAGGGGTGGGTGCGAGGGAGGGGGGGGGGGGAGGGGACAAACTTGCAATTTTTCCATAGGCCTATATATATTTCCTCGAGGGGGGGAATGCAAAGTTTGTGGCTTGACATTAATTGAAAAACGGTGATATGATCATGAAATTTCCATTTGACTAGTTATTTACACAGAAATGCACCACAGGAAATGTCCTGAAGTCCCAAAAAATTTCGAACACGATGGCTGGGCCACACAATCCTCGTCATACTGCCTTGCATTGTGTGTGTGACATAATTAAGCCCTTTGTTGGCTGGTCAAAACATTGGCCGGCCCAATCCCCAAAAGGTTTTAATTTCTTAAGTTGTGGTGTGAGATTTTGTGAGATGGTGAGCCGTAACCACAATCAACTTTTTGACTGCCTGTCAGCACATTCAGTGTGGGGAATGGTACTGGCAATGGCAATGCTCAGAGGACTGGAGTAGGTGTATTTCCAATTATCTCTTGTGTGCACCCCGTATATGATTATCTGATTGTTACATGTAAAGTTAACACTTCTCTCTAAGCACAATTCCAGGATGTGAATTACTGAACAGAAGGACTGACTATTGCGGTATTATTACCTGTTTTATTACCCTATTTATAGACAAGCCCCTAAGAGGGGAGTAACGTGGGGTTGGTGTAGAAGCAGTGCGAGGGTAGGTAGTGAGGTGGGAGGAAGAGGAAGAAGCAAGGGTGAGGGAAGCTTCTGAAAGTGGGGCAGGGCACAACATTTGTGGCATTTTGCTATTGAGCAAAAGTGAGGGCATTACCCTGTTACCCAGGGAGAAATGGGTAGGGGGTTGAGTCTAGAAAATATCTATCTGTCTTCACCAGGGCCTATCATATGTTGTTACAGTCACATGATGTGACTATTTGGGAAAAGCGGTAGCCGGGATAATCATATTTAAACAATGGCCAGACACGTCTTACGTGTCAAAATTAATTGAGCCCACATTAGAAAATGGCCAAAGATCTGGTCTGTTCTATTATTATTTGTATTATTATCATGACAAGCCAGATATGTCGTTAGGGAGGGTGCTGCATGGGGTGAGCGCCAGATTCCCACCAAATGTGTGAGGGAATAGTGATTTGAAAGCCTCGTGAAAAGTTGACCTTAAAAATGGCAATAAGCATTTGATGGGACTGTTAACATGCTATTGAGACAAGTATTTAAACAGTATGCACTGTCATGCCATGACCCACCCCTTGTACCCCAGACAGGGAGTAATTGCAATTAGGCGCGAGTCCAACAAGAAATGAGCACCCCTCCCCCCAGTCACTTTGCGCCTGATAAATAATGAAAATTGATTACACCCACAGTCACTTTAAAAGAACACAGACTACTCTGCTGTCGAATTGAAAAGATTTACTGGCACATGACTTACCCTTAGTCACATAGTAATTAATGACAATATGGACAATGACCAACCATGTGAGACACCCCGGCATGGGACAATGAATGTACCTACAATGGACTCACCGGTTGGCCAGGGTAGGGGAGGATTGAAATTGACAATTATCGGCTGTATGGCAGAATGCACTTATCTTCCCACACATAACGCCAAATTTTTTTTTTTTTTTTTACAATGTCGTTGAAGTTGATGATGTTGGTCGTCCGATTCAAAGAACGCCACTGCATTCGTCTATATGCTTTGACCACAACAGTTACTTATGAGTGATAAAGTTCGCTGAAGTGATCCTCACCATTTACCCTTGGACGGCAGTCTTGCCGGATCAGTGTACGGTCGTTGGTCTGTACTTTCCACACTGAATGGAAACGGTGGACCTCACTGGTTATGAATCTTAACTCTACCTTCTCTCTTCAAGATACACGTACTTACCAGGTTTATTTTTGTCAGTATCGTACTTCAATTGCCCTCAGAGGACTTTTGACCTTGGTCAAAAGCAACAAAATCATCTCTTGCGCGTTTAGTGAATAATTGCAGGAGATTGGGTCGTTTGTGTCACAGTTGTGCGTTTGAGGTGGCAACACTACATCTTGCAGGTTTGATATAGCTGAATCATCATGGTGATTCCACAACCCGAAAAAAGGCACAAGGGAATCACTTACGCAGAGTTGCGTTCTTGGTACTTTGAGGTTCACATCAGCCTGTCATAACCTCTTCTGCCGGCCCCCTGACCTGACCATATAAAGTGTAACACTCAGTCATTTGTTTACTTACTCTCAGGCACCTATTCAAGAAATGAATGGTGTGTCAGGTGTCACCTGCTGTAGCTCTGGTGTGTGAGATTGGGGGAGGGAGGAGTAACGCCTTGTATCATGATGATAGAAGCTTCAGCCAGTAGGGGGCCTGTATGACTCCTGCCCAGGGAAGCTAATAGAGGCTTATTCCACTCTAGCAGGGGATGTTGAGAGGGGTGGGTTGAACTTCCCTAGGGAGTTGATGAGTAGGATATGTATAAAGGGAATACTCTTGATGATATATAGGAGATAAAATTTTTTTGTGTATAAATTCTATGTTCCCGCAAATCTGGCAAATCAGAGTCTGCAAGTCATAGTGACGCATTGTACATCGGACATTCGCCAAAATTTCTTCTCGCAGCGCAGTTATCAATGAGTGAATAGCATTCCTGAAGATGATTGTTTTGTCTAAGGGGCCAGCCGGTGAATTGCGTTCAAGAACAAATCTGGATCTATTTCAAGAATTGTTGGGAGATTCTTTAGGCATCTGGGTTGATCTTCCCTTTTGGGATGTTGTGGCGTCAGGGTCTTTCAACGAGGAGGATTTTGTCCTCATGACTCCCCTCATCTCTAACCTGAACTAAACTAAACTAACTGACCGTTAGAAGGACTGCTTGATTGATCAGAACAGATGAAGGATTCAATAACGAAGTTTCATGGAAATTCGACAAACTGTAGATAATCGAATTGTAATTATGCAAATTCGACCTTAGATGACCTCAAAATGACCGCCACGTTTGTCAGACCAAAACGTAGGTCCATATCCACGCAGTTTTGTTCAAATCTGACAAATTTTGAGGGAATCGGAACAAATGCAAATAGAATTCTATTGCACCCCCATCGAAGATTCCCATGGCGGACGTGTGTTTCGAGTTTGGAGTCAATCGACAGTGGCATTAGAAGGATGAGCCTGCAGGACACTATAGAGATAGTTGATAGAAAACACATCCGGGTAAATCGTGTAATTCCAAAATGCTGTCTCCATGCATACATCCATGCAATTAGTACTCATTATATGAACTATACTCATTACCCCTGCAACTCAACCTTTAGAATGTAAACACTTTACCGAAAAGTTACTTTGCTGGGATTCCCGTATAGTAGGCTAGATTGTTCCTAAATATACCTGTGTAGAGACACAATAGCAGAATCGGCGGGATAGCAGCATGGACGCAATGCGGTGCGGTTATACGAATTTTTCGCGCGCTGAGTGTTGGAGGGCGTATAACTGAGACAGAGCTTGTAAATGCGCAAGCTCTAGTAGCGTATCTACCGGGGGGCAAGGGTACAACCTCTTCCCCACCTGGGTCAGGGGAGTACCACCATCCCCCTTCCCCACCTGTCTGGTCCCTCTCCTCACAACTCACATCCCATATCAAGGCTCCCTCCCGCTTTTATTTTATGACTTTTCCAATAACAAATCAAAGATATACACGTTACTCTTTGTAATGATTGAAATTCGTATATTTCCGTGGAATAAAATGATAAATTATACACAACTTTCGCATTCAGCGGAATTTCAGGAAACGCAACAATTTATCACCGTTTTGCTCAACGAAATAAAGATATTGTGTGGTGTGGACTGAAGCAATTCAATCATAAATGTTAGGTATCAGACTATGGCATTGATTTTCGATATCATTTATGATCCTTTTTTCGAATATCTCAAAGGCGGATAGGCCCTTCAAGATATAAAAAATCCACACGTGACCCCTGTGAAGCATTTTCGTTCCTCACAAATTAGGCGAAATAACATGATATGGCCAAACACCATTTTCGAAATTTATTGTGCCGGGTAGTAACGAAACATTACCCTGTATGTGGTATATAGATGTTATTTCCATGTAATTAGTACCGGTATTGTTTTAGCCCTGTAGTCTCCCTCATCGTCAGGCTGGTATGATAGGTTCATAAATACATTACCAATTCTATACCCTCCACCCCCAATGCGTTGGAAAAGTGGTACTGATAAATCATGAGTATAGGTTCGTTAAACTTTATTTGGTATAATTAGCTTTCTTTTGAGGACTAACAAACTGCATAATGAAGATTAAGTTGAATTTCCACGATACTGGGTCGGTGGTATTATTGACTCGCAATGGTGTTTAGAAATATAAGGTCGAAGGTCATTGACGGAATCATTGAATTAATGGTAATTGTGGAAAGCATTGCAAGATGCGCCCTCCACCGTACAAATTGAATTGCATACTATAGTCAATGCTATCATCGACAAGTAACACCCATCGGGGTTTGATGAATTCAAGGTCAAAAGTCACTGACGTGAAGGGGAACAATGAACTACTATGTTATATGTTGCGACATGCATCTCACACAGATTTAGTCGGATTATCATACTACGTGATCGGCGCTCAAATGATTGACTGTGATACCAGCAGGGCGGCGATCTGTTTAAATCATACGGAAAGGTTGCGCTCATTAAATCCGGCCAGTTCCGAACACCCTGCTTTGTGTGGGAATTCATGCTGTTCATAGCCTCCCACACGGTTCTAGAGAAAGTTCATGTTACCAAAATCTGCTAGTCATAATTAGTCAAACGTATTTGTGAAGTTCCTTTTTTTGCCTTTCCAATGATGTAAAACTTACTTCGATTGTCAGAACTTTGCCATAGGTAATTTTTGCATTGAAAAAAAAAGGAAAAATCTAATAATTTGCGAGTGAGGCGTCTTGGGTGCCTGCAAATTCGCTGTTTTACGCTACGCTGCACCGTCCACTAACTTCAAATCGTTGTGTCCTCTTGACCCAAGCTGTGATCGACATTTGTCAATTTGCATATTGAAGTTTAACTCCTCCCCTTTCATTCACTATGTTGTGCTTTTTCGATCACATCACTTTCCACATAGGTAATTTTTGTGGTAGAAAAAAGTGATTTGAAACGATCGATAGCCAAGATGCCCTTCATTATAAGGTCCAAATTACAACTTCATTAGTATCGTCACGCAGGAGACCGTGTACGTTTCTTCTCCAGATGCTTCGAACGATACTGAATCATGTCTTTCTTTCCTGGTTTCCTATTTACTGTTGCATTTTTAGCCCAAACATCATGATTAATGTGTTCGTTATCGATTTCCCATAGTAAAACGGATGTTATTTCTACATTTTTTTCATTGTTTGGGCTTAAAATCCGGAATAAGTCCATGAAGGTGCTCACCGCATCGCCGCCATTGTTTGTTGGTCCTGTGTTGTAGCCAGTGCGGGAGAACCGGTGCCTAATTACACGCGCTCGGTATATGTGATGTGTGTGCGTGGCCAGGCATGTGAGCAGGATAGGGTGTTTGGATTATTGAATAGGGGAAGTTAGTTTACGTACCCATGTAAATTCAATTCAATTCAATTCAATTCAATTTATTTCGTCTATACAAAAATACAAAGGTACAGACAGGACACTAGAAAAACGAGTTTATAACAAGTTTATCGAGCTAGTGACCAGGTGAAAACTAAAAACAGAGAAGATACATGAACAAGGAAAGTGGATACAAGTGGATACAATTATAGAGAATATTGATCGATAAGGTAAGCTTTGAGATTACGTTTAAAGGGGGCTAGTGTGGTAGACATCTTGATGACATTTGGTAAACCATTCCATATCTTAAAGCAGTAGTTGTTCAAAGTAATTTGCCATGTTCGAGTTGTGCCGGCTTACTGAGAAGAGAGCATTGTTCCTTGTGCGTGCGCCAGCTTCGGAAGGACGCACAAGGTTAATAACGCGAGAAAAAACAAGAGGCAGATAATTTTATTTACATACTGGTAAGTAAACGAACAAATCTTTAGAACATGAATATCGTAGACCTCAAGGGTGTTAGAATCAGAATGAAGAGCATTCGTGGAGTACCGACGGTGTCTGTAAGTCGCAGTTTTTAAGATCCTATTTTGAAGGCTTGTAAGGCTTCATCAGGTGGCGAGGTCATGCCGTAAATTTCTAAACCGTAGGAGATCCTTGACAATACAAGGGAATGGGTAATAGCTGAATAGCGACAGCAGGAGTGAGCGAAGCTCTGAGGCGAAAGAAAATACAATTATACTTAGCAATATCATTGTAGAGAACATCATGTGTCGCTTTAAGATTCTGGTCGTTGATAAGAAAGACCTAAGTACTTAACACAATTCGTGTTATAAATACTTTAGCTCATTAGAAGAAGTGCTCAGGACAGGTGGTGAGGAAACAATGGTTGTATTGGGTGGAAAATGGAGAAGTTTAGTTTCCCTAGACAAGGTCAGTGTTAGAGTCAACCCAAGTTTTTAAGCCGGACGAGAACTATGAGCTTTATAAACAAGAATTAGTAAATAACGACAACTTAGGAGGCGGATTCGATGCTAGTACAGCTGCGGTGGGGCAGGTAGGCTCTGTTTTGCCGAACGCCGTGGTTTTCAATTACACTGCCATGAACAGATTGCATTAATATAACTGTTCGTGAGAAATTCATCCTAACGCCCCTCTGATTTATAACGGACGAGTCTATTGAATTATTCATTCAATACCCTCGCCGCTGGGCGCTGTGGTGATTGGAAGCGGTGTCAATACCGCTGTTCTGCATTATTCATACGGTGAGCCTCCACGCGACCCATCCGCTGCGATCGTCACCCTGGTTCCTTTATGTCCAAAATCGAGGCAAACCTTTCGATATGATGTGGGGACACTTGAAGGACACCTGTACGTCTGGACTTCTTCGCGCCCTGGCCAGGGGTACAGGGGGAAAATTGCAACCGGTTGCCAAACACGAAATAAATCTTGAGTTTTTCGTGTTTCTCTACACACACAACTCTGATTATTAGGTGAGATTCGTCATTATGGTATCCGAGTATAGCTTACATTTGGATTCATAATTTCTCCTCACCGGATCGGATACAAGGACATTACTTGTGGCGTTCCCAGGGTTCAGTCCTTGGGTCCCGTTTATTCTCATTATATATAAATGATCTTCCACACGCGGATATGTTAAAATTCTGCCTTTTTGCAGATGTTACTCAAGCATTTTATTTCATCTGTTGTCCGACTGGTTCAAGTCAATAGGCTTTTCTTTGAACACGGGTGGAATCACATTTCGTCCTATTTCCACCCCTCCCGATACCGCGTGGACCATAATATGACCATTTATATTGCTGGAGTAGACATTTCCCAGGATGAGTCCAGTAAACTTTCTCTTGGACTAGACTACATTGGTATTCGGATCTAAATAAAACAATGGTACCTCGAATTGTTCCGTACCGTGTGCCATTGGTTTCATTCACAGTTATCCTATGGTAAATTACTTGGGGGGGGGGAACTTACTCATCGCGCAAGAATCTAATCGTTTACAGAAGAGAGCATGCATTCGACTGGAGCGGGGTTTCCATGATTGTGCTTCTCTTCCTATTAAATCGCTAAAATATCTGCAATCAATGGAGGTTTTCTACTTCTTAGGGCTTGAGTTCTATGTAGAAATTGCTAACTCTGTTTCTCTTCTCATACTATCCTTCCCGTGTTTGAGTGTACATAACTCAAAGTATTCAAACAACCAGTGGCTACTAACTTTGAAACACCTGGCAAAACCGCACAGTAGGTAAATTTTCAATTACACTTCTATTGGGTGCCCTGTGGCAACAAAGTGTTGGAAAGCATGTTATAATTCACTGAATAAGCAATCTTCCATTCTAGCTTTTTCAGCGCCTATAAACTCCTTTTTTTTTTAAAATAACAACAAATTGTGCAGATTATACACAATTGAAAAAAAAAAATTGGTGGTAATTCTCACAACTACCGGATTGTGTGCTAGTTTTACACCATTTCAAGAGCGTAATTTGTATATTCTGTCTGGTGCTAAATTCCTGCAATAGGTCATAGTAAATCAGGGTGATGTCATCAGCTGAGTCCAGGCCTGGTCCAGACCACCTCTTCGAAATATTATGATCCTCGACAACCAATTGCAGAAAAAAGTTGAACCGTTGCCAAACTTGGAAGGAAGGGCAAACGCTGGAATGGTGTCATTCCCAGGACTGTGGGAGTTGGGCCCTGGATCGACAAAGCCCTGGCAAATTATCGACAGGTATAGCGGTGGCAGCTTAGAGAGGACCTATAGGACTAACGCATCACACATGTGTGGTTGCCCATTTCAATGTCTTCCTTTGCCTTATAAGTACTCATCTTGTACAACAGGCTACCGAGGTGAACGGAGTGAAAACATATGTATATGTATATGAGTGTGTGGCATATATAGTTGCTGACTGTTTTTTCATCGAAATGTATCATCGCCTAAAATGCAAGCATTCAGGTCATTTGCTTGTTCTGCACCCTATCATTCCGAGCCAGTGAACGGAACTATCTCAAAGTTCTTAGAAATTCTTCCTCCCGACGGTATTCCCGAAAGAAAGGCCAACTATACCCCTCCACTCTCATACCGACAAAGCGTGTACGTACTCCTGACAGCCCGTCAGTACCCGTATTTCTTTTCTCTATTCAAAGTGTAATCGAAGTTGAAATTATTTAATTTTCATCATACCACAAAGGAACGTTTGCGCAGATACTTCCTGATTAACAACGCCAAAGCCCGTTTTCGTCCAGAAAGGTACTCATTATAATGTCCAAATCGGCGTAGCACACTTTGGCAGCCCGCATAGGATGCGAGTTCTGTGGGGGTTTTCCGACCATGAATGTTTCTGTTATATAGTGTCTTTCGAGTCACCAACCAAATTTCCCTAAAGGAGAGTACTCACGGGGGGGGGGTACATGGTTTCAGTCCGACAGTTTTCAGTCCGACACTCTTCAGTTCGAACATTAAAATCCACACTTCTCCAGTCCGAACCGTCTCAGCTCGAAACAAAATACACGTCTTAGTCGAAAATTTAAATCCGTCTTCAGAGTCTGAGTTTTCCAGGTCCGACCTTCTTTAGCCTAAAAAACACGTATTCCAGAGGTCCGAAAATATAATAAACTCATACTTCAATTCCGAATTTAAAAAGTAGAAAACACGTCCTGCGGCCTGTTTTTTGAAAAGAAAACCCACTTCCGATCGTGGACGAAATCCGGTAATACTTTTATATATTCCAACAGAAAGCCAAAAAGCCTAGTGATTAATTGCCTTTACTGTAAACCTGTGACATTGACCTCTCCAAAAGTATAGCTTTGGCACCTCGGTTTGAAGGCTTGCTAATTTTTATTCATGTTTATAAGTTTTTTTATAACAGAAAGAGATTGTCGGTCTGAAAATGTCGGACTGAAGACGTGTAATATACTTTCGGACTGAAAACATGTCGGACTGAAAACTTGTCGGAATGATTGGGGCACCACATGGTCACATCATCCGAAATGCTGGATTGAGGGCTCCGTCCAGCGAGAGGAGATTTCACGAAAAGAACCGGACTCTAGATGGGACCTAGGAAAGAACTCTGAAATTTTCAATTCGAGGTGGGGTGGGGGCGGGTGGGGATATGCATCCAGGTTGACAGATCTGGTTATTTCTTCTGGAGTTCGAATTCGACATCTGCTCTCTCGAACCTCCACACCATCTCCAAATACATGGAACTACATGGTGGGGAATCATTCTTTTCTTTTCCTTTTCTTTCTTCCGGTAAATTATTTCCTCCACATGTTATACCTGGCATAGTCGGGGAATTGGCCCTAAAATAGTCTGCTCTGACCAAAACGTTACTTTTCCAAGAGAAAGTGTCAATTCAATCAATCGCAAGAGACAGGATTTATATTGAGCTTGGGGGGAATACAGGCCTACAACAAAGAAAATTCTGAGGAGTCATTTACAAGTGAAAGTGCTTGGCATTTATATGTCATCATCAATTGCGGCATGGAGTACATTAAAAACAATAACCCATTGTCATAATATACTAGATGAAAGAGAAATGGTAAAATGTTAGTATTTACAATATTGCAACCATCGTTCTTTTATTATGATGACACCTTGGCTACTTGTCTTTTCCAGTTGACCGTCACCAGAGTAGGGGATCACAAAGCCTAATTGAAGAAACTTATTATCCAATTAATTATAATATGCTCGGCGTTAATTGTGTTAAATTTTTATACAAGTAGGCAAAACTGGGAAAAAACAAAAACGAATGAACATTTGCAATGTTAAGGAATATATGAAGATGATTTTGTAAAGAACATAAGAATTTTCATTACGTCAGATATCTGTCTGATAGCGTCATTCTCATATGAAATACCTATAACTAAACCATCCGGATATTCCAATCAACGCCTTCCTCACCAACGCTGACTTAATGATTGGTCCTATGACGTTTTTTTTTTTTTTAATTCTGAGATCGGGCTATGTATGAGCATATCCGATATTCGGACTACAACCTGTACTGCCGAAAAACCAGTACTTAGTTTCGTAACATTTTTTTTACGTTATTTACACAAGCGTATTTGTACACTTTATTTACAATATTGCAACAACATGAACAAAAGTTGGTGAACGCCAACTGCACTGTAGATTCATAGATCTCGAGAAGGCCGATGATAGCGGTCCACCCTAAGTGAAGTATTGGAACTGCATGGGGAGAGAAGAGTGTGTGAAAAGTATATCCGGCTGATCAGATAGAGAGGGAAGCCTGACCAGATAAGATGTTTTCCTCAGGGACTACAAGGTGTTGCCGTCACGGTAGGAGTTCACCAGGGTTCAGCACTACCACTTTTTATTGCTATTATTATGGACTCTCTGACTGAGGGAGTTCGAAGGGAATCACCATGGGAAATGATGTTCGCAGTCGATGTGGTCTTGTGCACAGAATCAAGAACAGAGGCGGAGCAGGGGGGGAATGGAGCAGGGGAGAGAACGAGAAAGCCTGCAGCAAAGAGGCATGAGAGTCAGCAGGAAGAAGACAGCTTATAAGTGTATGGGCGGAGGAGCAGGGGAAGTGGAGATACAGGGAGGAACTGTCCAGAAATGCGCACATCTCAAGTGTCTGGGCTCAACAGTCCAGGATGATGGTGGGTCAGAGAAGGAAGTAGAAAAGAGAATTCAAGCAGGATGGAACAGCTGGAGAAGAGTGACAAGAGTGGTCTGCAATAAGAAGGTCCACAAGAGTGAAAGGAAAGTTGTATAAGACCATGGTCAGACCATCAAAATGTATGGAAGGAAGAGTGCCCATAAACAAAGAGGCGGAGCAGCAATTGGAGGGTGAGCAGGGATGAAAAATGTTTGGAGGTTCTTAATGGGTGGTCACTAGACACGATAAGATGCGAAATGAAGCCGTCAGGCAGAAACTTATGGTGGCTGAGCCCAGTGACAAGTGCGTCAGACAAGAATACAATGGTTTGGACACGTGAGGCGCTGAGATGAGACCTATGTTGGGAGAAGAGTGATGGAGCTTGAGTGGGGAAGGAGGGCATAGAAGACGACGAAGGAGTATGGTTGAAAGGCTGGATATGAGGATATGGCAGCTGCTGGAGTTCAGGAGGAGGACATAGGAGACAGGACTGCATGGAGGACAGCCATCCGCACCGGCGACCCTACTCGAATATGGGATTAAAGCCAGAACAAGAAGCAAACAACATGAACTACACGCGTCAATAATAACGATTCGTCAAACATGATATGTGATGATGATATGAGCGTCATTCTGCTGTTCACACTTACAGTTTGAAGCTTTCCGGTGAATTTGATGATAACGCGTATAAACATTACACATAGTTAGGCCCGTAAATGCGCAAAAGGGTGGCGCTAGTATTAACGAATTAGAGGGTCAAGCTCTCTGGAAAAATAATAGAAGCCCGAGTGACAGTTCCTCTACAGCCTATATAGGCCGAAGCCAGGACTGGCCGTTTGCACGCACGTTGCCAAGTTCTGACGCCAGATGGCCTGTTGTACGCAATTATCTAGGGCATAGTTGTAAATTCATGATCTAGTTAGTAACCAGATTTTTTAGGTAGATATGAGTGACCCGAACACTTGGTCTCAATATTATCCATCATGTTTTGAGTGTTATAGGGACAGGACAGGTAGAAGAGTGAGTATGAGTTCAAATCGATTTTCTTCGCTTATATCGAATAACGAGACATGTTCCAACTTTTTCACCAGTTACCGTGGATATTACCTATTGGTAACTGGCTGAGGTAAAAACTGAGAATAGAGTAACGCGTGGCAAAATTTGGTAAGCCACTTAGCCGAATTAGAGCGCAAAATTAGTAACAGTCACCTCTACTCTATTGCAGGTCATCTTCCCTGCCCAATGGACCCATGTCCACGGCGCGGGGGGGGGGGGGGGGAGGGCAGGGTAACGAGATTTGGCACCAAGGATAGTTGCCGATACTGGCACCACATAGTTCTAATATGAACGAATACGCTCATGCATCGAATCATCGATTATACAACTTGACTGAGGTGGGAACAGCATCGACTATCTGTCCTGCATCTCTCGCGATGTTCTTTTTCTTAATGGTGGCATTTTAGCTACATAGATTTGGCGTGACTGGGGCCTGATGCTTGTGACCCTGAGGTTGTGAAACCGATTCCATGCTGAACCTTGAGCATGGTGCTTTAACCTGATTGCTTCTTCCCACACAGGTGATAATCGGGTACATATGTGGTGCAAATTGTGGTAAAAAGCCAGTCACCCAGAGTGCAGGTGCGTCCAATGCAATCCATTCAGCTGTGACGATTACCTGGTGTGCGCACTGGGAAAGGAAACGGCTGTCCAGGCACCCCTGGCTCCATCGTCTGGACATTACAACATGTGTCATGTCCGGGGCCCCCTCACTATCACTGCCTTGCAAGTGTGACCCCAACTTCTTCACTGCCTGCAAGTGTGACCCCAACTTCCTTCAACTGCCTGCCCAGTTGACCCCAATCTTCTTGCTTCCTCAGTGCAGTCTATACCTGCGTGTTTTTTTGGTGTCGGCTAACAAGTTGTTCCAATGACCAGGGTAATATTTGTGTGAAGTGCACTCGTTACAACTCGGTTTTAGGCGCGCTATTTGAATTTCCAAATATGTTATCATTATTATATACATATTTTTCCTGTATATATTATATAATTATTTTGGCAAGAGGTCGTCCTCTTCAGGTCGCTATGAGAAGGGCATAATATTATATCGGTTGTCTGGGCACGGAATGGTTTAGATTGTGTTCACTGTATCGACGCCCACTGTCCTTCCTATGTGTGGGAATGGTTTAGATTGTGTTCAACTGTATCGACGCCCACTGTCCTTCCTATGTGTGGGAATGGTTTAGATTGTGTTCAACTGTATCGACGCCCACTGTCCTTCCTATGTGTGAAAATGGTTCAGATTGTGTTCAACTGTATCGACGCCCACTGTCCTTCCTATGTGTGGGAATGGTTTAGATTGTATTCAACTGTATCGACGCCCACTGTCCTTCCTATGTGTGGGAATGGTTTAGATTGTGTTCAACTGTATCGACCCCACTGTCCTTCCTATGTGTGGGAATGGTTTAGATTGTGTTCAACTGTATCGACGCCCACTGTCCTTCCTATGTGTGGGAATGGTTTAGATTGTGTTCAACTGTATCGACGCCCACTGTCCTTCCTATGTGCGGAGCACTGATCAAGTCTCCTACTCTGGTGGTGAGCATCTCGTAAACGGATATAAAGGAAAAAGGGCACCAAGATACTGCTGGTCTTTTGAGTAGTGTTACCAACAGACTCCCGTGTCGTGATACCTCTCCACGCGAGGAGGGCTGAAAGAACTCTAACCACCACGTATATCGACCACTGGTTCGGCGTCTATGGCGCATGTTCATTCGGCAGACGAGGGAGCTATACCCCTATACACTGCTTACTAGTCCTCCCTTCAGGCGCTAGTTTGGTGTTCCAGGAGTCGGAGCGGAGACCGGATCCGGACTAGCCCTCCCGGCCCCTACCATGCTCCCCGTTGGCATCATCCTCCGGTGGGAGGGTTTTTAGATTAGAGCCACCATGCTGATGCAGTCCAAAGAAGGTATTTCTCCGGTTATGTTGATGAGGAGATTGCTGTCGACGAGCTGGACGTAGACTTGCTGGCCAGCCGTGAGGTGAATCAGGCCTCCTGTCATACACGTGTTCGAGTTGACGAGGCCGTCCATCGCCCATAGGGTACAGGTAAACTTGGGCTCTCCTTCTGGTACACTGTCCACCATGATCGACTGACCCAGTAGATAACTGCTGTCAGCGAAGGAAACCTGGTGATCGGAGGAGGGTAGAAATCATTTACCGATGCTGATCAATAGACCTGCTTACCGTATCTCTTTCCTGTGATGGTTCCCATAAGGTTTTAGTTGGACCGGTGAGTGAATATATGTTAGGTGTAATAGGCTAATAAAACGGACAGAGGGATAATTTTTTTAGCGACGGGTAATCGAATATGAAACATTAAAGCGGAGGCTATAGGCTACTTTGCCACAACAGACTTGCATTGCAAAGAACAGAAACAAAATAAAGACCCACCTCAGAATTCTGGATGTCTCCGAGTTTTGTGAAGATGTGACTAAATTGAAAATTAGGCAAATTAGGCTCCCACTTGGCCTCCAGGAACCCCGCCCTACACTATAGGAATACCAGAACTTGAGAGGAGACGACCACCGAGTTTTCGAGGGGGGACGCACCCCACAGATTTGCCTGAATTGAACAAATTAGCCACACTGTATGACCTCCGAATATCCCGTATTTAAGTCTGAATGTCGACCTAGGACCAATAATAGAATAAATACGAAAAGTTCCATGAAAACCGCACTTTCAATGAGCTGGGAGCTTATCAGTTCATGTACAAGTTTTCTTGTGCCTATATTGTCGAACCACATCATTATAGCTCGTATGATATCTTGTTGGTCAACTCGACAACTCGACAACAACCCACATATATTATATAATGGGCTAATTTACTCTACTCAACTGAATGACTCTCTTTTTCCCCCGAATCTAATAGAAGTGAGTCTACCAAACTTCGATACTTTATACAAATTTATTCACAATCGGTAATGGGAAAACATGTGAGCGTGACACACACATGCTTACACACGCACACGCACACACACCCACACACACACACACACACACACACACACACCACACACACACACACCACACACACCACACACACACACACGCCGCGCGAAGTGTGTGCATGATAATTACGACTGCTAACCTGATGACTATTCATTGCTTCATCAATAAATTATGTGTACACATGACTGATTGATTCAGTTGAATTGAGTCAGTTGATGTTTCCTGGACGACTGAAATCAATCATGAATTATCAACAATCACTGACTCAAGCTAATTGAGTTTAATGTCACTGACATTATTCGTGGTGTTCATGTTTTAGCCAGTAACCTTGGAGTGCGATGACCCAAACGGTAATTTTTTTTTTTGGTCGCCAATTCTGAAATTTAGGATCCCAATTTATATGAGTAATTATGAAACGATTGATTACAAACAACGAGATCCCTCAATGCTCAGTACGGTACAATATATTGGCCCCTACATCGGATCATATTATCTGAATGGCAGAGCGATTGGGTTGAGAGTAGATATTCAACTCGGTCTTTTTACTCGAGAAAAAGAAAGATCAACACTTTTGTCACTTCGTTATATCCTCCTCATCTCATTAGACCATTGTTGTCACATGACATATATTATTATAATCGAAGGCGCCTTTTTCACCCTTGTAAGTGCGCATGCTCTCACCACTAAACATCTCAGGGGCATCAACGAGATCCCCCATCGCTCTACCAATACCGCTTATAATCTCCAAAATGTCACCACTCTTAGACAAAACCAAGTCATCCCCTCTCTTTGGGTTTACTGTGTGATGATGCATGGGGTTGTGGGGTAAGCTTGAATTGTTGTGCCAGAAGAAGTTTAGTTTTCTTCAGGGAAGTTCCGCAAATTTGTTTTTGCACGGCCATATACGTGCAACGTCGAGCGGCCGGCAACCCCTATGACCATAGACACAATAGCATCATCATCTCATTAACTGTAACGGGACCGTGACTCTACCACTGTCCTTGTTGTCTTTGGTGACCGTGATAGACTTGCTCAAGTCCGCACAAACATTTGCGTTGTGTGTTGTTCCCTCTGCTCTACACGCAATTCATTCATTTCTCTGCACGATCAATGCTGTAAGATAGTGAGCTCTATAACAGGCCCAGTCAGGAGACGAGAAGAATCTTCACGGAACACTCGACGAAGGCTACCCAAGTGATGGTGTGGTATGGCACCTACTGGACCCTACTGCCTTCATACACCCTGACTTTCCTGTCCCAGAGATTTATCTTACGAGGATAGATTACGGCGTCTCGGTCTAACTTCGATGGAGCTGAGACGAATTCGAGGTGATTTGATTCGGTTTTTGAAATTGCTCATGGATTAGAAGGCCTTTCCTTTCCATATTCTTTTAGATTTCCAAAGTTACCACCAATAGGTGTCATTGCCTCAAGCTTCGTGGTAAACGTTGTAGATTGTTCATTCGGAAATATTCCTTCTCGCAGCGAGTTATTAATAAGTGGAATAGCCTTCCTGAATTGTGAATCGTTCACTAACAGTCTTGATTCATTTTTCAAGAATGTGGGCGAAATTTTAGGCATCCTGGTTTCTTCTCTTTTGAGATGTTGGGCTTCGGGGTCTCTCCTGAGGATTTTTTCCTTCCTGACCCCTTCCGCTAAACTAAACTTCACTATACTATATATTAGATCAGTATTATGCATGCGTTTAAAAATGTAGTTCCGTGGCAAATGTAATATTGATGTCTGTCCTATTATAGTATCCAAATCAGGGCTGTATAAATGCTTTCGATTGCTACCTGCTGTACACGTAGTAGATTCCAGAGCTCTCTCACTTGTACCTGGGCCCTGTGTTGATGGTCTCGTTTCGTGATCCGTATCCCTTCGTGTCCTAATCCAGCGTGTCGGTAGTTCATTCCAAGGCGCTTGCCCCAGTTACCTAGTATGGCATCTGTGGAAACGAACGCTGACCGATGAAAAATCGGGATATACATTATAGTCCTCTTGAAACAAGTGTTGTCACCTGTAGACCATGTGAATTGGAGCGATAAAAAGGTGTAGCGGTGTAGTAAAGAAAAAAGTTGACATGATGAAGAATTTGAACAATAGTGCATGAGCAATAAATGCTTCAGGGATACTTTGCGAAAATAGAACCACCAACTTCACTCGATTTCAACGAAATAGAAATTCTCTGTTTTGTAGCCTTCCACCTCATTCCCTCACCACCGTCACGGCATGCCGTGTTCATGCGTTATCGGTATGTGTTTGGAGATGTGTCCACCTCCTACAACCGCCTATAGGCTCGAAAGCATGAGATTATCGTATACATTGCATGTAACCTTCATGCGTTCCTCATCGCCGTTCTCATCCATGTTACATATCGATAATTCCGATATAACCCCTGGAAGGGGGTTCTATCGGCTTATACCTTTATACGATACCAACTGGGGTTAAACCCCTTATGGATTGTATCGACATATACCGTTGCACGATACTAAATGAGAATTAACCTCGCCGGGTTATAACGACATATAGGGGGCATAGGCCTCCGTACACGATACCGACGATGAGAAACCAATCAGAGGTTGTATCGACATAACCGTTACACGATACCAACTGACATTTACCCCACCGCTCCGCTCACGTAGCTCATGGTCGGCGCAGTTTCGCGGGTACCCTCGGGAGTTGGGGGGATGCAGGCCCAGGTTTGGTTACTTGCCCGGAGAGGCGATTGGAAGCGGCTAGTGGATGCGGCTATAGGTGCCTTCCAGGCATGTGCTCTCATAGGGATTGCATTGGCGTGAGTGAGTGAGTGATTGCGTGAGTGAGTGAGTGGGGAGGGAGTGATGTTATATCGACATATACCGCTACACGATACCACCGGGGTTATTCCAAATAAGAGGCTGATATCGAAACTATAACTGGTGAACGATACGAACCTAAGGTCATCCGCATCATGAGGCCTGTTTACGGAACTATACCGACACTATACCGTTGCACGTTACCCACTGAGGCTTAATCCCACCAAGAGGCCAATAACGATATGAGTGGTGAACGATACTAACCTAAGGTCAACTGCATCATGAGACTTATTTACATATACCGACATTATACCGTTACACGATACTAACTCAATGTTCACCTCATCATGGGTTCAATCGAAATACCATCGAGTTCAACCGGAAAAATAATGAGGCGGTATAGGTCGAAGGAAACGTTCAACCATGCGTAACCTTTTATATGAGCAGCAAACATACTCAAGTGAACCAGTATAAATATACCGTGATTGAACTGACAATATGCTGGTTATTGCTTATGCAATTACCGCACATACTGGTTTATGTATATAGGTTTTTAAAACTCAGGAAAAACCCGTTGTTGGGAAACCCCGTAAAATCTCCGGGATGGAAGGTTGTGGACCATTTGCGGAGGCTTAAAAATTCTTAATCTCGAACGCACTGACACATTTCCCCTAGATTTATTCATACGTGCATGCCTCAACTGCAAGTCGCACGTGCAGACGTGACAGTAGCCTATGTAACCACACCCTTTCCCCCAAATCTCCGTCCCACCAGCACACATTTTTTGTCGACATAAATGGTACGATTTATGAAACTGAATGATTTAAACCTTTTTTGTATCTCTCTTCAGGTATCGTGTTCATCATTTCTAATCAGTGGCGTATCTGGGTAAAGAGCTCAAGTATATGATTCTATTTTGCTGTAATTGCGGCCAATTACCGTTGTGTACGAGGAATAATATAAAATTAAATTATTTTGCTGCTTAAGTTGAAGGCACTTCACAACACTACGGAGCTATGTCGTCCCAGTGGGGGGATGTTCCAGAATTCTTTTTCGCGAGGTTCAATGTTCCAATGTTCAACGGCACATCAGCAAACGCAAACACGGACACAATACACACGCCACACGATTTTTCACAGATAACTTTTCCTCCTCGAGATCTAGCACATACAGAAGTTGCTCGAATTTGAGCCCCCCACCCACCCCACCCATCCACGGTGAGGCTCCACCCCCCTCTCCTCCCCCTCCACTCTCCTCCCCCTCCCTAGACTGTTATACGCCTATCATGACTTCTAACAGGCTGTTCCGTGATTGGCTCCTCCAATATTGGAATTCGCTGTCCTGAATAAGAGGCCCGCTGGGCGCCCTGACAATCTGGACAAGTCGTTGTTACGGTTGTGAAAACTGCAGGTCACTGCGGGCGCACCCCAGAAATGTGAAAAGGTCTTCCACAGAAAGGAAAGCGCATATCGGGGAGTTGTCAACAATGTTTAACACAGGCTAAACAGGGGCTGACAGACTAGCTACGCTGGGGCAGTCGGCGTAGTGTTCATAGACCTACGCATCCTTTTATTTTTTAACCTTTGTCATAGGCGGCTGCTCGGTCGTCCGCTCTGTTCACATGGAGGTCAAAGCAAGAATTACTTCACGGGAACTGTTTGGTTGAAAGGATAGCCTTTGTTCCGGGTGACATTTCAACAAAAGGCAGCGGAAGGGAGGTGCACCACCAGTAGCGAACAATGGCGAAAGGCTTTAAATAGGGTTCAAACAAACCAAATGATAACAAGTTCGACTATTCTCAGTACCGACGAATGGAACGTTTCCCTCATTTTATAAACCACATGACTCGCATAATACAGAGTCAGTCCAAAACATGTAATTTTACCAACCTAGTGACAGAAGAACTAAATATGGAATCTGATTGAAAACGTACACATTTGTTCACAAGACATGAAAGAATGATTCATCAGACAAAGTTCATTCGAGAGTACTAACCAATATTTTTCGGCATGTCCTCTTTTCATCTGTGCAAGTTCAAAGATGATCTGTTGCATTACCATTGTACTTTAAGGTCATTCATTCTAGTAAACTCGTGATACGGCCCATAGCCAAGAGTCAAAATAAGCGGGCGCCAGGCGCCGAACAGCGCCCGTCAGGAGCTGAACAGCACCTGTAGAGTTTCAATTCAAAGTCCACGGGCGCTACCTTTTCCTGCAAACTAGCGCCCGTCAAACTGTAGATCATCTTTCACTTTTCCCAACATCTAAAGTGAGCTTACCGAGTTCTAGTGTTCAAACGATTATGCCAATATCGGATGTACCGATTAAATCGATTATTTTTTCCATAATCGTTCCGATTCGATACCGAGACCGATTATTCAGTCAGCAATTACACGTTACTTGTCATTGCATTACGTAAGGCAACTTCCCTGAGTTAAATCCCATCAATAGACGTACAGGGGTAGTCATAATTCAGCTTTAGTTTCAAGTCATTACTCATCAGATTCCATCTTTTTATCGCATGCATATGTTTGGTTCCCGGTGAAGGAAACAAAATAATATACGCCAGCTTCGAAATGGATTCGAAGTTCCGATACTCTTGTGAATATCATAAAGTCGATACGCGCGGCCAGCTGCACAAAAAGCCTGATGTATACTTTCGGGCATACACCGTACACAAACAACAGTGTGTATGTGTTTACACAATTGTGTGCGGTAACATCAACGTTCGATCATCGCTCCACACACACTTACGTCTATGGAGTTTTCTCATTGGCCCTGTGGTTAAGCCTGAAACACTCGAGCGGTAGCGTTCACCGATTCACTAAAATGTTGCTGTGGCCTGTGACTCGCGTAGACCAACGTTACTCAATGCCATGAATGAATGATTTAATCCACCAATTCTCTCACTGGGTACACCGAGATCCGTGTTGACCTCCGTGGCAGTCGTAATGTGCACTGTAGTTTTGTATTGCAATCACAGTTGAACAACGCTCATACACACCCGTGACATGGGCTACTTGCACGTGGCAGATCTTGTAAGGCTCATCCTTCGGTGCACAGTGTGTTCATACTCGTAAGCGATTAATCAAATGAATGTCTCTGCGTGAGGTAGTATTGGTTGACGTGTTAACCCCCAGATGAGTCCCCGACATAATGTACTCACGAGATTATGGAAGCATAGAAATTTGAGATTGGTCAGTGTCCAATGGAGCTTCCTCTGAGTTGGCAACAAAATTATCTCTACTGTAAACCATTCGTGTGTGCTGTATGCCATTGCCTGTTGTGGGATTATGTTTTCATCATCGACAGAGCATAATACATATTTTGCGATAAATAAAAAACTGTCTTGCTTCCAAAATTCGTTTCACTTTAGTGGCCCCTGGTAAATAGAAAGTAGCCCCTGGTCCCACTGAAATGCCCGTGAACCAGGGGCCACTTTACTGAAAAAGTGGCCCCTGGTTCACACTTCCTTATTTTTAACCCTTGCCATAACCTTCAAAACAGAGTCAATATGCACTACATGCACTCAATGGCTAATATAAATATTGAGCTATGCTTGGATAAAAGTATAGACGCCCGTCCAAGTTTGAGACATAATTTTGGATCACCGTGACGGCGCCGCCGTATGCTGCTCTCTGGAAAAACTGAGGTTTGCGCAGTAACTCTTCAACGCATCATCCGATATGACCAGAACTTTCCCACGAATATCATGGAGAGGGGGAAAACCGGATAGATTTGGAAGTAGGCCTCGACACATGACTGGGCCCCCGCTATCTTCTAATAATCTTATTAACTGTTCGGATTTTAACGGAAAAACAGAGGGGTGGGGGTCATCTTGAGGTCATCAGAGGTCGAATTCATATCCTCTACTTTCGCAGACAAGAAGAGGTCACCATGAGGGTTTCCTAGGAGAATTTTTGGGGGTGGGGGTTCTGGGGGTGGGTTAGGAGGGAGCACACAGAGACATAGCGTACATAACGTCATCGAGTTGGTGTGACGTTAATTTTGCTCTAAATAATCGACCAAGGAAACGGGGTTCAAGTATCTACTGTTGTGTCCAGTGTAAAGCTTACTGTATGTAGCAGAGGAGTATTCACATCATTCCGGCTTGTTTCAAGGGGGGGGGGGGGGAGTGGTCCAAGGAGGTCCTCGTCGGGGAAGTTTGTGAATCTCGATTGAGGCCCCCGTACTAGCGGTAGGAGAAAAGGTTGTATGTGACAGGGATTAGCAATCCACACCGCACTCCTTTAAATTTCGGTGCTTTTCAGGGACCGTCCCGACACAGTCTATTTGTTTGTATTCCACTCGCCTGCTGTCAAGTCAACACAGATTCAGTTCATTCGCTCTGCTACTCCCTTACACAACTAGTGTTCATGGTTCGCCAGGGGTGCCGATAACGTGGGTGCGTTGACGCTCTAAAAAATGGTCACGCACATGAGCAAGTAAATTATTCCCTTAGCTGGATTCCCATTTAGTACGGTCATTGTCACTACTGATATGGTAGCCTATCTGAAGCGAGGGTTAGTTACTCTTGCTTCGCAGAAACAACGAATACCTAGGTGGGCGAGCGATACTTGATTACATAAATGGCCCTAGCGCTAAGCTTGCTGGGTGATGAAAACAATTTTTCCAACAAAACACCCGGGATAGCGTATATTCATAACTTAGCGCGTCAACAACTGATGCTTGCTCAAAGCGCACATATTTCGGCTATGTGACTCATACGGCAACCCTTCTATGAACACCCAGAAATAACTCTTGGGTACCTTCTCCACGTCTCCCCTCTCATACGACAAAGGGCCTCTGCAGAATTCGACGGAGACGTCCAGACCCCGCGGCCAATCCAATCGATGCAACGGACATTCTTACAAGCTATCAGGTTGGCCAGAATACAGCGTTACGTGCTGCTAACTTAACGGACGAACATTAATGCAACTCACGGTCTCGTTGAAGCCAGGGTATTGCTCGCGCAGTCAAAAGATGCAGGATTGCTGACTCAGTTTCCAGACCTGACGGGAAACGCTGGACTTGGTTAATATTCCAATGACGGCACTAACCAAGGAATCGCCGGTGCATACCTCGATGGGAGATGGAGACGTCATGGAGTAGGCCTACAGGGGGTAAGGTTTGCCCCAACTGGCTGATTATAGCCTACCTGTCGTTTGTCGTCACTGCACTAAGCTTTTCTTTTCTCAGGTTACAGGTAGGGATTTACTAATTGCGATTGTGGTCAAAGGTCATAGAGGTCAAACCGGCTGTTCGAAAACTTACCACATCTCACCAAGCACAAAACTCTACAGAACCCCCCCCCCCCTTCCCCACCATACTAATCAACAATAACATCCGAAAAGATGAGATGAGATGCATTGGTGGTGAATGCCCGAAAAGTTGAGCAGTTTTTTAAAAGTATAGGCTTACTCTGTCAACTCGACCTTCAGATTATCTACGATTGTAGGAAGGCCTACATCAGACTCGAGAGCTTGAAGCCAGTCCACTTACAGATAAGATTGAGGACCACCATTCTGCCTCGGCTCAGGACAGCCTTCTGAGAGATGGGGACGAATGCGGACCTTGGGCGGGAAAGTCAGGAGAACCAGTGCCTTCCTGATGTGCGCCCACGGAATATGACGGACCATTCCAAAGGCTGACGCTTATACGAGCGGAGACGCCGGCGCTAACAGTGAGACTTCGGATTCCTGCCTGTGACTCAACACTGAATGGTATCACCGAGGGGCCAAGAGGCTGATGGCGCAGTCGAACCCTGTAGGATGGCGAAAAGCACCTTTGTGACAGGCCTCTCAAGGCGGCGCCAAATTGGGGAGGGGGTATATCGAGAGGTGGTGATCTTTTTTGGTGACCGAAATATGGGGAGGGTTCTTTGGATGTTTGATGTTGAAATTAGTGCCATTTTAGTCGCATTTTCGCGTTTTTTGGTATTGTACATCTACAACTCGCCGTGCCCAACAAATAGTGACTTCTCAAACGCATGTCAAGCAGAACTATTTAACAATAACAATGACAATAATAATAATAATAGAATATAATAATATATATAATAATAATAATAAATAAAAATATCATAATAAATAAAATAATAATAACGATAATAATAATAATAATGATAAAATAATAATAATAATTAATAATAATAATGATAATAATAATTCGCGTGGTTGGAAACGACAACACGTTAAGCAAATGCGACATAATGGAAAAACGCACATACTTGAGCGTTGATGAATTGGGGGGTTCCTGTGACTGCCTGAGCTCCCCTTGGTACAAGTGTGCCAACAGCCAGAGGGCGTGCTTCACTGACAAAAATTCTGCAAAATGCAAGCAGCGGGAAGAATGTTTCATTTCTATGGAAACTCACCCGCATATGGAACCTCGCCTCCCGACTCCTGAATATAGTGGCCACCAGAACTCCCGCAGCAGTGTTCCTATGCAAAGACCCCTACGAGAAACGAATAATAAGGGTGGCCGTGAGAATGTTGTGTTTCCATACGATGAATGAGGACGGTGACTCATCTCCATTTTTGTGATGTGATATTTTTGGAAAAAACAAGCAACTTTTGGATTTTTTGGTGTAGTAGATTTGCATCCAGTCATCTTCAAATCAAGTCTGAACCTGTCAATTACATTTCATTTGCCATTCCTACTTAAATGGCCCACTATTCATCCTGAGAGTGGGACTACGACATTCAATTTCCCGCCGAAAAATCCAATTAGGATAGCAGCTCTATTGTTGTAAGTGCGGGGGCCAGCTCACCATGTGAACGGTTCGGTATAGGCGGAATCTCCACATATCGCCATCATTACGGCCTATTTCAAAATGAAAGCTGCCGCTACTCTTCGATACTAAACCAGTTATCCAATGTCTTAATATGTGATAAGTAGGGGAAAATCTGGAGGTTTTGTGTTGGTATGATTGTTTCAATTCTCCAGGAGTGTTTGAGAAAAACATGTTCAAGCGCATTGTTCGTGCAACGTCGAGCGGCCGGTGTGTGTATCTATGACCTTTGACACGATCAGTCGATAGTATGTCATCTCATCACAATAAGCCAGTTCCGAGTTTACATTAATGAGATGATAAGGATACTGGGTCAAAGGTCATAGGGAATGACCGCAGTCCGACGTTGAACGTACAGTGTGCAGTACGATCTTTCGAAACCCCCCCCCCCCCCTGCCGAAAATTACGAATTCTGCCTTAACAAAACTTCACAGATTTCCCCATACCCATCAACAATAGCATCCGAAAACATGGATGAATTGGTTGCGTTTTCAAATAGTGGTGACAGTTTAAAAATAAGCCGTACGATATTCCAATGCTGGAAATTTGACCGAATCTCGTCTATTCCCCCGAACTGTTCTGTGTTGAGCATGCGCACTTAGAACTACGAACTGGCCGAATGGCACCGTGGATAGAACAGTGAGTCATCTGGTTTTGTGATTCTTCGACTGCTCGTTTCCACACGCTTGTCATCAGAAATCATCAGGAGGGGGTTTACGAATGTTAGCTGTTCGAAAAGTTATAATAAAATACGTAGGGAAAGTTTCAATTTTCTGTTCATTAATGTTAATGTTTAATTCCTGACCTACTACGGGTATGTATATGGGGGATGCGCAGTCGAAATAGCCCAGTGTTCAATAGCTGACAACAAGGTGGCAGGGGCTGCTACCCTGACTGTAGTAAAATCAGAAGTTCAAAAATTGAACCGTAAAACCGTAATATTCAAAATTCAAACTCATATTGGCCCATTCTTCTGATGGTGAATGTTACTTTTCTTGGTGGTTCATGGAACGTGATACACTGTGTCCAACCAATTATTTTCTCAAGACTCGAATTCTTTCATGTTGAATGAATTCACATGACCTAATCTAACCTTTCAAGAAATTAGAAAACACTCACCGTGCATTGGCAATGGAAACACATGTCTTGTAATAACACTATTTAGTTCTCCACCTCTGAAAAATGTGACTTATATAGCCAATTATGTATAGCCAACTAGCTCAGTCTTCACGAGAAAAAAAAAAATCGTCGGATATTCTGCGGTGCGTCCAGCGTGTGGAGTTAGTTGATTTGTATAATCGGAAGATAGAGGTGTCTCCTCCTTGAGTTGCCAATCGATACTTTCGCCTTGAAATTGAAACTTCAGTACATCATTCTGAGATAGGAAAATGTTCCCTCAAATTGATCTTAGTCGTCTGGGCCACCTAACTCGAGGAAAAACAAATCTATGAACTGATCTGCGAGAGTTATCGACGTCTAGATTGGGGACCTTGTTTTATTTTGAAACTAGAAAAAAACTCATAACGCTGAAGCTTCCTTTTCGAGGCAAAAATACTCAGTCTTCAAATGAAAAATTCAGCGCATCTTTCTGCGAGAGAGACAAACGTCTTCTAATTTGTTCGCTTCTCTTTTTGAGGCCGACAATTTGGATTGATAAAGACCAACAGTTTGGTAAGAGTGTGCATAATTGGGAAGATATAAGGTCGAAGTGAACAAATCACCCGGAACAAATTGGTAATTTTTTGGCGGGATTAAAATTTTCAATAATCCCATAGCACGTGTGAACCCATACACGATAGCAATAAGAGATATTACAACAAAATTAGAGGTTATAATTTTCATCGATAGCTATAGCGATGAAAGTGTCCAATCTACGGGATGTTTTTTTTTTTTTTTTCTTCGTCTCTAAATTCCAAGAATGTGCCAAAAATGCTGCGCTTTTCGCGTAGAGGTGACTTGACCAGTTGACTAAAAAATGAAATTCGGGTAACCTCGTGCAAATTAGGCTTCTTCTTACTGTGTCACTGCTGAGAAATGGCCTACAACCGTATACAAGTGCACGAATTGACTGAGAGGCAGTCTTTTCTGCATAATAATATATATATAAATAATAATAATAATAATACTAATAATAATAATAATAATATAATATAATAATAAATATTACAGCAATATGAGGAGAAATAGAAGAACAAGCCCATGCACGGGCAATATCCTCGGCAAGTGGAGGATGTTACTCCACCAGATAAGGCATACGTGTGGCTGTCCTGCACAGCGGCACAGGACCAGGCACTGAATACAAAAAGGAACCACCAAAACTAGGTATGCATGAGAGTGTCGACTGACAGCAAGTGCCGTTGTGCGAGGTTGCAGATGAAAGATTCAAACCACCTCATATCGGCTTGTCAGAAGCAAGCAGGGTCAGGTATCTGAAGAGACACAACAGCGTAGCATCAGCTCTACACTGGTCCATACGCAATCACCACAGTATACCGCTCTACACACCCATGGTTACACAGACCAGACGCAGTACTGGAGACAGAAGCAATAAAAATACTCTGGGACTTCGAGGTGAGGACAGATAGGATCATCACGCAAAGAATCCTGACATAATAATAGAAAGCAGGAATAAGAGGCAACGTAATCGATGTGGCGATCCCAGCTGACATGAACATCGCAAGTGAAGAACAAGAGTAAGACCTCATGAGTACCAAGACCGCTGAAGTTGGAGATTCAAAGCCTGTGGGATGTGAAGGCAGAGGCGGTTCCAGTAGTGATCGGTGCGATCGGGGCAGTAAGCTCCAACCTGGATGGCCACCTGCTAAAAATTCCAGAAAAGCACAACCTGAAGCAGTTGGTCAAACAAGCTATCCTCGGAAGTGCCCACATCATCAGGAGAGTCCTAGACCTCCCAGAATCCGGGTAGGAATTCCGAGCACGGACAGGTGTATATATGTAAATACATTCCAACAATGGCAAATTTGTGAGAAGTTGTGAAATAGATGATAATAATAATAATAATAATAATAATAATGAATAAACTAAAAAAATAAAAAACACTTACATTCTGTCCATGGACGGCTTCCCGTCTCATTGTCTCGTTCACTGTGGTGGAAAAGATAAGAAATCATGCAAATGATATGAAGACAACCAGAAAAAACAAACAGTTCAGTGATTCCTTGACTTAACATAATAACCGAGTCCGGACACAAGTACTGGTGTGAAATTTTACGGGATAAATATGGGCAACAATGCACGCTCACAATTTCACAAATACATCATCTGACAAAACAACAGGGTCCTCACACTCTTAACATAAACTACACAGATTTCAACTTGATCAGACCAAGCATTCTTGACTTTTTATGTTTACGACGATTGGCCCATTTGACTATGTTACATCAGCTGACCTTTGACCTGATCCAAAAAACAATAGGGTTCATTCACTCATAGGGATCAACCTACCAATTTACGTTTCAGTCTCCAGACCTGGTGTTTACAAAGCAAAGTAGGGCAAGATATTCACAATTCACCGATTTCCTATTTTCTCTCAGAAATTCAACCCCCGCCCCCCCCCCCCCCCCATCTACGCCGAAAAAAATAAAAAATAGGATCCTTCTACTCTCAATAAGAAAGCTGCACCCGAGCTTTGACTTGACCGAACAATCACCTGACTTTACACTGACTTACAGGTTTTTCATTTCCATACTTTCACCTCGGGACCTCAGATGACGTCTGACCCGACCCCTGAACAATAGGGTTCCCGTACTCCGCATGGGGAACGCGCATACTACATCTGAGCTTCATCCATCTAACGTGGTTGGGTTATCATGTTTACAAGCTAAATTTGCCAAAAATTTATTCTCACTTATCAAGAACTCGAACACGTATGCCCGCCAAATATGATATGATCGATACATTGTTATGATTGTGTATAGAAGAAAGATGAATTCGGGAGATGTCATCCTTCTGTTCTCACTAATCTGGTTTAACCAGAATTGAGAAGTTAACAACAGCTGAAGCAGGCAGAGACAAGACAATTAAATGAATGCGCAAAAAGGAGACTTCTCTTCGGTGGGGGGGGGGGGATGAAAGTGAACCTAATGCTACACATTGGCGTAATGGTGAACTAGTTGAGCAGGTTCCGCATCCTCAATAATCCGTGCTCTTTGATTACCTCGAATAAAAAAAAAAAAAATTGCCAAACCTGCACAATGGAAATCGAGCCAGGTTTGGAATGGCCGATAGAAAATTACAGATCTTCAGGACATCTGGAATGATGGCAACCTCCCAACAGAGGTAAAGTTAGGTTTGTTAAGATCCTAGTGTGAGTGTGTATAGGCTACTGTATGGCTCGGAGGGTTGGACTGAAGCAGATGAGAAAAGGCTGCTTGATGCTGAATGTAGTGGACGAATGATGAATGAACATCTTAGGGGAACTCAGTTGACAGCAGAAAGCTTACTAATCTTGGTCACATTTTCAGAGGAAGTGGTAGTAAGCCTGCCTCAAACTGTACGAAATTTGCTGACTGCAAACCTTGCGACAGCTTATGGTCATACTCACGTCGTGTATGACCTAGACCTGAGGGGATATGCCCGCAACACAGTAGCCACTGCGAGCGGCCAGAGTGGCCGCAAGCTTTGCGGCGAATTTCGAACGAGTTCGAAAAATTTCGCAAGGCTCACGTAGTTTTTGTGATGATCAGATGGCAAATAATTCAAAAGCATGGCAGAATGGGAGAGCGAAATAGCTCGACTGCTAGTAGTGTCCTTTTTGCTATCAGTGGTCCAACTTCCTTCGATATTTCTTCTCGGAGGACATACGACAGACCCTTTAAAATGGAAGATATTCATGTGTGTCGTCTGGAAAATCGACCGCATTTAATTTCGATTCTCAAGGAGTCCAGCAAGGAGTCGCGAAGAGCCATTGGTCGCAGTCTCGCGGCGTTGAACTCCATATAGTATGGGGTGGGCTTAACACTTCAAACTTTAGAGGCGGAGGTCGAAGGAAAGGGAAGGGTCGGACGTCAGAAGAAGCAGTGGTATGACAACATCAGAATGGAGTGGTTGAGCTTCGTGGAAGCAAAACGTCTAGTTCAGAACACCGTTGCTGGGGATGGATACAGAAATGTGTTCAAGTTGCATCCAACCGACATAATGACGGCGGATGAAGAAGAAGCAGGCCCCCCCCCCCCTCAACTTAGCGGCACCCACAACCTTTTCCAGTTGTGGAACACTGGATTGGGTCCTTATACTTCGTTTCAGTACTCAAGCGGAGACCACTCCCGTTTTGAGGTATCTGGTGTTACTCGACCTAAAATGGTCATAATGCTATAAATCCAGTGCTGATATTCAAGGTTGAATGACCTAGAACCTTCAACAATCAACGCACACCATGTCATGTGTTCTTTTCTAAGCGACACGGATCATCCGTTTCAGCCTCTTCGACAGGCGGGGAATCATGGAACATATTCTGGCATTGACATATTCCTTATTCCATGTAAAGACAGTGACTATGGTTTTTAATTTGTTTTCTGAGGGGGAGGTGGCTCGGCTTTGTATAAACAAGGCGATTGCCAAAAGTGTCTCGCCTGGTTGCGCGATCGTGGTTTAATATTATTCATTACACAAACAACCAACTAGTTCATGCAGATCATCGTCATGTCAAACGAACATCACATATCTCTTAATACAAAAGTCTCTTACTATTTTTTTTTTTTTTTTTTCAGCCCCCATACTCTTCTCTCCATAAATACTCAATTTGACTAAAGTTTTATCGCTCAGTCAACTCAACCAAAATCCAACTTGAAATGTTCTAAATCCCCTCAGCAGTCCGAGCTTCTTCTTCGCCCTTCAAAATCAAATCTCCTTCATTATTCACTGCCTTTTATTTTTCAAGCACCAGGACATGCACACCCTGCCAGGCAGCAAACACCCTCCCCGTCCCCACACCAACACAAAAAACTATGCCCCCGCAGCAGTCAAGAATGTCCCAAGATATATCTTCAGAAAACCTTCACATGTGTCTATCTATTAATTGCCTATTTTGACATACAATGAATTATTTATAGCAACACAGTCACAGCCCATTTCAAAGTATCAGGCCTGAATAAACAAACATAGGTGATGACAGATTGATGGGCTTAGCTCTTTCCCCCTGCAAACCCCTATAAAGTACTTTGGGCTGTCAGTAAGAGAGAAGATGTTCTATTCAGGACATTATGCAGTTATGGCATTGTATGTACAAGTAAGTGAAAATGGTGTAATCCAGGCACACATCCAGGGGGGTGGGGTGGGCATGCGTCCCCAGGCAAGAAGAGAGGAAAGAAAAATGTTACAGTATTTTTGTAGGTATTATCAACCTAATCAAATTGGTTGGGTAAGAGAGGGTTTGCTTACAGGAGCTATGGTTTACTCGTGCTTTATTCTAACAGAAGCTATTATATGATGGAATTCATGAATTCATGAACATCAAACACATCACATTCAGAAAATGTTAACGGACCATACCTACTGAGTTCTATAGCAACCACAAAGTCACAGCCCAGGTCCAAGATCAGGCCCCTGAATAAACAAACATAGGTGATGACAGATTGATGGGCTAGCTCTTGACCCCTGCAAACCCCTATAAAGTACTTTGGGCTGTCAGTAAGAGAGAAGATGTTCTATTCAGGACATTATGCAGTTATGGCATTGTATGTACAAAGTAAGTGAAAATGGTGTAATCCAGGCACACATCCAGGGGGGTGGGGTGGGCATGCGTCCCCAGGCAAGAAGAGAGGAAAGAAAAAGGTACAGTATTTTTGTAGGTATTATCAACCTAATCAAATTGGTTGGGTAAGAGAGGGTTTGCTTACAGTACTATGGTTTCTCACAACAGGTTGCGTTAATTATTCCTAAACCGAAGCTATTATATGATGGAATTCATGAATTCATGAACATCAACACATCACATTCAGAAAATGTTAACGGACCATACCTACTGAGTTTGGCGAAATTCTTACCAAGTTGGAAATTGGAATAAATTAGGCAAATACAATGAACTTATAACAGCAGTAAATTGTCACAGGAGCTATGGTTTACTCGTTCCTCATGCTTTATTCTAACAGAAGCTATTATATGATGGGATTCAATCAAATTCATGAACATCAACACATCACATTCAGAAAATGTTAACGGACCATATCTACTGAGTTTGGCGCGAAATTCTTACTAAGTTGGAAATTGGAATATATTATGCAAATTAGGCACATACAATGTCCCCTACTGACCCCAGCGGTAACTTCAAATGATCAGGATCAACGGTGGATCACATCTACCAAGTTTGTGGAAATCCAACAAACTTTCAAAAATTGCATGAAATATGCAATAGAACACTTCAATGCCTCCATTGACCCCGACTTCACTTTCAAATTATCGGGAAACATGGTAGTCCATATCCACCAAGTTTGTGGAAATCCGACAAACTTGAAAAATTCGCCATACATTATGCAAATTATACCACTTAATGAGCATATTCTACGCTGAAATCCAATCAGTTTCATCACCCGTCATCCATGTCCTACCAAGCTAAACTACAGTACTGTAGCACATAACGGTTCTGGCGTAATCTTGCTAACGAGCACAAATAATAAATTACATAAATTAATCTAATTACCACCCAACTTAATTACTGACTTTGTGCCAAAACGCTACTCAGATCGTGTACAGAAAACAAACCCAAACTGGTGCTACACACAGAATTCCGTCCCTAACGTCCTCGCGGTTGTGAGAAATCCTGCTAACGAGAAAGTGTGACATACACACCATACACAACACACGACTACCTACACGCACCCCACTACACACGCGAATTACCCTATTCCCTTCCTGAATTTCATTCAGGCGAGACCGAAAAAACTTCTTGGTGAATAATACAAAGTTTCGGAGGACCTTTCACTTGCTAATGTAATAATAGTTACCTGTGGATTTATAAGAGAGTTTATAAGAAATGAGGGACCCCCAAGAGAGTTCACTCCAAGTTTCCACACGTTCTTTTCCCGAACATTTGAACAGCTGAATAAGTGACGTACACGATGTTAAAATCAACTACTGAACGATATCTCCGAACTAGGAACTAAATGCAAAGTGATGCCTGCCGGCAACCACAGCGCCAAAGCGTTTTTCAGTTTAGATGGTCAAGAAATTAATGTGGTGAATTCTGAAAAAAAAGTTGGTGTGTATTTCGTTTCTACGTTTAAACCTTCCTAGCAGTGTGCGGAATTTGCTAGGGATGGTAATTGGACTATCGACTTGATTAAATGTAATGTTGTCAGGATGTTGGTAAGACCTCACCTGAAGTATTCCGTGCATGTGTGGAATCCTTATTTCGAGAAAAAAAAAAAAGGTAAGTCGCTAGTTGGAAAACGTTCAAAGGAAGGCTATGGGGTTAATCCACTGTCTGCGAGATTTACCGTATGGGGAAAGATTGAAGCGTCTTGGTCTGATTTGAACAAAGATAAGGTGAATTCGCGATGGTTTGATTCCAGGCTTTCCCGAACTTTGTCCATGGCTTCGATGACCTTTCTTCCGACAACTTCTTCGATTTGTTTAATGTTACCTCAATTGGCCGTCGTCTCAGCTTCGTGGTGAATGTTGCAGATTAGACATTGGGAGTATTTCTTTTCGCCAAGAGTGGTTATTGAATGGATTAGCCTCCTCTAGATATTGTTGGGTCTAAGAGTGTTAATGCTTTCAGGACAGTCCTCGACCTTTTTTCCAGGATTGTGGAGAATTCCTCTAGTTCTGTTGTTTCTCTTCTTGGGTTGTTGAGGTTTCAAGGTAGCTCACGATATATAACTAATATATGCCCTTCTTAACATCCTTGCGAAATATACATTTAGTTCGATGAACCGAGCAGTATATAATTTGGTATCCCAAACACAGTTAACCAAAAAACCCTGGAATTTGAGTGCAGGACGGGCAAAAATGTTGGCACGACTTTCGGACAACCGAGCACTCAGTCAAATGTCTGGACTGCCTTATTTCTACTTAATGCAATATATTTGTTGATTTTCCGTCGTTTCCTTTCCTCCCGGGTCAAATTTTCATTCACAACATTTTAACGCCTGTGGAAGAAAGTAATGGCTTTTTCGTACGCTCATGCAGTCAAGCCTAAACGCATCTTTTGGGGGTATTATGATATACCTCACAATTATTTGTGTGTGTGTGGGGGGGGGGGGGGACTACAGAGAGAAATAATTTAAACTCATAATGACACCATATAACGAACACCTGTTGTTGGACTTTCCACAACCCGACACCTAAACATCTACGGGATTTAGAAGAAAGAACTCTTTCCCTGATTAGAAGGATTTCTCAATGACATTGGCTGACTGCCCTCTCCCTCAAAAAAGGGCATACGTCAGTCCATCGAATGTTTAAGTCTGAGGTCAGTACAATGTTATACGCTTTTTTGTTCTACTGGTAATGTTGGGTTTTTTAGTCATATTATTGATCTGGGTAATGTCGTGAGATCTGGGTGTTGTATGATCAAATCAAATTTCATTGTTCCACGCCAGGCTTGTTCATGCCTGATATGCGTGACCTTCCTTGCATTACACAATTAGTGATAATTTGTCAAAGAGAGGTTGCGGTCAACTAGGTCGCCCAGAGTGACCTCAATGAACAAAATACTTATGAGATAGTCGAGCAGAAGGTTATTTTGCAATAGGAATCTACGGCATGGTGGGGCACGCCCCCAGTCCCCACCCCCCTCTAAGCTACGCCACTGTTCCTAAATTGTACCTGCCGGTAAGTGTATGGTCATTGTTACAAACAATTATATTACTACCATAAAAAAATGGCCTGAAACGAAGGAAGAAACATCATGAATGATCGATACAAGCTGCACATTCATTTGGTTCACCCACCAAATAACAAGTAAAATGGATGGCCACAACTAGGTTATTATTTAGTTTCTTGGCAGTAGATCGCTAAATGCAGTTATCGTGAAGCCAAACCTTGCTGCGAAAAGTGTTGAGCAAGAGTATTGAATAAAAGTCCATAATGTTGCATTTTAAAAACGAATCGGGAGTCGGACCATAACAGTGACAACTTCGACCCACGCAACGATCGAATGTTAATTACTCTTTGTTGAGAGAAAAAGAAACGCTCCTTTCTGGCTGGAAAATGCAGTAACGTGTTGAGTGTGGACATGAGGTAGGACCGGGAGTGAGTGTCATGAAAGTCATTTCTAGATTTCAGATATAAACAATGACTTATACACGGAATTCAGCAGTGGACTTAGTTTGTAGACTGTTTCATGAAAATCACTTTTTGCCAGTTGGTGACAATATTTATGGAAAGTAGTGAGTTTGGTCCTTGCTACCGCTTTTCTCTTAACAATATAGGAAGCTTGCATATTGGGGGACTGTACTGATACTGATTGGGTACTTAGAGTTCAGACTGACAGTTTAGTGTTGTTGTTGTTTTTTCTCACCTAATCAGAGGCCAATGGTCATGTAACATGTGCCCCCTGCACTACACTTGGAAACATTGGAAACCCCCACACCCCAAATTTGGGGGAATCTAATGACATCACGGGGGGAAGGATGCAGAGACCGCCCATAGACCTCACAACAGTTAATTCTGCATTCGATTCACAGCGCCACGATAACAAGAGAACGAACAAAGTATTTCACTTAGAAACAAATGAGAATATTCCTTAATATTTTGTGAACGATTTTGTAGGTTCTCATCCATATCCGAGTCTCACCTATAGTTTGTTTGGTACAGATTTTCAAGACTTTGTATTATATGGGATCTTACGTGATGTCACAAGGCATTTTTTTTAGCAAAGCTGAATGTGCCTTATCGGTACACTCGAATTGGCTCAAATTCGGTCTGGAGTTTCATCCGTTATATTGTAATAAATAGAGTATCAGAAGTTCAGTCACATTCGTCTGACCGTTGACCTTTAATTTCACTTTTACTTCCGGCGACTACTATGCCGACCTAAACCTGTACCCGTACCCCTCACCCCACCCAGGAAAGTCACGTGATAACCCAACCCTCAAGAGAGCGCAATCGTAGGAATGTTGGTGTCTCTCACCTCGGTTTCGATTTAGGCCTGTCCCCCTCCCCGGGCGATCTCTCCCCCTCCCTGCGGAAGGAAAAAACAAAACAAGGGATGGACTGATGGGATGAATATGTCATTCTTCTATCTTATATCCAACTATCCCTTCTAAAGTAATCAGTCGAAGGATCGGGAAATGACTGTTATTTTAATAGCGGTACACGGTATTATTATGATTATCATCATTATTATCAGTCATCATCATCGTCATATCTTTATTATATTATATTATTATATATAATTATTAAATTTATTGATATTATATTATTATTATTAGTATCAGTGGTAGTTGCTTATTATGTTGTTTGACCATTCCGGTAGCAAAGGGAGACCAATCGATGTCTGGTAGGTTGAATCATACACATGTACACGGTTATCACCCCGTACTTTCGACGAACGGAACAGTACCAAGTGTCAGGATGGCCACTATTGTTCTGTATCTGTTCAGCTCCTACGCCTCAATTTTTACTCCCCTTTGAACACATGTATCATTCGCACTGATATTTCTATGGTGTGTCATTCGTCAATGATAAAAATGATAAACTAGTGGTTGTGATGCGATCGCGATCAAATACAACAAAATGATTTAGATAGAGGAATACACTACGAACCGACAAGAACATTTTCAACCTCTGGGAGACCAAACCCCAGCTCAACTTTTATAGAAGTACGGACATTAGATTGTTATCTGTAGGTTTAGAAGAGAAGACTAACGAAGTATTCGAGAGAGGATTTGCTCGGAGAGGATTATCTCCCTTCAATCCTATTATTGTGAAATTCCACTTACCGGAAAGTTTAACTTTGTGTTTTAGGCCAGCACGTTTTTTTTCGGTTATGTTCCTTTTTCTGTTCTCTCAACGTGTTAGCCATTATGCCGCGTGCCACAACAAAAATGTGACAATCAATAATTGGGCTGGTGGTACTGAAAATAGATTAAGGTGGGAAAAGAGAGTAAACTAATGGAGGGCGCAATGGCGAATGCATGTCTTCGGGAACACCAGCAGCCCAATACGACCTTAGCAAGAATCCTGGTTAGTGAAAGTATATTCAACACCCTTTCGGAAGTTATTAACAGATCAAAGATAGATCGTCATCTTTGCGTAGTGGGCATACTCCGGGTTATTAGGTCGAAAAGAAGAGAAGGTGTTTTTTGGGGTCAGGTTCGGGGGTTGGTTGATCCCATGCTATATATAGAAGCGGGGGATTCGGTTCCCCTTGTCATGGATTTGTCCGTTGGAAGGAGGTACGTCATTTCGGGTAAACAGCAGACGTGAACGGCCTCGGCTAATCAGAACAAGCAATAAGGGGCATGTATTTAATTATCACGCATGATTGCCAGCAACCCGATCCATTATATATGGATCCCCCTGCCTCTCTCCCGTCGAAACCTTGATTGCAAATGTATTTGCAAATGTTCTCGGCCAACGAATGCGTCATTTTGGAGAGGACTTTGTGAGTCGATAGAAGTCTTTGACAAACCATCCAGTGCGTTTCGTTTGGAATTATCTTCTTGAATATACTATCCTGAATTTATGTGGGGGGGGGGGGGGGTGGAAAACCCTATCAGAAGCGCCTGGGACAGAAAAACTACATCCACTAGGTACCGGGGATGAGGTATATTATAAACAACCTAATACCTTGACAAGGATTTACCCAGACAGTAAGGACGTATCGGAAACCATAAACTGCTGGAAAAGCCCTCAACAGATAAAAAGTAACGTAGAGCACCAATGGTGCTGGTGCTCAAACCGCACAAATGAAACTAAGACGAACATTAAATTAAGTATTAAATGTTCGAGATATTGAAGCCAAGAAGGCGTTCCAAATAATAGGCATATTGTCTTGTTGTAAAAACTTGTGACCTGATCTTAATGGCCAGAGGATGTCTTAGCATTCAAGAACTTATACTCAGTTGTGGGCGAAATTCATCGAAGATGAACTAATGAGAGAGAAAGGCAATGCCCCCCAGAAGTCGATGAGCATTGAAGTCCAACCCAAGTTGGTCCACATCCATCAAAGAAGACAGACAGACACACGGCAGGATAGATTAGATAGATAGATAGATGAAGCTAGATAGATAGATAGATAGATAGAATAGATAGATAGAAGATAGATAGATTAGATAGATAGATAGCTAGATAGATTGAAAGATGGAAAGATGGCAAAGATGGATTAGATGGGATAGATAGATAGATAGATTCCGTTAAACGTATGGTGTGTGGGGCGCTCCTTGTGATCATGATATGGGGAACGTGAGCAGCATCAGTCAGGTTCAAGCTAGGCCAGGTCGGCTACAACTCTGGAGAGAAAGGACCGCAGGTTTGTGGCACGATATCCAGAGGTCAACGACGAACAGGTTTGTGAGGACGATATCCAGATAATTTACAATCGTAATTGAAACCCAAAAATAGCATTAGGTTAAATTATAGAAATAGGAATTGTAGGTTAGATAGATAGATAGATAATAGATTTTATTTCACGTACCAGTACACAAAAGCAACAAATAGGCAACGATAACAAGGGAGTAATACATAACCCCTAATAATACTGAAAACAGTACAGAGGGCATCATGGCATGAAAACGTAGCGACTGCCTTCTAGGCATCAAAAACCTTAAGACACTTAGAAACAAAGATTCATGTGCAAAATGTCAGAATCAAAAAAGTTGTTCCAAGTCGTGAACGAAAGATTGCAGCTCATCAGTATAGTGCTTTGTCAGTGTGCATTTCAAAAGGACGTTGGTTATGCGGATTGAACCAATCCGTGCAACTGCACCACACGGTTTTCACGCGTAATTCCTGACCCAACGGCCGGTCTCAATCGCAAGAGTATGTGATGAGGGGTCTCAAGCGGGTGAATGGCGAATCCTTTATGCTCGGCACGTCCTGGATTTAGAAACATTAATACACTTGGGACATGGACATGAATGGGATTTACTTGATCTTTGTAGGTCACAAATTTTGTTCCTCCAGATCAGCTCATTAATTTCATCCAATGGAGGAAAACTTTTACTCATAATTGAACACAAATATAAATATCCTTTAGTGCGATTATTCATGCAGAGCTTCCATGCCAAAACAAAAAGGGTCATCATTCAGATCCAAACGGTTAGCTAGCAGCTTGTAAATTAGTCGCTTCTGACCCATTGAATTCTTGTTGAATAAGATCGGGCAGTCCGGCATCTATAAACCAAAATAAGGTTTAGGTCTCCTCCTTACTCCCAGGCATTGTTTTTAAGCTAACATGTATACACTTCCAAAACACCATAAGGAACTACATAACCACACTCGCTGCTATACAATTAACGCGGGTTATAAAGGCGATTCAAATATTTCCTTTTTATCCAGAAAGGGAAATCCACATTTTTTGAAACCAAAAGCAAACAAATTTCCACACACGTGAACACTGTTAGGGAAAAATCGAATGTTTGAATGGCACTTTTTACTTTACCGTCCTGCGTAAAGGTGGCACCCAGATACAATAGGAGTCACAAGTTTTCTCGTCAATTACCGTTCCCGTTCTCAAAGTGTGTCTATCATCCTTGGTGCCGTTCATAACCATAACTTAGTCTTGGAGAATTGATTTCATACTGAAACGATCACAGAAATCCAATAGAATGGAAAAATTCTCAAGGCACTTTGTTCTGAGGTTGCTAGCCAAAACGTATCGTCATTAAAATAGCGGAGGTAACCAACCCCAAATATCCAATCTAAGCCGCAACGGGACTTTCAGATCACGAATAATCCGCGTGTTTACATACAATGTGAATAAAAAACGGCTTGTTGGGCTCCCTTGACGTTATCCCATGGATGCAGTAATAATCGCTGCTCCCAGTATAAACCGCGTATCGACGTACAGAGTCGCAATAGCAGAAAGCATTACACCACCACAGCCCAAAGACTTCATAACTAATAAAAGTGTATTGCGTGAACCTTATATAGGCTTCGAAAAAATCGACAAACCGTAACCTATAACTTTGTTCTGTTGGACTTGGGCGAATCAAACAGTAGTAGTCAGGGTTAATAGGTTCTTGCACAACCGCGTCCAGGTTGAGCACCAGCTGATCCTGGATCCGGGGTAAACCACCTTCTGAAACGTTTACCACAAAACAATACATAGATAAATAGGAGGAGGACCCCATTGCTCGTCAAGAGTTTCGGGGTTCAGGAAAGGTCGCGGCAACGCAAAAATATCATATCGTGAGAGCGGAATCCAAAGATTGCGAGAATTAATCAACTTCAAAGTAGGTTGTAGATCAGATAAGATTAAAAAAGAGTACAAGTTCGAGTTCAGTCAGGATCCGAGCTCAATCGTGAACACGATATCACGAAGGATTGGCAAGTATCAATCAACTTCAAAAGATATAGGTAAGTCGGTTCATGTAAGGAGGCGAGAACCCTATCGTTTAGTTCAATGTTTCATGGAAAATTTAAGGCATCCATTCAACTCGTAGTTTAGTAGGACATGCAGATTGCAGTTTGGAGAGAGCGTTGCTGTTCTTGGTTTTTTGTACTAGGTTAATTGAATGTAATTCACCCATGGGGCAGGGGAAAGAAAGAAGAGAGAAAGAAAGAAACACCAAAACGAGATGTATGCAATATGTCAACTTACTTGGAGGCCTCGAAGGCGGACAATGGTTGGTGGTGCATTTCGGATCACCCTTCTTAGGTAATCCGCATTCAGGCCTCGATATCACGGAGTCTGATCAGGCTGTGTAGCTTGGAATAAATGTTGTGAACAACGAGCATAAATAACATGAAGAACAAATGCCTCTAGTGAGATAGATCGAAAGTGTTCGGCAGCCTCGCCCCAAAGTATATACGAGTGCTGACAAAATCTGGGCACCCCCACTAGGTAGGGAGTGCTCATTGATATCAAGAAATGAACTTCAAATGATATTTTGTCAAGCTACGTGCATCCACCCTCGACCTTACATTCGAAAATATGAAGTGATGGGGAACGGGAGAGGAATATGGTGTATGCATGATTCCTGTATAAAACCAACTGTACTTGGAGAAATAATATTGTTTGTAAATCCTCTCGTAGCAAGGTCCCCAGTAACCGAGTAACCCAGTGAACTGGCTCCAATGCCAAAACCAAACGAGACTCCCATTACCAAACTCTATATCTCCGCAGGCTGCGGGGCCCGTGACTTAAATTACATACCCTCCGTGCTCCGTCAAGACCAATCCACAGGCACCAAGGTTCAGTGATAGTCCGACAAACCTGAAAAATCGCAAAAAATTAGGTAACTTTGAACTCCTATGACCTGGGGGAATGACCTCGATCATCGTCGGCCTCAGATTGTAGTTTACAGCCATTGAGTTTTGTTGAAATCGAACAATTTTTTTTTTTTCCATAGATGTTTTCTTCACTTTTTACTGTCGTTAAAGCGTCAGAGGCGTTAGCATTGCGCTATATTAAGCGAGTTTTTTATTTTATTATTATTATTATTAGTTTATTATTAGTATTATTATTATTCTGATTATTATCATTAATTATTAAGATATTATATGATTAGTATATTATTGATTTTATATTATAAAAAAAGAAAATCGAGTAAAGGCAAACACGAAAATCATGCAATTAGAGAGCCCCAGTTATATGGCTCTATACTAGTTCGAAGTCAATCGGAAGAAAGAAGCACTGGGGGAGCTATAGAAATCTCTCGTCACGGCGCGCGGTAATATAATGAGCTAGGGTATATCTCCATCCTAAGAGAAACAAATGGGATTTTAAATATTTTTAACAATTTGTTTGTTAACTCCATGACACGCGTAGTGGATTTTCTTCAATACAAACATTGGTCTTAAGTCTATAACAGCACGAAAAACTGGAGGAAATGTCTATACGATTCTGGTCAACCAGTCTGAAAACAGAGTTTGAGAATTGACCATTTCTCCAAACACTAGTTTGACATTACTGTTGAAACATATTTTGTACATAATCAATGAAAAATACACCGAAAACATTTAAATCCATTTCGTAGGAATGCTGGCAGCAGCTTCACAGAATAAGAAAAAGATATGAAACACATTCTTTAACATTCGCCATTCAACGGATCATGTCAAATGTTGTGTTTGAACCCTATTCAGATGTGTTATGGTATATTGTTTAACCTAGGCAGAGAGAGAGTAATTTACACTTACCTCTGCTGCATCCATGGTGAATGAGTGTTCACAATATGTTTTCACATTTCCACAAGTAATATAATTGCAAGGCCCTTGTTGTTGTCAATTGAGGTGACTTTTGTGTTCTTTGATTTACTACTGCAATAGGGAGTCGAAGCCTCAGCCGAAACGTGTGAAAACTTGGGCAGAATCTTGTAAGAGCGAGCACATAATGAATTGAAGAAAAAGTCACATAAGCTGTTCACGAGAGAGCCTCAATTTATTTCTAATACCACTATTCCGTTTTCTGAGTAACAAGGGTTAAAAATGCAGCAACTCCCATCACAGAATTTACGATTATCCGGTAATGTCATCAATTCATTCAATAATACTAACCCCCTAACCATTGTTTAGAACGACAAATTTTTGGTTGAACATGAATACGTTCCATGTCACATCATTGTGCGTGAAACAATATTACCGGTACCTATGACCACGGAGCTGCTAAGCACCGCGACAATCTCTCTGAGTGACGACAGTCCGGGGTTCTGTCAACTGACTAGCTGATTCGATCTCTGTGAGCAATGTATTCCCGATCGATTCGTGGAGTTTTTCTTAAGAAATTTTATTTGAGGCTGAAGTGTAGGTTTCGGAGAGGGGGTGCGGGAAGGGGGGGGGGCAGACTTACCTTCAATTCCCGCCGTGAGCACACACTCTCCTCGTTCTCCTTACCAATTTTCCGAGAGAGGTCACTGCTACTCGCATCGTGGTCCGCAGTGTCGCTTCCTGTAGATTCCTAGATGCTCCTTAATCCTCTCCGAGTCTCCCTCAAGACCGCCGGAAGTGGGTCGGTGCCCGACGCGGAACTCTGACCGGTGACGTTGCCCCGAGAGGTAATTTGAAAGAGTCATGAGCTCGACGACAGAGCCTCATCGGTGGCTTCATCCTCTACATTTCAATGCTTTGGTTATACGAGCTTCCTGTCAGGAGCGTGAATATCGTGCACTTTACGTAGCGCGATCACCACGACAGCTAGACCTCCGCTAAAAGTACAAAATACAAAACCGGTTTCGGTCTGAACAGACCGGAGTTGAGGACGGTAGCCTGCTCGAGTCGGGCCTCGAGGCCCTTGGAGTGCTCTACCATATTGATCCTCAGTGTATCCTCCATATCGACCCGTCAACCACGAGAAAGATAATGGGTCTCGAATGAAATTACGCTGAACATTTCAAAGAACATGTTATAGCGGCGGTGCCTGATAGTCTGCGGCGCATGCCTTGGAAGAGAGGGGGCGCTAGGTTTCATGGGAATGTGACTGCACTCGAGTTGTCCTAATTGACAGATTACGGAGTTCGAAATTTTTTTTTTTTTCCGTAATTCTTCCACTTTCTCTATTCGAAAGTGGCAAGAAGCCCTCCGACATTTGTATAGTCCCAGTGTTTGAGGACATTTTTATTCCCAGTGTTTGAGGACCTTTTGGGTATTTGTAGTGTTATAATGGTGGGATGTTGAGTGATTTTCTTCTAATTTTGTAAGTAATGGTACAACGGTATCCAATCAAGAGTGGTATCATTAGTATGCAGCTATGTGCGGGCACCACGGTGTACAGCCCTATAGTGTACTTCACCACAAAAGACGAAGGAACAATGGAACTCCCCGCAAGTATTGTTGGGAATTGAGTGTCACCTCAGCTTCAAACACCAAAGTCATTTTCCTTCTATTACCATTGCGATGGATCTATACGCCATCCCACCTCCACCAAAAGATTATCATCGTTGCTGAACAAGAGAGTGGGATCTCAGCAATCCCCAGCGAATTGGCAAATAACTGGTGCCTTTAGTCAATGCGAATGGTTTTTGCCAAATAACAGAAGACATACTAGATACAGTGAGTACTGAACCTCAATGATCATTATCCAAATTCTGCTGGATATTGCCTGCGTCACCGTGGTATCAATACTGATTCTTTGTGAGAATAATACGGTTTGAAGGCAGGCAAAAAAAAACTTACTTTGTCCCAGCTGAACGCGCACCGCGACATGAGCTCTCTGATTGGGCTGCCGTATTGTAGCAGAACAGAACTCGTGTTTCTTGGAGGCTCCTGATTGGCTGTTCGTATTGGCCTTTTTAAGGGTAGGATGAGTCGAAGGGTTGGGGTTAGCTAATATTGTAAATTTATTGTTCAGAGGTGAGCATTTGACCACTTTGTCAATGTACCCGATGGAGGTGGGGGGGTGGGTGGGGGTTTTTTGGGCCGCCAACAAGGAGATTCGAGATTGGGACACTGCTGCCGCAAAACTAATGACTGGTCGAGTGGTGAGTGAGTGGGTAGTGATGGAGTGAGTGTCGTGAGTTAGGATAAAATACACGCTCTGCAGTAACACTTTCAAAGAGAAAGGGACCGAGCTCCCCTCGAAAGAACATCGCCCACTCCTTCCACCTCTAGTGGATTCATTTCGACCGCGAAGAACCTGAATAATTTACCTGGGGAGTTTACATGAACATATTTTGTATTGATGTTATCAGGGCATAGTTGAGTGGTCTAGTCTAGGTGAATATGTACCGGTACTGATATATTCCACACCTATGCAGGTATTATTAGTCGCAAATACGAAGTCGCGGGGGGGGGGGGGGGGGGGGGGGGGGGGGGGATTCGCTGTACTTGTTTTGGAGTACAATAACTGTGAAAAGAGTCATGCTCTCTAGCCTCACTCCCCTTTTGGTTCTTTGAGTTCTCCTATATCGTTTATTTTATTTGTGTACCCTTCGCCCCACATGGTTTGGAATACATATATAAGAGTTTGTTGACCTATTCCCCGTGTGTCCCCAGGTCAACAAGTTCGTTCTTAACATGATACCTCAGTTATTGCATTGAAGCACCTACTGTTGGTTGTTATGCCCCCTACATCATTTCATACAACAGCCATAATTTGACTATATCTCACTGCACTTACGCCTCGCTGCCTTTCATGCGAACCAAAGAAAAGCTCGTAATCAAAACTAGACATGTGTAGGCGGGTAAAACCGCCCACGTGTATATCCCGCTTTTGAGCAATCATAGGGAAGAGTATCTAACACCCCCACAGACCCCCATCTTCGTTAGAAAACGACGAGGTGCGTCCTTAAATAAGCACTATTATTCAAGATTCAACATTCAACCACATGACCACCAGGCAGAGGTCAAATTCAGTCAAGTCACACACATGAGTCCCATATATCACATGGTGAACCATCCACTTCGCAGATATCAATTCGCCGATTATAGCCAAAAACAGTGTTTGACCACCCCCTAAGTGACCTCGAATGACCTTCAATGATTTAACATTTTTATAGAATTGTTAACCTCCATTGATACATCCCTCCCTAGGAGCATTTTGCATTCTGTGAACACCCCAGTGCTATTGCCGTAAAAGTACTAAACAGGTTTTGACCCCTCAGTGACCTTTACTGACCTTCATGACATGGCGGTTTTCTGAAAATTTGTTACACTCCATTTGATACATCCCTCCTAGAAGCATATTGAATTCCAATGAACATGTCCAATGTTATTGCAAAAAAGGAATAAAATTGAACTTTGACCACCTGTAACTACCAAGTATGTCCGATCTGAAGCGGTAGTTGTTGTCCTCCATAAAGCACACAAGCCTATCACATCTCCAAAAATACCCAGTTTCTATTTTTTTTGTTTTGCCCGTACGTCCTTAAATAATCACATTTTCAAATTCGTACCTTGACCCACATGACCACTCCGACATAGGTCAAATTCAGGTCAATGGTCACACACATGCAGGTCACCAATTTATATCACAATGGTGAACCATCCAGCCTTCGGCCGATATTCAATTCTCCGATTATATCCAAAAAACATTTTGACCCGAAGTGGACCTTCGATGACCTTCAATGAATTACAGTTTTTTAATGAATTTGTTACTCTCCATGTGATACATCCCCCTAGGAGCAGTTTGTCATTGTCTGCTGAACACCCCAGTGCTATTGCCTAAAAAGTACTAAATTCAGTTTTTGACCCCTAAATGACCTTTAATGACTCAATGACATGGCGGTTTTTATGAAAAATGGTTACACTCCATGTGATGATCCACTCCTAGAAGCATATATGGTCCTTCCAATGAACAGGTCCAATGTTTTGAAAAAGGTATGAAACTCATCATTTTTACTGATAGTGACAACTAACATGCAAATTAGGTCCCCACGATTTCCCTCAGTGATCTTTATGGCTATTGAATAATTTATCAGGAACTGTAGTATGTCCTATCCACACAGTTTTCGTCAAAATTCTAAACGTTGAGAAAATAAATTGCAATAATTATCTACTTATGCTACGAAATGTACATTAAACACACGTAATGACCTTCATGATTTCAACACATTAAAAATTTATCGGGACTGTTGAAGGTCCTACTCAACCAAGGTTCGTGAGAATCCAACAAGTTTGATAATTTGCCTAATTGCTGGATTTGGGCAACTATTATGCAAATTATGTCATGTCAAGATGACCACCCCCCGTGGACCTTCGGCCACATTAGGGGAGGAATTCATTGGCAGTGATAGTTGGCCCTATTCACGCAAGTTTCATGAAAATCCAATGGGGTTTGAAATATCACCTACATTATGCTAATTAGGCTACGGCCAAAGAAATGCAAACTTGACCTGCATGACCTGGAAATATTGTTGCCATGTTTTTTGGATCAAACAACTCGGCCGGGCCCTACCCCATGTTCCGTGTGACTCGCACAAACTTGAAAATTTTGCAGAAAACTGCTAAATAGAGGGCAGCAAATACACGATATAGCCCATTTTTGAACTTATACGAGATTTTACTCATACGGACATGTTTACCAACTTTGGTGTCAATCGGATAAAGTGTTTGAATATGGAGCACTACGCCTAAAGTTTCCGGCGGCGGCGGAACGGCGCGCGAGAACGGCGGGCGGCGGAGACGGCGTCGGCGGCGGCGGCGGCGGCGGCGAGGACGGGCGTGGACACGGTCACCCCATAATATCCCCGAACACTCCTATTCAGTGTTTCGGGGATATAACTAGGGGTGCTGGATTGTCGAGGCGTTTGTCGATTGCTCTGTGCCCTGAATTATGATACCAGTTGGAACTGACAGGGGGACCCGACACAACTTTCTAACCGATAATTAACGAACGGTTTTGGAAACTCCAAACATAGAGCGATCGGTTATCAGAGATCAGTTAGCAGTATGATTGCGTTATTATATCGCGTCTGTAAAATTTTCACTACTCCCTGATAGTCACAAATCACATATTTGCTCTAAAATTTAGGCGAACAAATTTGGAAATTTAGGGGGCAAACACCATTTTTGGGGCAATTTCTTCATTTTTACAATTTTTTTCACTATTTCTCAAAATTTGCTGATTTCCAAATGGCGAATGATTTTAAATTTGTAGCAATGTCAAAAGGATAAATACAATACAAACTTTTTTTTCCCCATGCAATCAGTCGGAAATTACCAAAACTGTGGACTGTAGGGGACCACTTTTGGCCAAATTTAGGATTTTCTGAAAATCTGTTCGGTTTTCTGTATATCAGAGATTGGAAGGACTGGATGGTTCCAAATTTTAGAACAAGGTACAAAGTATCAAAAATGAAGAGAAAATGTCTATGGAATATGAATATTTTTTAGGGAAAACGGCTGCTTTCAGACATATTTTTTGATCAATTTTGTCCATGTGCAACCGCACCATAGTAGCAGGTAGAGAACAACTGATATTTTCCACATTTGCCGATGAAATCCTCTTGGGATTGCCCCTTGCTATTTTTCATTCCTCGTCGAAGTTTAAAGTAGTCTTTGGTATCACGCCGGCCATGCGTAGGAAGAATGTGGCGTGGCGACGTGAACGTGCGGTTTGTGCGTTTTGGGTGTGTTGTTGTTGTGTGTGTAGTGTTTTTGTGTGTGTGTGCGCGCGCGCTTGCGAGTGTGACACTTCGTGCCACTCCTCGTCAGTACGATATCTAGTTAACGCAAGCATGTTCCAAGTTCAAATTAGGTACGTGGGGTGCGTATCTGCTGAGGTTGGAACACTATTGATTCAGCTATTAAGGTCAGGTTATTCAGGGTCGTGAGAAATTAACCTCGTAAAAGTTGTCAGCAAATATTGAACAAACGCCTGCATATACCGAATCAAATTTGGTACATTGGTTGTACATATTTGAGGAAATTAACACTATTTGTTCATGCATTAGTACAACAAGTTCTAGCCAGCATACATTCTTTTACCTTGTTCAGAAAAGACAACTGAGCTTGATTAATCGTGGAGAATAGAAAACTCTATCTATGGGTCCTAATTCCATTTCAATACGTTGTTCTATGTGGGAGTTATTACCCTCAAAGTGTTAGTCCATTATGCGAAGAAATTAGGTTGCATCCATTTGCGCATAACGCATGACGTCACAGTCGAACAAAAAAATAGCCGCGGTTATGTTGTATTTCTCCTCCTCACAGTAAACCCTCAACACCTACCAACCCCCTACAGCTACCCTCTTTCATAGAATCACTATTTTTCAAAGTGAAATTAATGTGTACCGTTTATTGGAAATAAGAGTATTTGCGGTTTGTGCAGTAAGCACATCATTTATTATGGCATGATGGGATGTTTTCTGATCCTGCGCAATACACAATGCACAAACTTCGAAGGCCTCTGACTCTGTAACGGAAGTCGTATGAAATGTCGGGTTTTTCTCCAGCTATTATATTTTATTTTCATTCATTTTGCAGTTGTCCTTCGAGCTTGTCGATTTGATTCTTCATCGTTCGATACCTGACTCAAGAAACAACGAATATAACGGGGGAAGCCGAAGCAGCAAAAAAACAACAACAATGTTTTGTGTGAGAGAGAGACGTTATGTATGGAACTCCTCCCCTCCCCCCTCCCCACTGGTGCGTTTTTGGCGCTCATCGTGCAGAGTTTTAAAGATTATATTTATCTTCAATATCTAATCATTTTTCTGTCGTGACCGATGAAGTTTCTGCCCACACCATTTTACTCCAAGTGAATGTTTCACCACATCTGCGATTTGATTGTGGGTTATTTATCGTAGAAACATTAAATTGGAGGCATCCTTCATAAGGTTGACATTGACTCAATTACCTGAAAAACATGAATACACCTGAATACATATACATCTCTCACTGTGGTGCCAAAAATGATGTCAACAGAAGGAAAACTCAAATAGGATAAATGATCATGAAAAAACAGTTCGCAATAGTGAACATTGTATCTGCATGCAGTATTCGGGCTTGCCTACTATCTACTATAACCTACTAAAACGGTTGCCCCTCTAGCCCCTGCGTATTACACAATTGCTTAACAACGGTCACTTGACCATGTGGTAAGGTACCATAAATGCTTTGAGAAAGTTTTTGTTAGGCATTGCTGAAACAAACTCAGCAAACTGACCTAATGCCCACGTAGCACCCCAGAAATCGCATATCGTGAGAACAGAGCGTCTAGGATGCTGTACTGTAATTTACACCGAGCACTCTCAATTTGGAAAATCCCCAACTTATGTTAGGTGCACACCGTCAACGATTTTCCAGTGCTTTAATACATTGTACCGCATCTTTGATTTCAGAAAATTGGAACCGATGAATGTTAAACCCACACCTTTTGATGGTGATCCAGGCCATGACTTACAGAGGTGAAAGTGGGCCAACCCGTTACAGCTACTCTTCTTAGTATGGTGTCCCACTAGGTGTGTCTTGTCACCAGTCCTGTTCTATGTTGTACCTAGTGAATGTGTGAGTAGGGATGGACAAAGGTTCAATAACTAAACATGCTGACGATACAGTGATTACAGGGTACCTTAATGGGGGTTAAGGGTGGAGACGGCTATTTTTCGGGCTCATGGTAGGTTTGTTAGAACGTGTGACGCACATTAGCTGCAGTTGATGTAGATGAAAATGAAAAAACGAGAGATAATATTTGATTTCGTAAATAAAAATAAAGCAATTGAATCCTTGCCACTTATAATAATGGGCAAGGCTGTTGAACAATCCCTGAATATGATTTACTCGGTAATAGAATCACTAGCAACTTCGATTGTGTCAGCACTACTGCTTGACCACACCAGGGGGCGGCGCCGGGTCCAAGGATGGGGGGCAATATTAGTTTTTGACAAATCTCTGGAGACGAATATGGGGGAGGCGGTCTAAGGGGAGGGGATGTTACCTCTCCTCTTTGGAAATTTTTAATGTGAAGCGGCCTTAGATGCAATATGGTTGCTATTTATGGTTCACATGTTACACTCTTGGTATTGCTAATTTGGCGAAATGAGAGTCAAATTGATGGATTTGCCTGTTACCCAAAAAAGGAAGGTACTAACCGTTTTCAAGTTAGCCTTACAATTTGAGAGCATGATATACTTGTCTCTGGTTTCATTGCAGCTTTGAAGTGAGCATTATTAAGATGTGAAATACACTCACAAGCGCATCTAGTATTGAAGCCGTTAATCGGGACCTCTTCCCGAGTTGTACAATTGCACATCACTGTCAGACTGTTGTCGACATGGAATGCATTCACACAATTTTTTTTGCGGTGCTCAAGTCCCCAGATAGCCGGAAATGACCTTCCCGAGCGTTTAAGGCTGCATATACCAAGCTTTAAATCTAGGCATTTGGGATCACAATTTTGTAATCAGTGGAAATTTTAACATTATGTCAGACTTCGATCTTATCGCTGCCCCCGCTTTTTGGACCAGATAATTCAATGAATTTGTGTCACACTAACGATCACCAGTGCGCGCGAAGCGCGAACTTTTGTCTGGGTTCCCCGGCACATCTGGAAAAAAAAACAGGATCTCACCAGAAAATTCCGGACATTAGCTATCTTTAGCTTACTGTCCAACCATGATATGACGTCAGTTAGCAGTTCCCCGGTGAAAACAGCGTTGAAAATCGAAGCAATTTGGATAGCCGAAGCAACTGCAGTTCCAGATCGTGCGTTGTGGGTTAGAGAAGGAAACGGACCGGAGGTAAAGGGTTGTAATCAACAGGGGCAAGTCGAAACGTCTTGTGAGCTGCGGACGGCAAAATCCTGTGGGAAATACACTGCATGTTCTTCACCAAGACCACATTTATTGTTTTTCCACATTTAATAGAAACTTTCACTGAAACTGTTCATGGACCATGGGAATGGTTGGAAATGTGATACCACATTGGCATAATATTTATAATCAGTGCCCAGCACAAATACCCAACTGAATAATTCCTAGTCATGTATATTAGCTCTATGTATGCAACCAAACCCCAACATGTGGAAAAAACTCTTTCTGGCTCACCAACAACATTGGGCGAGATGTGAGACAGGACAAGTCATTTTCCCTGGACAAGAGGTTTATGTCAACTAGGCATGCAGACTTGTACCGTCTGACAGATAAGGTAAACCATGCTCTGCAGAGGGTGGAGTAATGTAACAAAAAACTGTCTCACAGTCAGAAGAGCTGATTGGAAGTTGGAAATTGGGGTCATTAATTGGATTAATTAAAATTAATCATACTATGCAACATAAATGTAGCTAAGCCTAGCCAGTAGCGAGCTTCATCCACATACCAAGTGTCAACCTGATCCATGTACGGTTTAGAAGTTGAGAATGAACGTGACGAACAGACTGACGAACTAACGAACGAACGAACGAACTGAAGGACGGAGAGACATGATGACTTGAGAGCTGCTCTCCCACAGCTAAAAAGAGGTTGACTCATGTACGTTTTCAAGGTCAATGGCGAATGTTGTTGTTAGTTTCGTATTTACCTCACAGGATAGTTAATAGTTAAGGGGGCCAATGAGGTAGAAAGTGCCTAGAGTGTGCGGCGGATGAGGGAAAGCGATGCGGGACCAAAATCCACCCACTATAGTACACGCGCGAAGCGCGAAAAATGTCCCTTTTATCGCATTCGATGCGAGTTTGGCACAATTACTACCTTTTGAGATATTTTTTTTGTTGTTTTTGCCAGTTATTCAAACTGGTAGCGAAATAATGGACTTACAGAATATTTTTTTCTCGAACATCACAAATCTTATTGGGGGGGCACAGGTTCGAGGTGGGCATGTGCCCCCCCCCCCCCCCCCCCCACCCCCCCCCCCCTGCCCCCCCCCTGGCCTCCCCCCCCCCCTGGCGACGCCCACTGCTCCTTATATTATGTTTTTCCTTCCTTTCTCCCCCTCTCTTGTTTGCCGACGGACGAAAAAATTACTCCGATGATGGAAAATTATCGCCGCTACGCCACTGATTGAGACGACCGTTGGAATATTACCTCAGGCGCCACAATTTATGCAACTTCTCGCAGGTTACTCATAGCTTAAAGTTCGCGACACCCTCCAAAAAGTTCTATGCAGTTCTCGATATTATTCAGGACAATCCACTCCCTGGTTTTAATTCGTTTCCGAATATTTACACACCTCACCCCACCCGCCACAAACAACATTGCTCGTTCGTTCCAGATTCTATACATTCCTATAATAATCAGTACTAGATACATATGTATGTGTGATGGCAATAGTGGGTTGGGGTGTTGGTGGCGTTATATATATGAATTGCCAGGTCAGGGTCTTCAGTTGGTATTGATGAGTGAAAAATTACGGTAGCATTATAGTTTCCTATTGTCATGTCAATGTTTATTTGTACTGTTAATGCCTTTCGAGGTACATCCATTGTACATGTTTCCTTCGAAACGGACAATAAACTTCATCATCATCATCATCCTCTATGTGCTACTTTTGTTCGCCCGCGTCGTATGCAGCCCTGGGCAATCGTGTTAATTTATACACTTACCTTAGAAATCACTGCGTATCGAGGCCATTTCGTCGCTGCGTCCAAATCTGCCGGTATTATCAGACGCTCATATGTGTAGCCAACCGTCCGCGCTTGATATTCCTGCAATATCCTGGATATAGAGACACACACATACACACACATGTTCATATATGTATGTATATATCTTGTTGGGAAAAGGGTGCATGGGGTATTCCGTTTATCGTATTGACAGTAAAATAACAAGCTTCCAGTAGCTTTATCGCAAACTCCGCATCCATATTACTCTTTTTCCACCAAGGAGTAGGAACTGTAATCACGCAGTGGCGCATTTGATTGGCCCCGGTATTTCGTATACTTGACGATTAGGCGTATCAAACCCTGACCATAAAAGTATGATACAAGACGTTTTGATCGACACAGATCACAGTATGTATACCTCAATATGTGTAACGCAGTAGAAGATCAAGCCATTAATTAAATAACAGGTTGGGAGAGAACAAAACTCAGGCGTCTTGAACAAGGCTACGTAAGCCGGCGATTACCGGGAACAATTGATTCTCTTACCTATGTCAGTTTCCGACTCCATGAACGCCCGAGTGAGGACAACCATAGAATTCTGCCTCAGGAGAAGAATCTCAATGCGCCACTTATATAGGTTACCATCTTTCACCTCTGGACGTGCAGTGGGTTACGTTCTCCTCATCTCCATGAAGGGCACCAGCTAGCGCGGCCGTATTTCGATCTCCGGTCCGCTTAAAACTGGGCTACATTCGCTCTACGCACTTGCCGGATTAAGACTTTCAAAACCTCCGGCCGTAGGGGTCTTGTGGGCAACCTCTGTTTAAAACTGAGGCGACCTTTGTAATCCTCACGAGCTACAATTCGTATTTTTACTATTTTTTGCCAGCCATAATACTTCAACAGTCGTTCGACGGTCGATTTGTTGATAGTATGTAGATTAGTCTGTGGCTGCGCAGAGGAGTACCTGAGTCACTTTACACCCCCGGAGACTGGATCAATAATGTTTGGAGGGACGAGGAAGCTCCTGGCGAGGCGGCCACGGCGGATTCTAAAACCGGCAAGAGTTTCTCTCTACCCGTGGTTGCCAACTTCTCCACCCATAGGCCTATGTAACGTGTGTGGCTTTCTATTCTGAATGCCATACTACTTGTAGACTCATTCATGGCATGTCTGGGCTGCTTCCCTCTCCCACAACCAGAGCCTCATTTTGTCGTTTTTAGCTCTGAGGATCATGTTTTCGGCACAATTATGATAACCTCAGCCTCTCTGGGACCAATGTTTCTTTCGTGGTTGAAGGAACCACTGTGTCCCTCGTGGTAACATATTCCCCACTAGAGCGCCCCCATTTGCAGGTGACTGCCCTGTCCTGCGGTGTGGTGACTGGTCGCTTAGTACTCGTCTGTTGCGACAGCGCTGAGTTGGCGGCCATCGTCAGATGCGGACGTGAACATGAGACACCAGACAGTGTTGTTGAGTGTTTTAGTTCCCTTCATCTTCTGGGCACGACGACCTCATGGTGAATGTCTTTCCCTTCACAACACGAATAAAATCTTCGCTGAAACTAAATAGCCTTTGTTCATAGGCTGTGATTATCACAGGTGGATCTATTCGACTATCAACCTATCACCTAGCTATCCCATTTCGCTTCTGACATGTCTTCATCACGACCGGGCTTAGGATCTGCTAACACTGGCAGAAGACATCATGCCGCACTTCTGTCTTTTATTCTTTTTTATAGCAGACAAATTGGCGAGGGGCAGTCAGGGCCAGACCTTGTCGGGTTTCCTCGCCCGTGCCTCTGGACCACTTAGACGTAGCTTCAAATCACTGTCAGCGCCGTGTCAGGGGTTTCGCGGATTTTTCCAGAGTCTCTTTCCTCGTAGTCTTGTGTTCAGACGTGGTTTACAACCCCTGTCCATATTTCGCGGAATTTTTCCAGAGTCTCTTTCCTCTTAGCATCTTGTTGTGCAGAGTTGTTGACAACCCTGTCCTATATTCCGCATCCTTTCCTGTGTAGCCGTTTCCACATTTCTTGAGGTGCGCCCGTATGGCAGCCGTTTTACTTTTTTTATTCGCTATTTGATGCATATCCACCACTTATTTTATGATATCATTACTTGAATTGGTCGATCACCAATTATTTGATGATATCACCTAATATTGGTGCTATCATTAATTGAATTGGTGCTATAACCAATGTATTTGATGATATCACCAATTTTCATTTGTGAATATCACCAATTCAATAATGATACACCAATTCAATTTCATGATATCATCAAATATTTGATGATATAATCAAATATGTTGGTGATATCATCACATATTCAAGTGATATCATTAAATGAATTACTGATATCATTAATTGACATTGGGCTATCATCAAATGAATTGGTGATATCATTAATTGTTTTGCTGATATCACTTAATTACGCCATTAACTGATCACAGCAATTGTTTTGCTGATATCATCAAATGAATAGTGATCATCTTCAAATGAATTGATGGTATCATCAAATCATTTAATGATACACCAATTGTATTGAGGATATGTCAATAATGATTTCACCAAATCGTTGGTGATATCAGTAATTCAACCGTGACATTCCTGGCTTGGCGCGTCATCAGGTTGACACTGAGGAAGATTGACTTCTTAGCGTATGCATACTCGGTGTAATAGGCAGTGAGTAGAAAGGGGGGTTGGCGCTCGGTCACCAGCTTTAGCGTTGCGCTTGCCGGCGAACAAGACTTATGTTCGGGCTAGGCTACCTGAGATCCTGGAATTACAGCTCAACCAATTTGGGATCTGGATCTTGGGCAAAAAAACACGTTAATATTTATGTGAATGGTTAGGAGTGTGTGAAGTTTTGAGCTGACTACACACGAAAAACGTCGGGCCAAGGCACCTGCAGCACAAGCCTATCCTTCACTCTGCTAGTTTAGAGCTACCCAGAGCGCCAGGAACAGCAGAGTCGCAGCAAACTTCACTATCGCAAAACCAACAAGCCTGTGTTTTGTGTCATTTCTCTACTGAAAAAATATGATACACGACCATTTAACAAAAACGACGAGGTTTTTAACAAAGCATGTTCATCATTAATCACTACAGAGACATCATTATCACCTGAAACTAAAACCAAATAATCAAAAGAGAATCAGTGAACAGGGCAGGGCATAATGACTGACTCACGCAATGGGGAAACTCAAATTAGTGGCTAATAATTCCCTCCGAAAAATACTTTTTTATTAAAACAGACACTTTATGCCGATGGCAAAACAAATACTATTGCATACTCGTGTGTGTTACAGTCCCACTCTACTGTGGCCCATTTATTGAAACAAGACCCACTTTTTCCGGAGGGGCAGCAGTATTTCCTGTTATATATGCGTTAATGAATGAACTCCCCCTTAGTAACGAATAAATAAAGCAGTTCAACTCTCAGTGCACAAACAAACGAGTTGAGATTGAACCAGGACAGCCGAAAGGCTTAGTGATTCCTCAAAAACTCTTTATGACAAACCTATTAGCTAGAACAAGGACAGGGGAGAGATTGCACCAGCTCATTATTAGCAACAAACCTGAACAAAAATTTCCCATTTTTCCAACCAACCAATAGGGTTCTATATACTCTTGATAAGAAAGCTACACACTGAAATTTCAAGATTTTCAAACCTTGAACTCTGGTGACTCAGAGGACCTCTGACCGACCCCAAAACAATAGGGTTCATGTATCATTGTGAGGAAACAAACTACCAAGTATGGGACACATCCAAGTGAAGATGAGTTATCATGTTTACAAGCCAAAATTGGGCAACAATCGACTATTCCACAATTTCAATTTTGTTCCAAGAATTTCACTCCGACCTACCACTAAAACACAGGGCCCTACTCACATAAGAAGTACACACCAAATGTTCAACCTGATCAGACGACCAAAACATTCCCGGAACTGATCATGTTTACAAGGGGTCTTCACACTTTGATTCTGGCTGACCTCAGATGACCTATGACCTGACCCCAAAACAATAGGGTGCATCTACTCATCATGGCGATCACACATACCAAGTAGAACTTTTTTTTTTGATCCATTCAAGTGGGGTAAAGTTATCATGGAACGTTAACGAGCTTAAAATTGCCAAATGATCAATTTTCACAATTTCCCAATTTTTTCGCTGGACCCTGATTCACACACAAACAATGGGTCCGTACTCTCCATGAGAAAAGCTGTCTACCGAATGTAAATCTGATCGGACCAGGCACTATGGCTTAATCGTGGTAACAGATTTTCAAAAACTTTGACCTCTCTTGACATTTAGTGACCTTCGGCTTGACCCCAGAAAAATAGGGATCATGTACTCATTATCGGGAAACCATATATCCAAGTATGGTTTGCTCCATCCAAGCGGGGTTGAGTTCTAGTGTTAACGAGGCGGGGCTAGGGCGTCACACACACACATACACACACACACCACCACCACACACGCACAAACACACCACACACAAACAACTGTCATGGACTGCATAGATTCCTTGACTCGTCAAGAATCAAAAACAATGGAGGCAGGAATGATATAATGAAAACTTTATGAGGTTATATGCTACCCGTACATCGACATGCACACAACCATGTAGATGCAACCTCATGGACTGGCGAATCTAGCCTACTCGTTAAACAACAAATACGGGAAAATGAGATAACTTTCAGCCGTCAATAATTAAATGAGATAAATCAAGGACTCACACACTTACGTCCAGTCTGAGAGGGGTTGGCTTGGGGCAATATTCAGGACGCACGAATTTCAGGCAATATGAAAACCGATCCGGTCCCTATTCCTTTCCCCTATTTTTTTTCTTTCTTTCCATCCTTTCATTTTCTTACTGCTTTCATCTTTCTAGTCCCTGTTCACTATTTGCCCTTCCGGGCTCCCCCTCCCCATTTTCAGTAAATTGAGCTCTATTCTCCTTTCCCTCTCTTTCTTCGCTTTTTTTGTTGTTCTCTATCTTTCCTCCCTCTGAAGGCCCCAAGTCGTTGAGTCGGATTCCGGGATCTTAGGTAGCCTCCCATAACAAGCAAGTCATGCGTCGCACTACGGAACCAGAGATGGTGACCAGCGCCCATACCCTACTACTTATCCACTTGCATTTCATTGATAGAGTCATAGCGCTCTCTCTTTTGGAATTGCGTGATATCACCAAATTCATTTGATGATGTCACCTTCATTTGATGGATATCACCACATAGTTCGAATTAGTGATATCACCAATTGATTTATGTGATTCAGTTAAAGAATGAGATGATATCATCCAAATGAATTGGTGATATCATCAAGATGAATTAGTGATATCATTAATTGTTTGCTGATATCAGTAAATGTGTCGCATTTCATGATATCACTAATCATTTAATGATAACACTTAATTCAATACTGATATCACAAAATTTCTGATTATCACGTATTATTTGATTGATACACCCAATTTTTTAACGATTACACCATTCATTATATTATCAAATATTTAATGATAGCACCAATTCAATTAATGATATCACTTATTCAATAATTGATATAATCAAATATTTAATGATAGCACCAAATATTTGATGATTTCCCAATATTTAATGAAATCATTAAATAATTGGTGCTATCATTAATTGAATTGGTGATATCATAAAATGAATTGTGCTATCATTAAATAATTGGGGATATCACCATATACATTTTATTGAGATCATCAAATAATGGTGCTATCATCAAATATTGGTGATATCACCAATTCAAAGTAATGATTCATCAAAATTGGTGATATCATCACAATAGTGGAATAAAAAGGTAAAACGGCTTGCCATACGCCCCCAGTAACTGATACTGTGTTTCGCAAACCGTATTCACATAGCTTGTGGTTGTCAATCAAAGTGCATATTTTTTTTTTAGTGCAGCCAGATAACGTATAAAAGAGGAATAAAATTAATAATCGTCTTTAACGCAAGAACTTTCTGATGCGTGAGGACGTCGAGAAATTTTGTCGAGGTCAGATTTTTCGAAAGAAAATTACTCTATGTTGCATCAAGAATTTGACGGAGAGAGTGATCCTGCTGTTCGAATTTATGAGTCACGTCCAGATGTGTGCAGACCACCAGAGTTCTATCAACGGCCGCCCCAGGAATGCGGTTGGATTCTACCACCACCTGTCTACCTGATACCCAGCAGCGGATAGAAACGGTGAAGAGCTAGGCTTGGCTATTGTAGAGATCAATCGTCCATGAAACATCATCTGCTCCAAATATCCTAGATGATTTGGGATTTAATTGAGTTGTTGTGAATTTCCCCTCTCCCCCTCACGGTATTGATTAGTCTCAGTATTGGAATGTATCTCAAACAACACCAAAAGATGCACAATGGCCCAATCGACAAAATTCTGCACGTTACTTGAAGGGGTACTTGAAGGGTTGAGACGACCCCAGAGAAGGCAAAGGGGCTCGGAAATGTTGTAACCTACTATCTTATGAATTTCGTCAGTCGCGTACCCACGGGGGGGGGGGGTCCCCCATGCGGACCCAAGTGATCAATAAGGTGTTAACACAAAAACTGATTTTTTCTTAGTCAGTCGAGGGTTTCGACAGTTGTTATTCATTTGGCAAAATGGGGCTGCCGCCTGTGTCTAGGGGCAAAGTTATACTCATTTGCAATAGGAGGGTGAGGCCAGTCATGAGGGCGTACTTCCCTGGGTTCCGACCGCAACCCCCTCCCAAGACAAATCACTCGGTACGCGCCTGTTTTCGATTATGAATTTTGATCCATTTTCGGCATCCCATAGATGCCGAAAATTCCCATTCGAAATCTCACGGGAGCTATTTTAATATATAGGGCACCACCACTGAGTGGGGAATTCGGATTCTTCTGTAACTTAATCCAGATCTATCTGCCAAAAGTCCCATCTTTACACAGAAATCCTGCGGGAGCTATTTTCCGAATATAGGGCACCACACGTGGTTGCATTTACGCATGCGTGCAGAGGACGTGACTACAATGCGCATAGTCAGAAAGTTACACGGTATACGGTATTCGCGCAATTGGCCTGCCCAAAATGGCTATGCCAGCCCTCAATCCCTAAAAAATAAAAAATATCGTCTCGCAACACCCGGCGAGTTAAATCGACGTTGCCGTTCATATGAAGCAACATTGTATACCGGAACTGACCTTACATTGACATATCATCGTGACGATATACCGTCTCGATATCGTCTCTTCGTTTTTCACACGGTTTCTACCCAGGTTTTCTTATTCCACACATTTTTCTTGAGTAATGGAGGATTCCGTTCCGATATTACCCGGGAGGGCCGCGGGCCTCAAGTATAGCGACGTGCGGGGTGCGATAGCAACCAAAAGAGCCGAAAGATGACGAAAATTCTGGCGCTTCTCTGTTTTTCGCAGGAAGCTTACGGCTTGTTTTCTCGACTGGGCTTTATTTAGTCTCACTGTACACTGTAGTTTCTGTGACAGCCTTGAAGTTGTATACAGGTCGTCTGTATCACCCCTCGACTCCTTTAATTGAGGTGTTTGTACGTCCAGGTACCTGAGGGGGGAAATAATGGATAACGACACCCGTTCAGGTCTGCAGTTATTCCCGCGGCTGTCAATATCTCGAGTAAACAGCACAGACAACGGGATCAGGGCCATAATGCATATACCCACCCACCATACAAAGTACGGCGAGCGTGACGTAGATTGTGGGGCTACACACGCGAGCCAGAGCCTGTTTGTCTCGGGGTAATTCTGGCAAAAAACGCACGTAAGCGAATATAGGTTGACACCGGTAGTATGGCAGTATGGTAGGCGGCTTCTTAGGACCGTCTACATGATCAGATTACTTTGATCAAAACACCCGATGCGTTTCTGAACGATTACAACACGAGTATCTGGATCAGCATGATCAGGCTAACAAGATCCGGATTTGACTGATTACCTTTCGAACGCGTTCGTTGACTGATTAAATTAATCTGATCGTGTAGGCGTGGCTAGCTTACAAACCGGGGACGTCGAGGATCTGAACTTTGCTCATCCTGCTATACGCATGCGCAGATTTCCATTAAATGATTGCTTAATGTCTATTCAAGCTTACCGTATGTATAGATCCTAATAGTGACGTATTTTTTCTGCACGAGGACAGGGTAAGGATTTAGCCTGAAGAACGGTATTCTTTGGAGTATATTTCAGCACAAATGATGGTGTGTGTCCCCACCTGTTACCTAAATGCTTCGCACCACGAAATATAAATAATTAGATCTTCGGCTAAGGCAAAGGTCGATCCTGTTATCCCTAGATGGACTTTCGAAATGGGTTGCAGATTAAAAATGGTGGCGCCATTGCAAAATAATAAACTTGAATTCCACGTTCTGCCAGACAGGAATACACGGATCAGAACAGATTGAAAGACTTTTCATGAATTTAGGATAAGTGTAGTTGTTCCATGTGCTTGGTTAGCCTTGTTGACTTATTGCTGAAAACAACAGCGCTTTGTGACATCGCTTGTGAGCACGACATCTCCGTAACGCAAACCGGTCAATGAACTCAATGTAAGCTTGAATATTGTTTATAGGTCGAAAACGAGAAGAAAAGCTCGTGAAACACGTTATCGAGATATTGCGAGCATAATTTGACTTCAAAGTTGGTATGTAAGTTACGAATATAAAAGAAACTCTATCGTTTTTTCTATCAGTTAAAGGTCACCAGGGGTCAGGAGGAGCCAAAAACGAAAAGACTGAGAGTACTTATAAGAAGATTGCAAGCTTCGCTCAGATCCATATCCATATTAGGCGCGTATGTCGCAGGTAGAGAGAGAGCGAACTTCGGTTACTTCTAGGGTCAGTACGAGACCATTCAGGGTAAAATTCTGAGTGAGGGACCCCTTTTTGGGCGCTGTTTCATCGTCAAGAGAGGGAAAGATCTAGAAGGAAAGAGCATCATATTGGAAAAACAGATACACCATACCCTGATGATAACAACATTACGTTTCTCCCGGCTTGAAACGCAGGAACAGTTTTTATGACTTTCTAGGACGGGAGAAATTGACCTTCATGCGGCTTGTCAACCTACTGGGAATCCTATTTTCATGGCACATGAGACGAACATTCTATCAGCGTTAATATTTTCCTATGAAAATGTTTTTTGTGGCTGATGTAGATAGGAATGGAAATGTCAACGGGCGATTTAGGTATCGTTTTCGTTGTAATAAATCTCAAAACATTGAACGGTCAGTCTCGGCCAAATGATAGTGCCAACTGCTGTCAGGGTTGCAGCAAGTTGACTTACTTCCTACCCTTTGTTAGATTAGGACCAGTCTGGTTCCTCTTTCTGGGAACGATTTTCTTTTTTTAGGCAAAATTGACCACGATGCAGGTCTATTCTGTCACAGGATCACATAAATTCTCAGATGAGTGAAAAAAACGGTTTTATGTGATATGAAGAAAAAAAAAATTCCATACCTTCCAGTAGGATAAGTCACTTATCAGTGTGGCCTTGACACCAATTACTGACCAGATCTCAGCTTATAACGAGACCGGATCCGGCGATTCGGCCGGTCAGTGTTCGCGCATTTCAAGCCACCGTGGTTGTACTGGACCCATCTCCATAAATGTTAAGGACCATTTCAGGAAGTTTCAGGTGTATCAGGATATTGCACAAAATTACATCTGAAGACACCTGTAAATAAAAATGAAGAATCGACGATACGACCTCATGTAATGATTAGACAAGAATGAGATTCCACTTTAGTCACAAAACAGAGTGGAGGTTTAGACGGTTATAATATGAGGCATCGAAGATGGAGAGAAAATATTTTTTTTTAAAAAAAAGACAATTAATTTTTAATGACACCCGAATTTGACGAGGTTCGATGTTCCCGGGTTCGATGTTCCCAGGGTTTCGGTGTCCCCGGTTTCCTTATATTTTAATTATTACTAAATTATGAGGCTCGATTATCCCCGTGGTTCAGGTGTCGGTTACGCTCGCGAACACAGAGAAACATTTGTTCGCGTTCTTGGCATCCGTATGCGTTGGACCAAAACCAGCACGTAGCTATATGATGCTCAGACCGCGAATCTAATTTTCTGGAACATCGAACCCCGGGGACATCAGACCCTGGGAACGTCAAACCTCGGGAACGTCGACCCCGGGGACAAGAGTAGACCCCCTTCCACCCCACCCCCGGAGTTGAATAGGCCTATTTGCATAAGATACTAACGAAGACTTTGTGTCACGCTCTACATCTGCTGCGAAAGGAGGAAGGGCTAATAGCTTGGGGACATACATTCAGATTCTTGGGTATTTCGAAGCAGGTTGTGGCATTAAGAGCAAATTGGTTGCGTCAGACACATACAGTTCAGATTGCGGCGTTTAGGGACATGCAGTCGAGTGTTGGCATTTAGAGACGTAGCTACAGTCAGATTGCTGCGTTTCGCGACATACATCATATTGTTGGCCTTAGAGACGTCGCCTACAGCAGATTGTTGACGTTTAGTGACGTGCAGTCAGATTGTTGCGTTCAGGGACGTACAGTCAGATTGTTGACGTCTAGGGACATACAGTAAGATTGTTGGCGTTAGGGTCATACAGTCAGATGGTTGGCGTTCAGAGACGTAGCCTACAGTTAAATTGTTGGAGTTTAGGGACATACAGTCAGATTGTTGGCGTTTAGTGACGTACAGTCAGATTGTTGGCGTTTAGTGACGTACAGTCAGATTGTTGGCGTTTAGTGACGTACAGTCAGATTGTTGACGTTTAGGGACATACAGTCAGATTGTTGGCGTTCAGAGACGTAGCCTTACAGTTAAATTGTTGGCGTCAAGGCGGGACATACAGTCAGATTGTTGGCGTTCAGAGACGTAGCCTACAGTTAAATTGTTGGCGTTTAGTGACGTACAGTCAGATTGTTGGCGTTTAAAGACGCACAGTCGGATTGTTCGCGTTTCGAGCAGCCAGTCTGGTCCGTGTTGACGTTTTTGGTAACTTGTCCAGTATCCATTAATAGAAATGTCTCGTGAATCCTTTGGCGTGCTAATTAGATTAGGTCACCGTTTTTGAGTTAACAGTCTCTAAAAATAGACAAGGGAAGAGTGCACTGAGGTCGAATAGGCTAAACCTCATACGGAACGGAAATGCACGCCATCAACACAGTTATGTTATCGACAGGGGTGTTTACGTGACAACTGGAGGGTCAGAAAAGGTTGCCACCAACCTATAGTGCAATGATCTTCGACGGGGGTACCTGGAGATTCGTTTCGAGCCGTATGCCAAGAGTTCTTTTTTTCAATTGTAACGATGAACTGTTTATTGGCAATAATTCTTATTCGCTACCTAAGCAAGATGAGACATCGAATACGGTCCGGGAATCGCGCAGAAGTTGGCAAGCATATTTTCTCAGAATATTCTAAACAAAGGGCTTGCAACCATGACGTCATAGCAATCGCACTAAAGTTTCAAATAGCTATTACTCGTTGCAACCAAAACGGCCGCGCGCTTCTGAGCTTCGTATTAGTTTTTTAAGTGCGTCCTCCCCCCTCCCCCCTCCTACCCCCGTCATCTTCATGATACCTATCCGTCTCGTCATGTTGGTTTCAGTCTGCCATCGATGAGCAAAGTGACAGCCATTGATGTACATTGTTCACGAGCGGCATTCGAACTACCCCCCCCCCCCCCCACCCCACTAACACACACACACACCACCCCGCCCTTCGCGACGTCATTAATCTGGATGACATCCGTCGAAATATTCAAATGCATAACTCTACAAGGTGATATACTCGAAGTTCCAAATTTCATGTGACGGGTTTTGACTTTTTTTTTTACCTAGTATTAATTATCTCATAGCTCACTCACAATTTTGTTGACAGGGACTGTATATGGACTTACATGGGAAACCAACGGGGACGGGCAGGGAACCGCCCATGTACCGTTGTTACTAGTCAAGACGATGCTGTACCCTGCCCACATCAGAATTGAACAGGTGGAGAAAAAAAAAAGGGAAAGATCGGCTGGTTGCTTTTGATTTCAACGAGGACAGCTGGCAGTGTGACTGAATAGAGGGCAGTATTAACCTAATCATAATCCCGAGATATATTTTCGAAATCGCATTTATCGCGTTTATTTTCCGTCATGCAACTTTGTGAGCAATATGCTACTCACTAATGTTATTGACAATTGTACCCTTCAAATTAACTCTGCCCCTTTTGTCTGGTGTGTCTTTAGGTAGCATTATCCACCAAGGAGACACCGCGACGAAGCGAGACCTCTCTGACCGGAGCGAGACCTCTTATCTCGGAAAAATTGTACCACGTGAGGCTTTTTACCCGGAAGACCAGCCTAAAGAGGTCCATCGAAGTCAGCAGCGTATCGCATTCCCGACAGCGGCCGTACCGAGAGACTTGTTGGCAAAGTGGTTGGGCGGGGGGGGGGGAGGGATCCAAGGAGTGCGCCTTCATTCAAGCCTACCTCTCGCATGTTGGCAAAATTAATGCAATTTATGGGCCCCTTAGATTACACGCTGCTGCAACATTTGATGAAAAAAGCTGGAAACATCTTCGACAGTAGAAAATGTTTTTTTTGTGTTACAATTTTATCGGTCACAAGAGTCAAGGGGGGTTCTTCTGCCCCCACGCTCTGCTTTGCTTTGCTTTTTTCCTTCCCAATTTTTTCAAGAATTTTGCCCAATTTTTCATTCAAAATTGGGAGGGGGGGAAGTCTGACCCAAGGCTTCTGAATTAATCGGGTGAACGAAATTATTCGAAGCCCGCATCGCATATTTAGCCTAAAAAGCCTGGAAGGAAAACGACATGCGCGCGAAACACTGAAAAAATTAGAACTCGGTATGAAGCATGGGGTAATCCCTCTACTTCGGCCCTATCGGGTCCAGATCTTACCGGGTCCGCCCGGGGAATAGTGGACCTAAGCAAATTCCAACGCATATTGTTTTGGTTAGACAAAAATTGAATCAGTTTAGAGTGTACAAAAAACCGGGATGGCCGATCATTTCTTATTACGGTCCGGAACGTGGGGGGGGGGGAGGACCTAACGATATGATATCCCCCCCACCATTTTGAAAGTGGGGGGAGACATGCCCCCCCCCCCCCTTACCTAACATGTTGACGCCATGATTCCTGATATCCAGTGGTCATCTAGTTAGCTAGTTATAGGCTAATGCCTGGTGCCATAGCAGGGAATAACAAAGATGTAAGATTTGAACATAGACGGATTAGAGATGGATTGCTACCTCTACTTGTTCACGTTCCCATACAAGAGTGCAGACACGTGTCCAAAGCAGTATATGGAGAGCCAATCATTTGGTGGGGGAAGGAAAGACGTTATATAAAAGTTGGAGTTAGTGGTAGTTGTAGTGGACCACCAGTAGATCCAAAATTTGTAAAGTCTTGGTTCTGAGTCGACTGTATAACATTTCATCATGACAAACTGAAAATTTACCCAAAGCGACTAGTTCCCAGAAACTAGGAACAGTCAATTGTATCACTTAGTCGTATTATGATTATTTTAGTTTAGGGTCTATTCAGGATTACGATGACATGATTTATTCGACCGCCATAGCATAGGGAAATAACTGACAGTTATGCTCAGCAAGAGCCCCTCAGTGAGAATTGCAGAAGGTTCCTGGGATACCGCCGGACGTCAAGTGATTCCGGCGGAAAGCGGAGGAGGAAAGGTGATTCCAGTCGAGAAGCCCCCACGGCAGGCAAGGTAGGTATATCTATAGACGAAGAAATCGCAGAAAACTACATAGGTTAGGTTACCCGGTAGTCACTTTTTATATACACAACCAACTGTAACTTAAAAGGAATAAACCTGTTATCATATTTTACTGTTTTTGCACCTCAAAATTAAATTTCAAATTTATATTTCTCCATATTCGGCTTCAGACACGGAACCCATTATTTGTTGTATCAGGCAGTATAGACACTACAAGCCCCTCATGGCAGACTGGCAGAATGAGGGCAAAGATAAGGACCGTAATCTACCACACTTACTGAATTTCCGAGGCAAACTTACCGGCCCAGGAGATGAATCAAGCAGAACATGTTGACAGGCCCCTTCGTCGCCGGTATTATCAACAAGTCCATTAGACGCACTCGCAGCTACCAGCATCAATCATTCTGTGGAACCGATGAAGTATACGGTCGGGTCATAACAAGACTTTAAAAATGCTACATGTTGCCTTTCTGTTGCTGGACGCTCAGCATAAGGGATTGGAATAGGGACAAACGATGGGTAGCAATTTGCATGTTGCGTGTCTGCGTGTGATAACCCCCACCCCAACATTAAGGTACCGCCAGAGAGGCATTGCCTTATTCTGTGTACCTGGTGAGGGATGCGCACTGACAATAGGTGCAGTATCCAGGTCTGCTCCTTGTTGGGCCTTAAATAGGTTCCGTCCTCTGCTCGACAGAAACCATAAAAAGCCCCTCAGTCCACCATTTGACAAGTAGGAAGTTTGAAAAGAATGATACGCTAAAAGAAAGTAACCATGGACTTTTTTCATTGTCTGTGTTGCTGTATGTGGGGCTTTTTCCGCAGTGCTGTGGACAGGCATGTCCCTGAAATGTCCCCCAGCCACCCACGTCTTAAAGAGTACCTTGTGAGGTGACTTGTGAAGGGTAGTTGAGCGCCGTATGTGGCAGCCCTATTGGAAGTCCCCTGGAGGACATGATAAGCGACGTACGGGAGATGTGCTCTCTGGAGAGAACAGCAAGGGAGAACGATATATTATTATTAATATTATATTATTATATTAGTAATTGCAAATGATGAGTAATACAAAGTGGTCATCCGATGGGTCTGTCATTTTCACAACTCGGTTACGCCATTGAAAAATAGAAAGTTTGAAACCAGTTATACCATCCTCTTGAGGCTCTCGAGACTGAGGAGCAGTGGGCCAGCGTTCGTGGTGTTGGGTATAGGATCGGACAGCGTGAGCCTCACAGACAGCTCACAGGAGGTGGCGGGAACTGCGCAAGTCGGCCTCAGTGGTGCGTTGTCCAGCTCTCGAGGCAGCAGACGGCAATATTCGGACAGACACACTGGGTCAGGTATTGTATTAGCATTTATAACAGACTGCATCTCCAAGCGGAGTGTTGATGCCTTCAAGTTCTTAGCAGCTGAACCACCTGTAAAAGTGTTGACACGCCACTTTTGCGGAAAGGACGGACACGGAGCAATGGAAAGGTGGGGAGAATCCACGGAAATCCAAGGGAAATCCCCGGGAAATCCCCGGGAAATCCCCGGGAAATCCCCTGGAAATCCCCGGGGTCTCTTGTGGGATAATCTAGAGGACTATCCTGGCTCATTACTTAGTATATTCCCCTTTGTTCAGCGATTATGGTGCCATCGATCTCGGATTGGAACGGGTACGTATAGTTCTGGAAATATGGGAATGGAAGGGTGATGCGCGGACACAGCAGTAAAGCTGTACAGGTGGCTACACTCTTCCAGTGCCTGACCGCAAGCCTTCGCCTAGGATCATCTTGGACAGGACTCGTCATCAGGCTTTCGTATTCTTGGTTACCGCTGACAGCGTGAGAACCATGTGTCCGACGTCCGGGGGGTGCTGGGAGGTGAGATGGTGTGGACCAGTCGCCTGGAACGTGATCGTCGAATGGCGCGCCTCTGGCGGACTATCCTACCCACTGTTCTGTCAGTAGGCAGGTAGGAGACGCGGTAGGACAAGGCCGCCGTCGGGTCAGCTCGTGGCCGCATGGGCAGGTGCCATCGTTTTAAGATATACTTGTGGGGATTGAGGGGGGTCAGGCTCGACTGCCTGACGCGAGACCTGTGATGTGATTGGAATCAGCCAGTGGGTATGCCTTCCGGACAGTGGGTGGGTATTGAGAACTAAACATGAATGAAAGTTTTATGTTTTACGATCATGGATGAAGGTTTCGGGAGCGGCATGAATGGAAATTTTGTTGATCGATACAGATCTTAGCTAAAAATTTATCCCCATTTTTCAGCGTTGAGCTACTCAACGAAGCTGCCACTTTTAAAACCCTTGAGTAAGTTTAATAAATAACGTTGTTCCTTCTGACATTCGATATCAGTCGGCTGTGTGGTGATAATCATGAATAGGAAGGGGTGACATGATACAGAAAACGCAGTTAAGATTTGCTGGTTTCTGAACACTTGAGTCTTATGTCACTTGGAACAAAAGTCACCCACCAGAACAGCAAAAGCGACCGGGAAAAGTCATCCATCAGCAGATCAGTCTATACATATGAAATAGGACGAGCGCCCTATATTCTACCTTGCAATAGCATCAGGGCCACAGGGCCAATGAGTAGGGCTACTTCCATTACAAGAAGTAGCATCGAATGTCAGAGGGAGCAACGCAATGTATTAAACTTACTAAAAGGGTGTCAGTGTGTCAGATTCGTTAGGTAGCCTAACCCTAAGAATGGGGATGAATTTTTAGCTAAGACCAATATCGATTACAAAACTTTTCAGTGATGCCGGTCTCGCAGTTCGATTGGAACCATGTATGTTCTGCTACAATGTTTCTTTCTTCAAATATATCTATATCGCTTTCATATTCCATCTTACGGATGGAATTCAATTACATGTCTCCAATAATCATTTCCACTCTGCTACCAGCTGCTATAATCGCTAAATCGCTATGATAGCAGGCTAGCATTTTCGTCCGTCTGTCTGTCTGTACATACATACATAATACATACATACATACATACATATTTCGACAATTTATTGCAATTTCATCCACAGTAATATGAAATCATGATTACAAGCGGTGCATAGTAGAACGCAATAAGTATATTAAAATGGTGACTTACAGAGAGGAATCCCTACAAACACAGCACCCAATGAACCTGGCCCTGTCACAGGATATGGGGACCTCAGTGGTCATCACCAAATATCCTAGCGCGTTTCCTCCACACAATGTGAGACCCGATGCAGAACTGATCTGAAGGATTTAGCAATACCTTCACTCCTCTTATTATTGAACCCCAGTAATTTCAGTCCTGGGATGACTCACCTTTGAACACACCCTAGACTGCCAATAATTAAAGCACCATAGTTTTACAGGAGAACGGGGAGTCCAAATTGATCAGCTCATTCAGTGGCTGATAAATATTGAATTTTGTATTATAGCAGGTGTCTAGGAAGGCGTCAAATGGGCAGGATATTTCGGCAATGAACGCTTTCTTAGTCAGGCGATCGCAAATTAGAATATCAGGTTTTCTATGTGGACGCAACTGGAATCAGCCTGACTGTCTAGCATGTCCCAGTAATTATTTGGTCACTATAAATCACCGCATTGCGGTGCAGATTCCTAACTTCAATGCCCACAAGCATAACAATTCTATTGTGCCTTGAAGTATAACTATCCTAAATTTTCTGGGATATATGAGGATAGTATTTATGCAGTAGGGAGTTTACACTCCAATAGCTGCATTCCAGATTTGAATATAAATTGAATGAATTCATCATTCAACATGTACGCCGCACTCCCAAAGCAGCCAGCTTACACAAGTCGGTACAGGGCATATTCACTATCACCGCTCAAAGGGGTACCAGCCGTACTTGTTAGAGCAGAAGGAATTGGCAACCCGAGCGCGCCAGGGGCGCGTTTGCAGGATGAGCGCCCAGCGGTGGTTGACTCACCCAGTGAGTAACGGAGCGTGATGGCAGAGCTTTTCATAAGAGATGTTCGCGGGAGCCTACTGCTAATTTCGATGTTCACGTGCAACCGCTAAGGGGAATGGGTACATACATACATACCTACATACATACATACATACATACTACATACATACATACATACATACATACATACTACATACATACATACATACATACTACATACATACATACATATTCGACAATTTATTCATATTTCATCCACAGTAATATGAAATCATGATTACAAGCGGTGCATAGTAGAACGCAATAAGTATATTAAAATGGTGACTTACAGAGAGGAATCCCTACAAACACAGCACCCAATGAACCTGGCCCTGTCACAGGATATGGGGACCTCAGTGGTCATCACCAAATATCCTAGCGCGTTTCCTCCACACAATGTGAGACCCGATGCAGAACTGATACTGAGGGTATTAGCAATACCTTCACTCCTCTTATTATTGAACCCCAGTAGTAATTTCAGTCCTGGGATGACTCACCTTTGAACACACCCTAGACTGCCAATAATTAAAGCACCATAGTTTTACAGGAGAACGGGGAGTCCAAATTGATCAGCTCATTCAGTGGCTGATAAATATTGAATTTTGTATTATAGCAGGTGTCTAGGAAGGCTTCAAATGGGCAGGATATTTCGTCAATGAACGCTTTCTTAGTCAGGCGATCGCAAATTAGAATATCAGGTTTTCTATGTGGACGCAACTGGAATCAGCCTGACTGTCTAGCAGTCCCAGTAATTATTTGGTCACTATAAATCACCGCATTGCGGTGCAGATTCATAATTCAATGCCCACAAGCATAACAATTCTATTGTGCCTTGAAGTATAACTATCCTAAATTTTCTGGGATATATGAGGATAGTATTTATGCAGTAGGGAGTTTACACTCCAATAGCTGCATTCCAGATTTGAATATAAATTGAATGAATTCATCATTCAACATGTACGCCGCACTCCCAAAGCAGCCAGCTTACACAAGTCGGTACAGGGCATATTCACTATCACCGCTCAAAGGGTAACCAGCCAGTTAATTGTTAGAGCAGAAGGAATTGGCAACCCCGAGCGCGCCAGGGGCGCGTTTGCAGGATGAGCGCCCAGCGGTGGTTGACTCACCCAGTGAGTAACGGAGCGTGATGGCAGAGCTTTTCATAAGAGATGTTCGCGGGAGCCTACTTGCAGTTTTCGATGTTCACGTGCAACCGCTAAGGGGAATGGGTACATACATACATACCTACATACATACATACTACATACATACATACAACATACATACATACATAATACATACATACATACATACATACATACAGCGCTAATAGGGATTGGCAGCCCCGAGGGAGCCTGTGGCGCACCTGCAGTTCGTGCGCCACGCGAGGGGGGCACTGGCAGACAGACAGACAGACAGACAGACAGATGACAGACAGACGGACGAAAATGCTAGCCTGCTATCATAGCGAATTAGAGACTTACACTCAGCGGTAGCAGTGGAAATTATTATTGGAGAAATGTAATTAAATCGCATTTGCAAGGGGGAAAATGAAAGCAATATATTTGAGGAAATAAATATTGGAGCAAAACATGGGCCTACATGACTCCAATCGAACTGCGATGTTCGTTTTCGAAGAGTTTTAGAGTTTTGAACTCACCCGGTATGGCAGTACCGCGGCTATGTGTGGGATCTTCGTCTTCCGGTGCAATGGATTGCTCATGGTCAGCTGGTCATTAATGAATTCAACTTCGCCACTCGACCACATGCTTGAAAGAATTAAATTATTTTTCGACGTGAGAATCAATAGGCAGTCTGCCGAACCTCCCCTTCCTTCTTCAGGTGGCTGTTTGATCGCCGCGTGCTGGAGAGACTTCTGATCTAGTCAGCCGATGCTACTTACCTTGCGGATAATTCCCCCCAAAGGGGAAGTTGCGAAAGGAGTGGGGAACCCCCGATATGGCATACAACCATGACGTAATTGGTATAATAACCATTACTGCTGACAGGGGATCAAGGGTCAATTTTACCAATAGACCATGTAACTGTGTACGAAGGAACTCCCCTAAAATGCCTATTATCAGTCCGTCGATAGAGCGCTTTTGTCACGTGAAGAGGGAACTTCCGTCTTAAGCTGGTTCAACGAGTCAACGGAAAGGTGTGCCTGAACCGTGGAATTTCGCCCACGAGCTGGCGATTTTGCATGGTAATGGGGCATGTAGGGTACACACACAATACCCAATTGAATGACTTCATAGTATGTTGCCAGTTCTAAGGGAACCATACGTCTCCTATTTGCTATTGCATTATATCATGGGACAATAAACCTATTTTACTTATCTTATTCTAATTATTCTGATCATATTCATTATATCTTTTGCGCGCTATCCCATTATATTGATGTGCTGAAAGCGCTTTACATAGAACCCAATTTCAGATCGTAGGTACCGACGTAAGCGTGCTCGCACACCGATATGTAGGAAGCGGCAGCTACATACTACAGCACTTGGTCGTAAACGAGTTCATCGAGTCTCTGGTTAGATGAACGATAAATGCTGAGTGCCATGCCCACAATCACACCGTAAAAGCTCATTCGTAATTAAAGTTACGATCGAAACCTTCCGATGAAGAACTAAGTTCCGTTCCGTTTCCTCCCCACTGATATGATATGGTGTGGGCGATATCTCTACCCCTATGGTATGGGCGATAACCCATCACATATGGTATGGGCGACACCTCTACCTTATGATATGGACAATACTTCTATCCCTATGGCATGGTATGGGCGATACCCCCTACCCCTATAGTATGGTATGGGCTATACACCTACCCATCTGGTATGGGCGATAACCCTTCACATATGGTATGGGCGACACCTCTACCTTTATGGTATGGACAATACTTCTATCCCTATGGCATGGTATGGACGATACCCCCTACCCCTAGAGTATGGTATGGGCGATACACCTACCCATTGGTATGGGCGATAACCCATCACATATGGTATGGGCGACACCTCTACCTTTATGGTATGGACGATACTTCTATCCCTATGGCCTGGTATGGGCGATACCCCCTACCCCTAGAGTATGGTATGGGCGATACACCCTACCCCTAGAGTATGGTATGGGCGATACACCTACCCATCTGGTATGGGCGAATCTCTTCCCCCATGGTATTGGGCCAACCCCTAAAGTATAGTATGGGCAACATCCTACCCCATTGGTAGGGTCACCCTACCCCTTTGGTGGGGTATTGGTGGTACTGTCTACCCCTATGATATGGGCCCAACCCCTACGGCATAGTATGGGCGATAGTCCTTACACCACTGGAAGGGCCGACCCTACCCCTTGGTATGGTACTGGTGGTACCCTCCAACCCTTATGGCATGATATGGGCGATATCCCTACCCTATTGTTATGGGCAACGCTACCCCCATGGTATGGTATGGTATGGTATGGGTGAAACCCTAACCTATGGTACTCGATCTTAGAGAACGGGGTCGAAAGGATTGGTGTTCCCTACCCCTTTCGAATGATGCATTCCAAGTCACCTTATGAATGCAATTGGTGCAATATAGCTCAGTCATTTAAACGCCCTCTCTGTTCTCAAAATAAGAATTTTCACCAAGTCGTAGGGATTTATTTTTGTCAATTCCAGGGGCAGCTTCTGATTCCTACATATCATAGTGCAAAAAGCACACCTAAACATCCACTCTGTTAAGAAAATAATGTCGATTTTTCACCCGGTCTTAAGAAATTAGGTGGGGAGGGAGTCTCGCCCTCTATGGAAACATTGCATTTTCAGGTGCCCCTCAAATGCGATTTAGTGCGAAATAGCTCACCCAAAACCTCCCACTCCATTATTTAATTAAATTCTGGAGAACGATGTTATCGTATGGAGGGAAAATTGGGGGTTCTGACTCGAGAAGTGCGGGATGAATTGATACTTCCCTCACTCCACATTTTCACTGGGCCAAGACCGCTCTTCCTTCACGGGCCCTCGGATCAAACGCGCTCCAACAGGTGTATTTCCAACATCTAAACTCCCTACTCGGAATACACACAGGATTTATGATCTGTCGCAGGAGGCGACTGAAAGGGAAGACTTGCTCCTGTCTCAGTTTCGTGGGACTGTGTCTGATGTTCCAGTATATTTTTCCGATCCACATTGTTACCACATAAATTCATACCGGTGCATGAAGTCATGTGACCTGTGAGGCGCAGACAATCCTCAGAGAAAAGGGAAGTTAGGAAGACGGAGCGGGGAACTCCCTTTAGTAGTACTGACGAAGTCATTTTGTAATAACACGTGGGTGAGTCTGGTGAAATAAATCAAAGGTCCCCTAGATCAGAAAGACGGAAATACGACTGTGGAGAAACACGGGTACTGAAACGACTGCATTGGCTATGCTATCTGTAAAATTAGAACCATGTGACCATAGTCTATAATATGAACTGACGAATTTGATACGTCTATGCAAGTAAATTTGGGCCTGCCCGAGCTACTGTAAGTTGCTAGTAAAGTGACGGAACATTGGCCTGTAGACAGCTATAATATACACGTATATCGTGTCAGATAGACCATATCGCAAATATATGAGGGCGTTTTCATAACGGATGGTATTCCGAGACCGGTCTCGGTCTCGAATTATTATCGAATTGCCGGTCTCGGTCTCGACTTTCGAGACCGAGACCGCCATACCTACCGTGTATAACACCAGATGTGAGGCTGGTCTCGGTCTCGGCCCATCCGGTCTCGACTACATTCCTGTTTCATAAGGAAAAAATTATATTTTCTGATGAGCTGAAACAAGTTTGAAAAACATCATTCAAGAAAGCCCACCGGTAGGCACTCACATAGACATGAATTCCAACTTTGTAATTCAATATAATGGGCCAATCTGGAACCACATATGTATCATGTATTGTTATCATAATATTCAGAACAACACATACAAGGTGTTTCTATTTTCATAATGATAGACTCAACCGACTTATTGTGAATAATTTTCAACTGAATAAGCTGGGAAACAAAATTTTACTTGTGCGAGCACCTTCGACCATTGGCGATAAGGTCTATGGGCCTACTATTCATGCATGACTCTTCCAGGTCAGTGGATGATTGATTCTTGGCGACTTCATGGTAAAAAATGTTGAAGACCATTTTACCTCAAGTTAGTCCATCCCCTGCCAGAATATGAATGAACGCCGATTATACTTACTTCAATTCCATTTTTGTGGAACCTGTTATATCTGGCACCCGCTTATTCCAACTTTCAAGATTTTATTCAAAGATTTGAGTTTGCCGATTTTGAGAAATGTACGTGAACCACATCAATAGTCCCGATGAAGGTGGGTAATCTTGAAGTCATCAGAAGTCATTCGCATAATTCATGCAGTTCTCCAAAGTTTGTCGGATTTTGAAGGAACTTCTAAAAGAACTTTGTACATGGGAACTTTTTTTGTCCTGACAAATGCCTGTAGATGTCTAGTTCTATCTCGTCACATGCTATGCATTCAAGGGATTACGTGAGAGCGTGCTGCTAAAGACCTCATTGTGCTGTTGGACCTCGACCGAGTAACGACGGTAGAGCCTGATCCTATCCCAGTGCCTGCAGTGAGTTCTTTGTTGTTCACTCAGTCGAATCGAATACGTGCTCCATGCAATAAGTTGCTGCTCGTATACTTGTTACTAGTGATATAGCACCATTGCTGTTTTGCCACTGTTACGGCTGCCTGCTACTAGACTGTTTCGCTGTCCTTATTGTCCAATATTGAATATAGTTTACTGCTGAAATTTTGTGCTGAATCTCGTCAGAAGGCTTAGAAGGTCTTATATGCTTACTCTTATAGCATAATTGCTTTGAGTGTATTTATGGTGTAGAATTTGCTGACGGTATCGCACAATTTGGGTTTGCATCATTGGTTATTTTGAGAGCATAATTGCTATAAAATCATTGTGGCATTTGCCTTGCTTACATCCTTATGCGTAAACCGGACATAATTGTTGGAGTTCCATTTATCTTAGCTCTTCAATAATTGCATAATTGCAGAGACGTTGTTTGTTTGCAGCAAAGTATGGCTGACGCAGAAAACTAGATTATTCTGAAGTGGACACTCCTGCGCCCAATGATCAAGCGGAATCATTCAAGTTGGTATTACCCTGAAATATCTACCTTCATGAAGAAGTTAGGGCAAGAATCGGCGCTGAAAGTAAATGAGTGTGTAGCTGGCACTTCTCAATCTCAGCCACAAGAGGCTTGAATAATGTTTCAGACACCTTATCGAATCAGGGGGATTTTTCGTGTCAGAAATTCGAATTTGATGATGCTGTTTCCAGGATTTTCAGAGAGGCTAACCAGGCTAAACATGTCTAGTTAAACAAGGTTGTGCTATTTGCCAGGGGCGTCGGACTGTTTTGAAAAGTGGGGGGGGGGGGGACACATCGAATGCAAATGACCAACTCAGCGGAGCGCCACCATGGTTGGCGCGAATCGTACAAAGAAAATTTCAAGATCATACCCTCCAGATGAGGGAAACAGCACTTGCCAGGCTCAATAGCACCATCACATGTGTGATTTGAGTAAAAGACAGACAAAAAGTTGTTATTGTGCATACTAAGATGATTTACCGAATATCACACATGGCATTTTTTTTTTATTACCTTTTCTACTCTGGCTTTGTTTTCGTAGGATCCAGGGGTCTACCGAACGGTCTCGTGGGATCGAAGAGAAAAGTCATAGGCATACGGGACAACTCCAATTTGGGAGCAGAAAAAGTGTATCCTAATTCAGTCATTGGAAAAACTAACGACGCGCGCGAAGCGCGCAGAAATTTTTTACATGTTTTCCGGACATTTTATCGGTCTGCAAAAATTCAGGCATTTTTTTTTCACTTGCGATTTTTCTTCCGCAAATTGTCCTCGAATTTCGCGCCGAATTTTTTCATCTCAGAAAAATTGGGGGAGGGGGGGGGGGGCAGTCTGCCCCAAGGCTTGTAAAATTAATCGAGTGAACAAAATGATTCGAAGAATTACATCGCAAATTTAGCCTGCAACGCCTGGAAAAAAAACGCCATTGCGCGCGGAACACTTGAAAATTTATGCACTTTGCTATTCGATTTAAAATTCGAGAACTCGGTATGAAACATGGATAATCCTTCCACTTCGGCCCTAGTTCGGGTCCAGATCTTCACCTGGGGTCCGCACCTGGAATCAGTGGACTTGAGACAATTTCCAACGCGATTATTGTTTGGTTAGACAAAAATTGAATCAGTTTAGAGTGATACAGAATCGAGCATGTGCCTATTAATTTTATTACGGTCCGGAAAAGTGGGGGGGGGGGGGGGGACAAACGATATGATACCTCCCCCCACTTTCAAAAGTGTGGGGGGACATGCCCCCCCCCCCCGTCCCCCACCTGTTGACGCCCATGCTATTTACCAATATTCTGACACCACACCTATCTTTGAATGAATATATTTCTATACACCAAATAGGCGGCAGGGCATTCTTTATATTCGTGCAACGTAACATAAACTACTTATTGACTTTCAACGGTGAATAAACAGTCGATACTAAAAAAACAAGTGACTATTTGATTGTCAGTTACTCTGACCAGCTGCCCGTCTCACGTGAGAATAACTGATGGCTGGAGCCAGGCAGTCGACCAATCAGAATAGAGTATTTGCATTGATCGCTAATTACCTAATAGTTAATTGTTTCGTTGCACGAACATGAAGAATCTTCTTACGTAAAGTTGCCCTGCCGCCGATAGAGATATATTTGAAGATAGCGTATCTTAGAAGAGAGTTTTTCTTCAATTTCTAGGATGTAAAAAAGGGGGAAGGCGCAAAAATCGCGACTTTCATCGTGTCATAAACTGTCTCGACTCGAAATCCTGGTAAATATAACGGATTGGGCTACGCCTCTCAAATATATGTACGTTCACTACCGTTTTATTGTTCTTCTCCCTGCCAAGGGCGCAGCCACTGTCTGAAAGTTGGTGGTCAAGAGCAATTTTTTTTTTTTTTTTTTTTTTTTTTTTTTGGGGGGGGGGGTGGGGGTTCCGAAGCTTGGATGGGAAAACATTTTGTGTGTGAAAAAAATCATTAAGTATGGACCCTTCCCAAGAGTTGGAGGGGTCATGACCCCCGGACCCCCTTAGTGACTGCGCTCTTGCTCCCTGCAGGCTGGCGTAAAACCTTTGCGTATAAATTCTTCCCCACGATCACCTGATCACACATGGAAATCCGTACCAATGAAAAGTGCATAAAAGTGCATAATCAGTTGGTACTCTACCTGTAGACTGAGGGTGATAATCTATAGCAGTATAAACATATACTTAATTGTGATGCCGGCCTTGTGTAGGTAATGCAGTTACACCAGGGTACGATATATCACAACTGCAGCAAGACATAGTACAGTCAGACTAAGCTAGGCCTTGGCAGTCTTTTTTTTTCAATCGACCGAGGGTTAAGATTAATGTAATGTGATATTCCGGCTTGCACAATTTTTTGCTCCTTGCAACTATTTTGGCGACCCGCTACCACCAATTGTTGCTTAACATCTGGAATACCAGGTTTCGGTATGTTTTGCCATATAAGCCTAAGTTATGCAGGCCCGGTATGCCAACCCTGTACACCCACCTGACTAAATTAAATCTTCTACAGACCAAGATTATAAGATTAGTACAGAATTCACAACTTACCGTCATCCGCCTATAATTTGCAACTAATTGAGAGATAGCTATATAATTCCTATCTTCAGAAGATCCCTCTGTATAGTCCGTTTGAATCTCTTCCTGCCGAGCAATCTCCTTACATTCTGCCACCGCTGTCCCTCGATTCCAGTACCTTCAGTGCCAGACTTCACCGCAACAACCGTGATAGATAATAAATGTTAGCGACGACAACGCCCCCTTGACCCAGGCAGATCAACCGTGACCCCATGCGAGCGATAGAAATATTCTCGCCTTATTCCTCCTTCGATCCAATAGTTATTAAAATATACAACTTCGTATCCAATGCATAGTCTACTATCCGTCCTGCAACTTGAAGTTTCCATTTTCACAGGGTCCAATTCCATCTTCATTTCCCATTCTATTCAAGGCAACGAATGCATTCGTGTTTGAGGAAATTTGCATACTTAAATGGGGGATTCACCTATTTGTAACTCATCGTCCATCGTTACGTAAGGGGATTGGCAACTTGATCTGCGTGTGTTTGTATCGCTAGTGATAAGAGGGAATTTTCTGACCTTTGGCAAGACTCATGGACCCCGCATCCAATGCCGGGTTTACTCTTGCCTAAAAAGATGTTTGGGGTCACTATAAGATTTCTGGGTGGGCCCAGCGAAATTAATACAATCAATTAATCGCGCAATATAACAGGTTGAGTTGCCCTCCGCGACTGTCATTTGATAGAACTTCGAAGAAAGTTGAACTTGGCCTTGAAGCATCCGCGTGTGTCAACTGTCTATGGAATGTGTAGTCAGACAAACGTAGTGTAAGACAAATACGGAACCTGTGGCACCCGTGGAGACACTGGAACAGGGGATGTTGACCTGTTAAAAACAACATTCAGAGAGCTGTCCATTCAAATACGATGTTTTACAGATGCACTGCAGTGTCACCAATAACCAAACAAAGCTGCCGATTAGTAGTTGTTGCGGTAGGGTTTTTGTACGACTAGTAAAACTCGACCACAAGACTCAACCATCACAGACCCTTCTTGGCCCATTTGCCAGAATGTATGTTGATGCAAACGTATGTTGTTTATTATGTCCATCATACCTCCAATATCCCTTTCGTCTGTCGAGTCTGAGTCAAAGTAGGTAAGGTTTTTCAACTGTTAAACCCAGCTCGAAGTTTAGAGACCGTTCGGCCCCTTCACGTCTATGAACTTAAATTAACATTTGTCGAACGATCTCAAACGGATTAGTTATACGTAAACCCAGCACATTGACTGAGAATTATGTCACCAAAATCTTGAAACCTCGAAAACCGAAGAAGGCGAGTAAAATGAACAACCGGGTGGAATCGCCCGATAAAAGTCGACTAAACGTTCTTAAATTATTAAATTGGGATACACCACTTACGATAGTTCATAAACGTAAGAACTATCGCGATTTATAACACAAGTTCCAGAAGTTAGGCCTGGTAACGACAATGAGGAACACCCAACACATGTATTCTATTAAATTGAATAAACGTGAGTAGACCTTCACGCCTTGGAGGATACAATTTGTCTCCTCTTTCTTTAATTTATTATTCTGTCACATGGCGGTAACAAGATTTAACATTCAACCCAAATTATATTGGACAGACGAGAGAAGCAATTGATGTATTTGGACACACACCCTCACACACGTTAACTAACTATTAAATTGACTAAACTTCAGTAAACTTCACGAGTTCCTTGGAGGTTAGCAATTTTTGTATATCCCTCCCTCTTTTCTTTAATCATTTATATTCTGTCACAGGCAGTTAACAAGATTTAACCTTACAACCACAAATTATATTGGACAGTACGAGAGAGCAATGGATTGTCTTTGCGACACATTGCACACAGCACCGTTTAACTAATCTATTAAAATTAGACGTAACCGTGATATAGTCACCTTCTACGCCTTGGAGGAAACACTCTATTCTACCTCTTTTCCTATTAATTTATTATTTTTGTCACATGACAGTTCACAAAGAAAGTTGAACATCCCAAACCCAAAATATATTGGACGACTAAGAGCAATTGATTATACATATCAATCAGTATATCCTCCTCAGAGCAATCGGCGAAATATCACCCATATTTTTTCCATATGTTTATTTCCATACCTTATTTGAGATGGCGCAGTATAACCAGACATACTCATCTAAATAATGCCCCCAAAAGTATAAAAAAAGGGGAAACATTGTCTGATTGTCGCTGTGCCTAATTGTTTATAATTCTGATTGAAAGATATAATTGATTACTATATCATTATTATAATAGATATAATAATATTAAACCCAAAGAAGTATCAAAATTGAGCCACGAAATAATCACCAACCCTCGAAACGGGCGATAACTAACACCTTGTACAATTTACGCGAGTTGTTTTACTATTCAGTAACCCCAAAGGAGTTTGTAATACTGACAGTCAAAAAATAAATGCTGAATTATCTCAACCTCCACGTCAAAAAGTACAACAATCATGATCACTCACTCACAATCCTAAGGTACTTGTTCTGTTCGTAGGAATACTTTTTTTTTTTTCAGCCGCTTTACTGAAGCCATCTCAGTTTTACTCATCAGTGCAGCTAAGAATTAAGAACGGAACAAAACAACAAACCTCTGACTACAATAATCTGAGAAAGAAAAAGTCCATTGTCAAGGTAATTGTGATTGTACCTTTTACTATAATTGCTCTAACAATTTCAAACTCTCATTGCAGAGCTTCCATTTATTTGAATAACAATGGGACTACATATTTTGTGAGCACAATCTATTAGACACGACCTCACTAGTCCTCTTATTGCAACTAAGTATGTCATAATACAATACCAAGACAGCCTCTTCAGATTGGAACATTTTACTAACTGAAACTGCCCGCATTTCAAACAACATCGTGCAGATCATCCATTCATATTGATAATAATGGGACTACATATTGTGTGAGCAAAATCTATTAGAAACGAACCTCACTATCTCTTATTGCAACAAGGATGTCCTAATACCCTAAGCCTATTAAGATTGTAACATTTTACTATAAACTGCCCTACATTTCAAACACTCGTTTGCCGCATCAGTCCATTCATATTGAGAATAATGGGGAATCAAATTGTTGTGAGCAAAATCTATTAGAAACGACCTCACGAGTCTCTTATGGCAAACAGGAGTCTAATAAACAAGAAAGCCTATTAAATAGAAAAAGAATGGTAAAACATTTTATATAAAAATGCCTACATTTCAACACTCGTTGCAGATCATTCCATTCCTATTGAATAATAATGGGATACAATATTGTGTGAGCAAAAATTCTATTAGAAACGACTCACGAAGACTCTTATTTGCAACAAGATGTCATATTAACACAAGAAAGCCTAGTAAATTGTAACTTTTACTATAAACTGTCCCTACATTTCAAACACTCATTGCAGGATCATTCAATTCATATTGATAATAATTGGGACTACATATTGTGTGAGCAAAATCCTTTAGAAACGACCGTCAGTATCTCTTATTGCAACAAGGCTGGCCATATACACAAGAAAGCTTCGTGCAATATTGCGGGGGAATAAATTGGTCGAATGTAACCAAAAAAAAAAAACAGCCCCATCATGCTCAAGCGAATCAGGTCCCACCCTCATCTCGAAAGATGATAGATAGCGCTTAATATCGACCAAAATCGAACTATTGTTCCAAACTGGCTGATTCAAAATCATATTACCGCTGTATTAAAATTTAAACGGTTGAACGTCCCCGATACTGTTATCACACACAATAGCGGAAAGAGTTTAATACTCTGACTTATGGTCTCCGATGGAATAAAACCCCAACATGTAAAAATCCTCCATGGAAATATAACGGATAACAGTAGTCTTCAATGCTATAACAGGAATCGAGATGACAATCATTTTAAGCCCTCCATTCGCATAATACGGATCAATTAATCCTTCTCGTCTGTGTTTTATTACAAACAAATCCGATAACACGGAGATCACATCACAAATACAGGCAATATGAGTATAACCGCGAGGGGGGGGGGGGGGGGGGGGAGGGGAGAAGAGGAGGTGAGATCTAATAATTAGGAAGCGTAATATTTAACATTTCCTTATTATCCTCCTCAAAACAGTGTAGTTTGTTTACTCCAGTCACTCTTCATGTCACCTTTCCTAATTAAACCGTGGCTCCGTCATGACAAACCACACCATAAAGGGTTGGTATTGAAAATTATACGAAGTATTTAAGAATCGTCATAACAAACCCACCTAATTCCCTAGATCACCTCCTAATGAATACAGAGCCACATAACCTGCCCACCGGCAACAAAACATGTATTTCAAGTTAATACTCAAACATGGACAAGATGCAAAATGATTAATGGCTAATTCGGTTATGAACGGATCATCGTCAGCTTGAATGAAGTGTGTCGGTCGGCACATTGCGTCATTTTGTATCCAATATTTTTGTAGACTCATCGTACGTTACGAATATTTAAAATCTTAGCGCGAAGGGAAAATAAAAAAGACGTCTCCCTGTCCACGATCTTGCTCATAAAGTGAGGCCAGGATAAGAGCGTGCTGTTAACAAGGCAGGAAGTGACGTTACTACATTTCCCTGATGAAAAGTTGCAAATCAACGTGACATCGAATACAATGATATCATTTCGTTGACACACATGTAGTCCTTAGTCACCCAATGAACCGACCTTTCAAAAGCCGTTTTTGGTAAAAGAAAATAGGTTATTACAAACTGATCGCAATGATGCAATTTCATATAATAATATTCAGTAGCGAAGTGGTTCTGCAGCTCCTCATGCCTCATTAAAGATAAACGCCCAAGTTTCCCCACAGAACTCTACATCAATCATAACCATCCGTACCGGGCGATTCATTATTTTTCGTACTTTTTTAGGCCTGATAAACTTCATTATAACTTAGAGCACCCTCCAATCCTGTTTCCTCGTAATCAAGATAAATTACGAACAAAATAAGGAATAATTTCATTAGGATTTCTATCTGGGACTAAGCCCGGAGCCCCTGAAGTATGGTATGGAGAAGGGGAAGACCAGCCGACAAGTTGTGGTTATCGATGGGAGCATTTGTGGCACCTCTTCGACTAGTCGCGCGGCTCAGTTTGAGGCAGGCGTCGAGTTTCGGTTTGGTTTCGGAACATCCTCTCACTTGATGATGCCCGTTTGCCTGTCTTGCGAAGGGAACTTGTTAGACTGTACATTTGGTGTTGCAGCTCTCTCTTAAAAATGGCCAGTCGGGTTTGGGTGGGATAGTGTCGGTGGTTACAACTATCATTAACTCTCCTTGTCGCACGATGATCCCATACTCAGGAGGTGGCATGCTTTGGCCAACCACTTTTGTCCTGATACACGGTAACAACCGCTCACCGAAACTCCAATGGCAGTCTCAGGTTACTTGACTTTGCTAGAAGTGGCTGGTTCGTGGTTCCTAGTATTCGAGAAGAGCGCTGGACTTCTTGGTCTCCCAATGATGATGTTATTGTCCAGGAGATCGACCATGTATTAGACGGAAGATGCGGGCTGCTCATGAACTGGCAGCAGGATTGGGTGAAGCAAGCAAAGAGAAAAGTAGGTGATGATGATGGAAACCGTGGAAAGCAGGTGGTAGTGAAGGGCTTCATCTGGAGGCCAAGCGAATCGCAAAGTCCAAGGTTTATGCTGCTAAATTTAGCCAAAGTTAGCTATTCCTAAAATATCCTGACCCGCGATGATGCAAAAGGAATGTTTTCAAGATCGCAGAGCAATTATGAAAAGGAATCAGGATGTTGTTGGCGAGGAATATGTTATAGGCAACAATAGTTTTCTGGCTCTACGCGACACAGCAAAGGGAGGAGGCTTGGGACACGAGCCGTATTTATCCTGCTGACCCCATTGAAGGGCCAGCATTTCGAATCGAGAATAGCAAGGTCAGCAGTCGGATCGAGGGAAGCAGGTTGAAAGAGTTTGTTTTTTGCATGAAGTGTGGAAAGGCCGCTGGTCCTTCTGGTGTCATGGCAGAGATGCTGAAGGTCTCTGGTGATAGTGCTGACATAATCACCAACCATATTAACTTTTTGGTGGGTCAATGTGCTGTTCCTAGTGATGGAGCTTAGTCAGAAGAAGTTGAGCACGTCAGGGGGGTTTGAAAGATTGGAGCGAGTAATCGACTGATTACAGAGAGAATGCACATCGACGGCATGCAGTTTGTTCTCATGCCGTAGTGCCGTAGTGCTATCGATGTTATTTCTGTAGTCAGACAGTTGCAAGAGAGAAGTATAGGCAAGAAAAAGAAGTTGTACTTCTTCTTCTGGAGAAAAAGTTCCACGTGAGGTGATTTGGTGGGCAATGCGCAGACAAGAAGAATGGCTTGCCTCTGTTATTAGGTCTATGTATGTTAATGATTGAAGTCTTGTCAGAATCAATCGCTCTTTTGTAACGATTTTGACGTGGAAATGGGTGTGCACCAAGATTTTGTGCTGTTCATTATAAAGCTTTGTCAAGTGGAATTTAGAACTGGTTGCCCCTGAAAGTTACTATATGCTGATGACCTGTTGCTAATTGCTGAAACTATGGAGTACAGAAATTAAGGGAATGGAACGATGGCATAGAGCTTGAGCGTCTCAAAGTTTATTAGCAAAAGACCAGGTATGGTCAGCTAGTGGTCCTATTGGTATCCCATCTGCTAGTTCTGGTGCTGGCCTTGTTTGTTCGCAGGAAGCGTGTTGACACAAACTCTCCGACGATGATTGTAAGCACTGGGTGCATAAGAGGTGTATCATAATTTTAGGAAGTTTTTTAGCTCTCTTTTAACTGGGTGTAAGTATGGTAGAGGTGAAGGTGAGTGTTTCTCTCAACGAGCTAGTATAGTGTCTGTGGCTGTTGGTAATGATTCCATAGAGTTGGTGGAGAGGTTGTGGGGTGGGAGAAAGTTATGTGACTAGAATCAGGAGTTGTTGAAACAAAGTTAAGAGAGTGGGAATCTTGAATGCTTGTGTCATGGAGTGTTGTACTCAATGGTAGTGAGACTTGGGCAGTGGGGCAGTGAAAGGATACTTAAAAAGGATGAAGTGGAATGGTCATATAGATATGCATCTGGTGTGAAATTGAAAGGAATTAAGAGAGTGTCCAGGTCGATTCGAGATTGCGTCCAGAAGGGTAGACCGAGGTGGTTCAGTCAAAGGATGGATGGCAGTAACTGAAGATGTCCAGGGTGATTAAGGTAGCCGGCCGGCGAGGTATGGGTAAGCCTCGGAAAACTTGGGATCATAGTTGTGCACTGCAACGGTATTGACAGTTCCCTGGCCAGATATGGCCGAGTGGAAGGTATGCTGTTGAGTTCCCCGTCTTACCCATACTTGCATAAACTCCGGACGTGAAACTTCACGATGATGAAGATGCCGTAAAGCGCCTCATCATGCTGGGCGAAGACCGACCTCGCTTCCTCAGAGATATATCCGTACCCAAAAGGGGTTTAACCACAAGGAACCACTGTGGCTGTCAAGCTATAGTTGACACAGTCGACGCATCAGTTGACACTACCAGATTTTTCGATATCAATATCCTCAGTTGGTCAGTTTCGCTGCAATCAATTAATGTGCTCATTATGCTGACCAATGTCCTGATCAGTAGACTCAAAAGAAACCGTCGTTTAGGTCTATGAATCACTCAACACCTTGATCACACTGGGCATGGTTCAATATAACAGTACCGGTATATATACGAGTGGACACGGTTGCCGTTTAAGCGACATCCATGGTAGTCAGGTAGTTTTGTACATATATGTAAATTCGAGTTGATTATTCTTCGATTAATCTAAAATGGCCGCTCACTTCCAGTCAGTTCTATATTCTGTTGTTTGGAACACCGATAACCCCCCCCCCCCCCCCCCCCCGGAAACACGATAACCCCCCCCCCCACCACCAAAAACAAAGACTAGGTCTAGAGCAGAGCTTGCTGACGTCAAGCGGCAAGTACAACTGCTTTTTACATAATACCTAAATTATTGTCCAGCTAGGAATCAGATCACCTTTGGTCAGGGTTTCACGTGACTGGGGATGACTTCACTGATGAAGCCAGGGATACAAATCATTATTGTTCAGGACTTTACATGACCTGGGTTGTATTCACTGATGTGTTCATGGGTACAGATCACTAGCTTCGGTGAGGACTTTACATGACCAGGGTTGTATTCACTGATGTGTCAATGGGTACAGATCACTAGCTCCGGTGAGGACTTTACATGACCTGGGTTGTATTCACTGATGTGTTCATGGGTACAGATCACTAGCTCTGGTGAGGACTTCACATGACCTGGGTTGTATTCACTGATGTGTTCATGGGTAAAGATCACTAGCTTCGGTGAGGACTTTACATGACCAGGGTTGTATTCACTGATGTGTCAATGGGTACAGATCACTAGCTTCGGTGAGGACTTTACATGACCAGGGTTGTATTCACTGATGTGTTCATGGGTACAGATCACTAGCTTCGGTGAGGACTTACATAACCGAGTAGTTATCACTAGTTAAATCTTTTTAGGTATTATGAGACCATCCATTTGTCAGGACACTTAACATCACCAATGTTGTATTCACTGATTGAGCCAGGATCTAATACAGAACAACATTGGTCAGGACCAGTGTTGTATTCACCAATGACGAAAGGGATACAGATCACCTCTGGTCAAGATTGGACAGGGTGATTTTCTCTTGAATGAAGCCAGGAATGCAGATCAAATGCAGTCGGTGTTTAGTGATGAGAATCAATCTCATGTGACTGTGTTTTATTCTATATAAAATAATGTTCCAGATAATACACATGATTACTGGTACAGGGAAAAACATGAAATATAATATAAAGGTAAAATAACACAAGAGAAGTATGTAAATTGAAGATATTATGGAATATACTCAGTGGAAGAGTACTATGAACCCAATTACCATAACACATATCAGGGTGATGGGTACCTTATTTCAAATTAGTACAACAGCACGCACCAGAGTTAACAAGCAACAACTTATGGAAATATAAACTTGTACTTGATGGATCCTATGCTGGTAAGTTGAGAAACTTTGATCATTTGTAGGCAGACCGAGTCAGTGGGAAACTCTCCAGCGACACTGCACAAACATAGCTGCCAAACCTTCCCCCCTTCAGAAACTTTTTATGAAATCTCTTACTAGCAGCCTGGGTTATGAACATATTCTGTGCGGAGATGACCAGGTTATATACTGGCCAAGGGGGCGTCTATGTTCACTGGGACCATAGAATGACACAGGGACAGACAGCTACTTACAATACCTGATAGTTGTCCCTACGAAAATCTGAGATCTCTTACTAAGGCCAAGTAAGAGGAAGAAACCTGCAATCATACGGTAGCGATTTTGTAACAATTTTTGCACATGATATTCACAGAACAGACATTTTTAGCGAAAAAAAAGGACAAAAAATTGATGTGGGCAGGGCAATCAACATTTTTTTTTTTTTACTCGATCGGATATCTCTTTAACAAGTCCATTCATCTGTGAATCAAACAAGCTTTATGCACTTACAGGAATGTCAGCAGCTAATACAGAGACTGCAGGGCACTATCAAGGTCAAAACAAACAAATGTAGAAGAAATTATCTTACAAAGCTATATACATGCAAAAATATGGTAATACTTAATATATCTCTGGAAAATAATTTTGATCAATGACAATGATTTCTCCCACATGTTTTAGAAGTTGATGACTTCTTGGGCTGATTGCACTTCCAGCACTACTTTACATCTCTTTTGAATTGGAAAGCCAAGAAGGAATTTGTATGTACAGGGATTTTCTCTGCAAACACTTATGCGGGGTCTCCAATTGACTGTATTACGTCAGAGTTGAGTGACAGCAGTTGCAGCAATCTTTATTTTATACCTAATTCTTGGCATGATATGGAACTTGAAATGTGTGGTTATATTTTCGCATAGAGCTGGTTTGTTGTTTTCCATTCAGGTTGTATGAAAGGATGTATTCCACAGAGTTTAGGTGGCGCTGTTTTGTTTGCGTGGGCCGATGATGTGGTGAAGTTCAGTGGTACGCATTGATGCACCTACTTTATGGTGCATGCATACATTCCACTGGCTCATCTAGCTCTGTCATCTTCACAATTTATGAAGGTTAATGAGTGTTGTGCAATGATGGCCCCCGTACACCGTGAAACAGCAAGGCAGAAAGTTCAAACTACTGTTATAGGAATTACAAGGGTCTGCCGGATTTTTTAGAGTGAGAGAGGCTCTGAAATATCTTACAAATTTGCATTAACCACTCCTTTGATCATGGATGTTCAACTGTTACTGGTACATAGGTAGGGGGGGTACTCAGTTCCAGCAAGGGTGGGTCGTTGACCTAATAAACAGTCAAACCTAGCACTGACATGCATGGAGCAACTGCGGTTGTGACCATGTACAGGGTGGAGGTGGGTGGGGAAGGGGGGGGGTGAGGAGAGGATGGAAACACTGATACTTGGACAAAATAGTTTTCTCTAGAGAGAGAATACCTCTCAATCAGTTCCAGAAAAACTTGACTGTACAGTAAACCTTTCTTTCCAGTGTTTTGCCAATAATAGTGAATGATGCATGCCAGATCTGAAGTCAGCCTCGGGTCCAGGGCTTATTAAAACTCATCGAGTTTGATGCTAGTCAACTTGACATGTTTGCCGATCATTTCACTAGTGGATCAGCATTCCTGCTAGATACAAAACAAACCAACAGTTTAGGAAATCCCCATTTTTATCAAAGTGATTGAAAGAAACTGCTCAAAGAATGCTCTGCTCGCGTCTCTACCAAAACAGCAGAGGAGCCATCACGAGGCCACCAACTGCTGCACCAGCAACAAAAGCCTGCTGATGCATCAGTGTTCCGGTTCCGGTCCTCTTGCACGATCACCGTGGTCTGGCCCTGTTGGCCTATCCCCACTGTAAAAAAAACAGAAATACGAAACGTAGAGGGAAGAATACCCAACAACTCGCGGGGTCGTTCGAAAATGATTATTCCAACTTTAACAAGAAACCAAAAGCCTTAGTGATTCTTTGGACACAACGGTATGGTAGTGTTCAAGTTCTTAATTTCCCGAACACAGTCTCATGCTAAACTGATATCAATAGGATAATGTACTAGCATGTTTCATGACCGCCAGGCAGGTTGGGACTAGCTGTTACAAGGTAAAAGTGCCAAAAAAAATACCAGAAAAATCCAGACGTTTCAACTTATTGCCCAAAATTGACCCCCTACTCATACAACAATAAATTAGCGTTCATGTACTCCATCAGTGGGAAGCCACACCCACCAAGTTTGAACTCGATCCCACCAGGCATGTTAGAATTTGCCTTGATTACAAGGGAAGTGCCAAAATACCAGAATTTACAAGGTTCCACTTTTTGCCCAAAATTGACACCCACTAATACAAACAATAAAAGCATTCATGTACTATTATGGAAGCATACCCACCAAACGTTGACCTGATCCCACCAGGCATGTTGGACTTTGCGGGGGGGGGGATGATTACAAGGTAAAAGTGCCCAAAATTCCAGAATTTGACAAGTTTCCCCTTTTTGCTCAGAATTGACCCCCTACTCATACAAAATAAGAGCGTTCATGTATCATCATGGCAAGCACACCCAGTAAGTGTGAACTTGATCCAGAAAGGCATGTTGGGTGATTACAAAGTAGGCATTACATACAAACACACACAAACGCACGCCACGCGTGACTGAATAGATTCCTGGGACTCCATACAAGGAATAAACTATGAGCACCAATGGTGCTGGAGCTCAAAACTGCACGAATGTACCAAGACGAATGTACAATTAGTGATAATGTTCAGATCACTAGGCCAAAGAGGCAGATTCAATGGCCTATTGTGCCCCTTCTGACTTTTGACCATGTCTCATATGGCCCAAAGATGTCTTAGTAGAATCAAAAATTTCCACATAAAAAGTCACAGGGCCAACAGTCACACTGGGCCATGGGTCCTAAATCCCTGGGCACCCTGAAGGTACAGCTATAGACCATCACTATACCTGAACATCAGACTGTGCAACAGAATTTGAGGAAGATACAAGATTTTGCACGAATTCCATATATTGAGCTCTTGGGATAAAAATTTCCCAAAACAAAAAAATCTCAAAATGGCCCTCCACCCAAGGACGTTACATGTAACTCGTAAATGTAAGAAAATAAATTGAAGCTTGTGGAAGGAGATTCATTCCAAGTACCATTGTGTGAATTTCATTATAAAATGGCCACGGGCCAAAGAGGACCGTGGACCAAAATTCCAAGGGTTACGGATGTTAGACCTCTATGACGATGCCAGCACTGCGCAATCAGCAATTGTAAGAGGAGAAACATTTTGTGTTACTTGCCACATGATGGGCTATAGAGCTCAACACTGGCCTTGGGACCTTAATTCCTGGGCACCATGAAGGCATTAGCAATTGGACCACCTTGTGACTGAACATGAGCACTGTTGCAACAAATTGGTAGGAGATAAAAGATTTTGCAGTATTTCATATGATGGGAACTAGGGCCCAAAACTGGGACTTGAGCCCAAAATCCCTGAACACCACCAATGCCCTTTCCCAAGGGGACCATTACTTGTAACTTTGAAGATCTTCAATTGAATCTTGAGAGAGGAGGTGCAGTTCAAAGTACCATTGTGTAAATTGTCCATAAAATGGGCCCATGGGCCAAGTGGGCCGAGACCAAAAAAATCACTGAACACCCGAGAGGGATGGATGTTATACATCATAGACCGAATGGTCAGCACTGGCACTGAAATTCGTATAAGAGGAGAAGCATTTTGCATAATTCCACATGACGGGCCCCAGGGCCCCCACTGGGCATTGGGACCTTAAAACCCTGGCACCTGAAAGTACAGCTATTAGACCACCATTATGACTGAACATCAAGCACTGTGCAACAAAAATTTGTAGGTGATACAAAATTTTGCGGTATTTCAGAAAATGGACCCTAGGCCCCAAACTGGGCCTTGAGCCCAAAATTCCCGAACACCCCTATGGCCCTCCACCCAAGGAGCATTACATGTAACTTTGAACAACATCAATTGAATCTTGAGAGAGGAGGTGCATTTCAAGTACCATTGTGTGAATTTCATGAAATGGGCCTCGGGCCCAAGTGGGACCTTGGACCGAAAATTCCTGAACACCCGAAGGTACGGCTGTTAGACCATCAGTTTGACCGAACATCAGCACAGTGCACCAAAATTTGTAGAGGATATACATTTTGAAATTATTACAACATAATGGCCTATACTGCCCCGTTTAATGACCTTTGACCTTGACCTTCAAAAAGTCAACAGTCTCATGGGTCAATAAACATTGTGTCCAAGTTTGGTCCAAATCCATCACAGAATGACTGTTTGGGGGCCAAAAAGGCAATTGTTAACACACTGGATGGATGGATGGATGGATGGATGGATGGATAGATAGATAGATAGATAGATAGATAGATAGATAGATAGATAGATAGATAGATAGATAGATAGATAGATAGATAGATAGATAATCAAAATCAAAATCTTAAATTCGAAACAATTCCCTTAATTGACCCCTCATTCTAAACAAAATAGAAATATCTGCAGTAATATTATAGAGTAGCATTGAGCTTCACTCATCCATCCAGGTGAGGTTGATTTCTCGTGTTAACAAAATAAAATTAGCCAAAATATTCTTCTTCAAATTTTCCACCGATAATAATGCTAGGTTTTAAATAGAAGACAATAGGGTTCTATTAACCGATTTTCAAATTCCTGACTCTCTCTTTGACCTAAGCTGACCTCAAAACAATGGGACCATGTACTCAGTATGGAGAACCACATAACCATGACAAGCTCCATCCTCCAGGTGGGTTCAGTTAATGAGATAATCTGCTAATGATTTTTCGATTTTATAGCGCCGTACATGTGACCAACCCCGCATCTCAAAGCGCTTCACAATCATTACCCCTCCTCATTGGTAACTTTTCATACCCACACAATATAGTGCACAACCCTTGCTGTTCGCACCTGGCACCTGAACAGTTATGCCACATCATTGTGTCCCCTGGGGGACTTCTCCATAGGTGCAGACACATACAGTGCAACGCTTATAAGTTTATACCTAACAGGGTACACATTTACACCTGGGTGGAGTGAAGCAATCGAGATAAGCACCTTGCTCAAGGGTACAATGCCAGACTCCGACCATCAACCACTGGGTTACAAGCTCGACGCCTTAACCAATAGGCCACCACGCTCTCTTACCATGTTAACAACCCAAATTTAGCTGAAAATATTGATTTGTAACAATTTCTCAAGAACGACCCTTGTCCCTAACAAGGACAATAGGGCTCATGTATTTCCCATACACGATCGCATATGAATTGGTTTCATCTTGATCAGAACAAGTATCCGGACCATCATGTTAACAAGATTGTTCAGACTTTGACCTCAAAATGATGACTTGATGTCGAAACAATGAGAACCGTGTGCTGACCATGGGGAACCCCACATACTTAGTAAGGGTTTCATCTATTCAGGAGAGCTCTAATTTATTATTGACAAGCCAGGCATCAAACACACACATATTATACACACACACACAAACACACATACATACATTCATACATACACACACTGTCATGGCTACATATTTTCTCAGACTTTGTCAAGGATTACAAATCATGCATATAATTCACTAGGACTATATGTTAAATGTACTTCCACATTTTCTAGATTTTATTTGATTAGGATTGCCTCATCTGTGATCCATCTGGCCAGAGTGAAGTGGCAGCAAGCACCCCCAACTACTGTTTTCCAAATGTGGAACACTAGATCACTTAAGTAGGAAAAACCGTGAAACTGAAAGGAGCCCCCAAAAATGACATGGAATAATCTACAAAATCTGAAAAATTAACTTCGAACAAGGCCAAGAATCAGACACGCATTGTCAAGAACAATGGGAACTAGGGAGAGCCAAAAGGGTGAGTGATGCCTTGGACACTACAGTCTGGAGGTGCTCAATTTCTCAATTTGTCCTAACATTAAGCCTCTGCTCAAACGAGGATCACAATTGTAGCATTACAAGGCCTGACGTTAACTGTAATTTTCACTTGCCCGAATGTAAGAATTTGTATGAACAGAGCCTCATATTTGGTAAAATGCATATATGCATCCAGTGTTAATTGAGGGGAATTGATAGACTAAAAGTACTTGCCCTGAACAGAAGTCCACTTGCTGTGCGGCAAGTGTTGTAAAGTTTTGTTAAACATTTAAAAAAAAAATCTCTAGTTAATGAGGTAGAAGTGATTATTCTTTATGTTATACATGAAATAATAATAAGATGTCCTCGTTTGGATGTCCTTGGTTTGCAGATAATTTTCTGGCTCCAATATAAGATACTGTGATTTCAAAAAATGCATAAATTATATACCAGGCATGTTTCATGACACGCTGGAAACTCTTCCCCAAAGGTCACCCCCTACATACAAGAATAATAGAGAGCTCATTCGCTCTACTGACATTAAAAATGATAGCGTTCATGTACTCACCTTACACACTGACCAGATACACTATTTATGCTGCACTGCCATCATCTGGCATTCAAAATTTGTTGGCATTGTTTCTTTCTGGCATACTGGTTTTCTATGACAAATCCAAAATTGCTACTCCAGTGTTCAGCACTCTGGAAACATCAGGTGTGATTATACAAGCTAATAGTCTGAATCATGTGTGACATTGTGCAGTGTATCAGTGGGTGACTGTTGATCTGTTGGAGTATAACAGGACAAACTTATTGCCTGACCTTTTCAACTGTACCCTGCTGGAGCAATGGCCCTGAATAACACTGACCAACTTCACCAGAAATCAGCACCTGGCGGTGACCCCTGGGTATCTATCGACCATGACTCGCTGAAGACCATGTATGCACCATAGAATCATCATGTACTAACCTGGATGCACAGTCGAGGTTTGTCCATTGTTCCAGTAGACATTGCCCGACCCTGACCCAGTGGAATGGTATACCGTGGTGGTGTTAGGCCCTGCCCCGTAGAATGTTTGCCCAGAATATGAGTACACCGTCGTTTGGGCCGGGTAGCAACCACGCCTTCGTCTGCCAGTGGGGTACACCGTGGTTGACAACCCGCTGGGTGGTGGTGGTGGTAGGTGGGGGGTGGGGCATATGCTGGTTGGTGCTGAGGCTGACCCCCGGAGCTGGGTGGCGGCTGGCGGGCCTGGGGGGTTTGGGCTTCCCAGAAGGCGGGGGGCCATGGCAGAGCCGGGGCTGGTTGTGGAGCATAAGCTGGGGGTGGTGGGTACCCCCCAACAGAGTTTTGTTGTGATGGATTAGCTCTGCCTCTAACCTGAAATGAGGAAATCAAAAAGCAATGTTTGGCTGCATTTGGAATCTTCAAAGTTCGAGAAAACAAATATTGTTCCATAAACCACCGGTACCTCATACATTTACATAGCAAAAGTTGATCCACTTCTACTTATTACACATTAGGTGTCAGGCCCCAGCCTCCTGAATCATGTAGCAAACAAGAACCAGGCCATCTGGTCTACCACGAGGTGCTTGCACCAAGCCATACCCATGTTGGTTACATTCCCTGGACTCGCTTTCACCTAATGTTACGCTGAACATGTCAACGCCAGGTGAGTCTTTCACCAGTACATGAGCCCAATTGTTTCGGGTGAACATGCCAAAGGTATGAGACCAACAGAGGTCAGAGCCTGAAAACCTTGTTCACATGATGGATCCAGAATGGTTGGGGTATATTCGGTATATATATTAATGTAAAATAGCTTTTTCTGTGAGAAGTACAGAACCGGCCGTTTTTTGGGGTATTAGTGAAATAGCAGGAGTCATCTTTAGTTGGTGAATACTGGGGCCTCGGCTGACACAGACCTTAGAAGAAACTGTAGAGGAATGGAACACTCCCATCCACAAGGTGGTGTATGAGCCTCCAGCCTGAGGTGGAAAGGGACTGGATGTTTCATATGCAGCTTGGAATTGAGCCTATGTACGTGGCCGCAGGGATTTGCTAAAACGGCAGTCATGGTTCACAATAGTCAGTGCAGATACACACGAAGGACTGATGATGTAATTCCATTACCTGCTGAAAGGCTCACCTCGTAACCATCGTAGTTGATTACGTCACGTTTTTCAGTATTGATTGGATCATTTCTCTATTGTGGCGGACTGGAGGAAAATGGCACACAAACTTATCTGAGAAGTTTGATACGTGATGTCAAGGAAGATTGATCCCATTGACTTTGTACGAAGTTCAGCTCTGTCCCACTAGTGGACATACAGTGATTTGCTATGTGGCTTTAACATTCTAAGCGTATCTCGGATCTAAGAATAGTGATGGCTATATCAAAGACTGTTGAGTGTGCAGCTTGCTGATCAAAGCTCTCAGGATTAACCAGGCAAGTTGAGCAGTGTACTGCCGCGCAAAGGACCTGGAGGTCGGACGACCAAAAGACCTCCTCGCACGGCCACAGAACGTACAGCTCGGGAGACATCCAGGTGATGGAATGATGATGTGTTAAAGAATTGCCTCCTCAACCCTTTCAGATGTGGGAGGTGCGACACCTTCTCAATCTGGCCATGTAATACGCGAGTACTAAGGCACTGTGCCTACCCAACTTCATTAGTTTTAGAAAGGTCTGATACAGCTCTTGAGATACAATGTATGATCATAGTTTGAGTTGGGAAGGACTGGAAGGTAAAAAACAGTTTTATTAATGAATTAGAGTCACAAGCTCTTATTTACAAAGTTCAAAGCTTGGAAAGATGAGGATGAAGGAGCTGACTATAACTACCTTGACAACACACTGAATCACTGTGGTGACAAGAAGAGATATTGGGAGGTGGAGGAAACCTGATATGGGCGATAAGACATGTAGGAGAATGAAGATTATGCTACAGACAGATGAGTGTGATGGTGATAATAAAATAATTATGCCTAGTGGGACTTTCAAAGGCCTTAGTTGGGCCCAGGCCTGGTTGCTGGCCCTAGCCAAAACCAACATCAGCTACATTGATTAGGCTACATTAGCTGAGCCTCCAATCCCACCGAAATTGGTGGAACACTGCAGGGCTTCCAGCAAAAGGGTTTCTTTCAGCCACGGTAACCCACCTCCCCACCCCATCCCCCCGTAAATGTGGGCTGTGGTCGAAATCCAGCAAGCTTGAGAGCACAACATTGAATAGGGGGTGACGAGGGGAGGTGTCCAATAAGTATGGGGGGGATTGTATATCCAATGCAGGGTAGGCTTAGGTGGGACGACGACGTCAGAGGAGCAGTACAGCTAGCGGGATCCTCGCAATTTGCAACGTCCCATCACCACTCGACTAGCATGAAATGGTTTCATTGCCTCTTGTAAAGAAGTATGGTCGTGGCTAACATACCCGGATCATGACTTATTTCGCCATGAAAAGCAATGAACACATGCCTGTAAACGCATGCTCGCTAATTAGCAAGTTTGCTAAACTGCGTAGCACGATCCACCATCAACGAGCTGTCAGCTTAGGAACAACAGGTTGTTCAGACGATACCCATGATCTATTGAACAGTCGGGGCCTATTGAAATCGGTAATCAATGTATCGCAAAAAAAAACTTGACGTACCAAGGTAGCACTGCGCCAACCCATTTGGTATTGTGCAAGGTGGACACTGTGTCTTTTCTAGATAACCAACTTAATTACCGCGCAGCTTGTGTTGCAGTTGGTGATTCCAGTTGTGTGTATAATAACTTTCATGCACAGTATTCATATTTAAAGGGTTTGTGCTGTAGATTAGATGCATTTTGGGCACACGGAATGATGTAGGATTGTATAATGTCTCTGGGTAACTACCGGAAACCATTAGAGGCCAGAAGTTCGATAAAGGTTTACTCATTAACTGAGAGTTTGCAGTCAGGTTTACCATAAATGCGGATACGTATGGAGTATAACGGTAAAGGTAAAATCAGTTCGTGGTTGAAGTTTCATGTCATTGGTGTTGAACTCCACTCCAGGTCCGATTTGCAAGGGCTCTTCTGCTATGTTGAAAGTAAGCCGCAGTCCCAGGAGGACTTGAGTTTCTTTTTTCACAATTTTCGGACACTTTGAACGCGTAAGTCTGGGTTCTCCTCTGTCCCATGTGAATAGGTGGCTTATAGAAAGTAAGCTGATATATGTCACTTATATAAGTTGTGACAATATGGTGAGTGGGACGTGTAATACCATTACGACCCAGATTGAAGTTGTAGTCGTTTTTCCGTTCTACAACGTCCCCCTGCCTACTTAGCACGCTTTGTATAGGGGATATACAATCCCGGCCAAAATTGAAGGAAACACTGCATGGCTCCAGCAGAAGGATTTCTGTCGGCCACGGTACCCCCTTCCCCCCTGTTCAATGTTGGTATCGTGGTCAAAAAGCCTGCAAGTTGGAAAGGGGAGCACAACATTGAATAGGGGGTACAGAGGAGGTTCCAAATAAGTGACGGGGATTGTAGCCTCCACAAAAAAAAAAATGTCAGTATGCAGGGCATGGTCCCTATGCAGGAGTGGAAAAGTTAAAATGTGAGCAAACAGAGTGAAAAGGCCTCCCTTAAGGGCCAACCAAAACATGTGGGATCAAAAACTGATTGACAAAGGCTACCACCCCACAAACCTCATATAATGGTATGAAGTTATATAAATAAGCTATTGCGTGTCTTGTATAGTGTCATCTTCTTGACCTCCAAATCGCACTCTCCAAAAGCTTCTGCATCATCTCCGCTGTCCGCACAGAAGAACAGGCTCCAGAGCCAGTCTGCAGCTCAGAGGAGACAGTGATTGTACGATCGCCCGGGGGGCAGTGGGCTTATAACCTCGGTACCCACCTGGGGAGGAAAGAGGGTGGGTGGTCTAACAATTATGAATGTCAGTCTAACGATTTGATACAAAATGATTCTTGGTGAGAATATCGATGGACAGACCCAAGCAAAACACTGTCAGCTGTGAACACCACAACCAACTGAGGCTTGGGCCCAAAATCCTGACCCCTTCCCAACCCCTCAAGCATTGGCCTCTACCCACAGATTATATTAATACATGTAAATTTAAAGTAAATCAATTGAAGCTGGTGGGTGCAATTGTGTGAAATGTCATAAGATAGGCCCAGGACCTCAAGTGGGATTTTGAACCCGGACTTCCTGAAAACCCTGGAGATACGGCTATTAGCTCACCATGACCCGAACATCAGCTCAAGCACTAGCACCAACATTTGTGACCATTTACCATGATTTAAAATGATGGCTCCAGAGCCCACAACAGACAGATGTTGGACCTGAAGTTCCTGAACACCCTTCACTTGATAATCATTGTGACCAACTTTCACCACGATTCATCAAACACTGTAGGCAGAGTAACAATTTGAATCAATTGTTGATAGAGGGACAGACAGACATGCATCATAGAAATACTGTAGCTCACCCAGCCATTTATGGCAGGGGAGCCAGAAATGAAGGAATGGAATTACTGTACAATGACTGGGAACTGTTTAACTATTCCTCCAACTGAATTCAAGCTCTCAAATCAAGTTCAGTAAATTGCATGTTGACCTCAATAAGCATTCAGCAATTAGGATAGGCCATATGACATGATACGCTTTTTCTCTTATGTAAAATTAAAATAACAACATCTATACAATTTTCTCAGGTTCCCGATACTGAGTAATACTACATGCAACTCACACAATACCTTGAAAAAGTTGAGACTTGTTGGCAGATTGAGAGATCCTTCGGAATTCCTCCTCGTCTCATCAGAGAAGTAGGCAAAGCCCCCATCGAGGTAAAGAACGCAGTACTGTCTCTTCCACCTCTTGAACACCTCAGCTGTCCGAGTAGAAATGTACAAAATATATAACAGGATTCTATCCAATCATCCTAAAAAGCCTTCACAACTCGTGACATCCATACATTATTAGGCAGCATTCGTGTGAGTACAGTGCAGAGGTTTACCATAGCAATAGCCTCTAGGAAGAAGCAGGTGAGAGTGTAGCTAGTTTTTTGTTCTTTACAATATTGACAAGAATGTTTTTACTGGTACTGTACATCCTTTGGAATATGAAGCGTTCATAAAGACACTGTTCACTAATGGGAGCACATACCTGGAAGACAACTAGCCCGATCGACCCGTCAATTTCAATCACCCAGCCTTCTTGGGGTGGGTGACCAGGCCTACCAGTAGGTGCGGACCACCAACCCCATCCCGACTTCTTATGGTACCTGCAAAAGGGCAGCCCCAACACATTGAGGCTCAGTCGACAGACAGTGGACAGGCATGCTACAGTATATGCCTGGAGTAGCATACAGGTAGTTGACAGTCATCCACATACATTTAGTACAACTGTTGATTTTCAATGAACTCAGATTATCTTAAACAGAATTGTGAACGAGGATAAGAAGTGGCTAAGAACTTTCCAGGAAATCTATTGATCTCTTCGAAGGGAGTAAACCTTTTACATACTGTGACTTGCTATGACTGCTATGGCTCTCAGGAGGACATTTAACCTTTACAGGCTGAAATAGCCAACATACATTCCAACAAATCCGAACACATCGAGGACACACATTTGGGTGGACGAGAAGGAAAAGTTAACAGACAGAACAGACTAACGAATGGGATGGACAATTTTGTTGCTGTTTGTTTGTTACAGTAGGTGTACTATACATGTAAGCTGTATTTCATGTTCAAACTGAAGTGCAATGGTCATCATGCGAACTCTGACATAAATCTTCTATCAAAGCAGAAAGACAGCATACTTGTATAAAATTTCACGTTTGGGGGTTCTCATGTACCGTATCAGTTTACAGTCAAAGGCAACAAATGACCATTAGAACCAGAAAGCCAAAAGGCTTAGTGATTCCTTGACTGTTTCTGTCAACTATAGACAGACAAACGGAGATAGTACCAGCTCAATTATAGGCAACGTAACAAACATAATGACAAATTTCCTATTTTTACCAACCAAATAATAGGGTTCCTGTACCCTTGGTAAGAGAGCTACACACTAAATTTCAAAGTTTTCAGACTTTGACCTCTGGTGACCTCAGATGACCTCTGACCTGACCCCAAAACAATAGGGTTCATGTACTCATCATGGGGAAAAAAATCAGAAAAATCAAAATAATAAAAAAACGAAAAACAATAGGGTTCATGTACTCCCCATAAGGAAGATACACACCTAATTTCAACTTGATCAGACCAACCATTCTGGACTTATCGTGGTTCACAAGGTTTTCAGACTTTGACCTCTGGTGACCTCAGATGACCTCTGACCTGACCCCAAAACAATAGGGTTCATGTACTCATCATGGGGAACACACATACCAAGTATGAGCTTCATCCATCCAGCTGGGGTCGAGTTATCGTGTTTAGAAGCCAAAAATTGGCCAAAATATCAAATTTTCACAAATTTTCTATTTTCGACCAAAATTCACCCCGACCCGAACCAGAAACAATAGGGTTCCTGTACACCCCATAAGAAAGCTATACACATGACTTCAACTTGATCAGACCAACCATTCTGGACTTATCGTGTTTACAAGGTTTTCAGACTTTGACCTCTGGTGACCTCAGATGACCTCTGACCTGACCCCAAAACAATAGGTTCATGTACTCATCATGGGGAACACACATACCAAGTATGAGCTTCATCCATCCAGCTGGGGTCGAGTTATCGTGTTTACAAGCCAACATTGGCCAGAATATCGAATTTTCACAAATTTTCTATTTTCGTCCAAATTCACTCCCGACCTGAACCAGAAACAATAGGGTTCCTGTACTCCCATAAGAAAGCTATACACATGACTTCAACTTGATCAGACCAACCATTTTGGACTTATCGTGTTTACAAGGTTTTCAGACTTTGACCTCTGGTGACCTCAGATGACCTCTGACCTGACCCCAAAACAATAGGGTTCATGTACTCATCATGGGGAACACACATACCAAGTATGAGCTTCATCCATCCAGCTGGGGTCGAGTTATCGTGTTTAGAAGCCAAAAATTGGCCAAAATATCAAATTTTCACAAATTTTCTATTTCTGACCGAAATTCACCCCGACCTGAACCAGAAACAATAGGGTTCCTGTACTCCCATAAGAAAGCTATACACATGACTTCAACTTGATCAGACCAACCATTCTGGACTTATCGTGGTTTACAAGGTTTTCAGACTTTGACCTCTGGTGACCTCAGATGACCTCTGACCTGACCCCAAAACAATAGGGTTCATGTACTCATCATGGGGAACACACATACCAAGTATGAGCTTCATCCATCCAGCTGGGGTCGAGTTATCGTGTTTACAAGCCAACATTGGCCAGAATATCGAATTTTCACAAAATGTCTTATTTTCGTCAAAATTCACTCCCGACCTGAACCAGAAACAATAGGGTTCCTGTACTCCCATAAGAAAGCTTTACACCTAATTTCAACTTGATCAGACCAACCATTCTGGACTTATCGTGTTTACAAGGTTTTCAGACTTTGACCTCTGGTGACCTCAGATGACCTCTGACCTGACCCCAAAACAATAGGGTTCATGTACTCATCATGGGGAACACACATACCAAGTATGAGCTGACCTACCCAGACCTGATCAAGTTATCGTGTTTACAAGCTGGGCATCACACACACACACACACACACACACACACACACGACGTGACGCATAGATTCCTCTGACTTCGTCAAGGAATCAAAAAAGGTAACTTGAGCTACCTGTACACTATCCATCCGCTGGTCTGCAACGTAAGCGCAAACCAGGCAGAAGGACAGATAAAAAACTTATTTGCCTATACATCCATCCTGCTTTTGCAGTCTGTATGGATGATTGAAGATGACATCCTGAGGTTCAGTCTGTTGAGATAACACAAAAACAATGACCATTGAACAACTAGAAAAAGTTACTGTACCTCATGCAAACATAAGGATGACCACTCAAATGAAATCACAGTAGCAGCAGCACATTAGGCTAGCCAGTAAGACAAGCAGTTCCTGAACTGCAGGTCTCGTTCGTTCTGTGACCAGTGGTAATTGCTTATTTCCTGGTTAATAATGGAGGTATTTTATTTTCCATCTACCATTCTGACCTGAGAGGCAATAGAGGATTTGCTATCAGCGTATAACAGCAAAAATATGCATGAGGTGGTTAGTTTGCCAGTCCTCGAGACCCTTTGGGGATTATGTACTGTACAGTGGAGGTACATTACTGAGGTTTAAATTGAATGTACAGTATTGAAATGCTAGGAAAGCAATATTTCATCAACTGTTTCAGGTTATCATATTTTATTGTTGTACTTCATTTACAGTACAAACACTATGACAAATTTCCCACAGGTGATTCATGCAACGTGTAGGATTCCATTGTTGCATATAGCAAGGAAACCGCATGGAAACATCACCAATTCACATGAGCTGAGAGGGACCAAGGTCTGAATATGTCAACAGAGGCAAAAATAGTTCCAAATGAAACCAAGCCCAACACTGAATATTGAGGCAAAATAGGCACAGGTAAACATGTACCATGCATAGACTGACATGTGTATCACGGCATATGAATTCCACGGGTTTGCTGCATTGTGATGGTCTTTCCAGAGTACACTTTAGAGTTTATCTCTTGAAGCTGATGTTGTTCTTGTAATGAGTGATTCCCAATCCATCTCACCTTAACCAGGACCCGAAAATTGTGACTTTTCCATGAAGAGCAAAGGGGATCAAATCAGGAACATATTCGCTCAGTCAGTAGAGCTACATAATGCAAATCGAAAGGTTTCGAGTTTGAATCCCATAGACCGTTCAGTTTTCCTGATGTGCCCCTGGGCAAGGCACTTGTCTCCAATGCCCCACCCCACCCAGGTGATAATTGGAGACCTGTGAGGATCTGTTGCCGGATTTCATTCTCTACGAAGCGAACAAACTCACTCCAAAAGGAGCATCACACACTGACAATCGAACTATGTAATCCGGGTTGTTATAGTCCAACGCCACTGCCACACAAATAAAGGACCTCGAATGACCTTTTACACACAACTACAAATTTGCTCTCACCAGGTTTTATATTCTGTTGCAGTCGCATTGCTTCACCATATACGTACAGTCACATAGTGCGCAAAACACCTACAGGAGCTAAGCTCTAACTTGGGGCTGGATTTCAATCAATCAATATGCATTCCATGTTTTCATTCGTTCTTTTATTTAAATTATCTAGTAAGGCCAAGTGAAAAAACTAGAGCACAAACTGGTGTTAGTACTGTAGCTCAAAACTGCACAAATGTACCAAGACGGAAGCTACAATTATGTGATCAATATTCAAGATCATGAGGCCAAGAAGGCAGTTTCAAACTATGGCCTATTGTGCCCCTATTATGACCTTTGACCTGATTTCATATGGCCAAAGATTGTCTCAGCAGTCAAGTCAACAAACATTCACTGGGCCTCAGGTCCTTGAAGGACAACTGCAAACTTGGATACAACAGAGGTTAGATTGTGGGAATGGAAAACTGGTATCTATAGGTCCAAACCCCCCCTTCAATTGATTTGTTCTATGTGAGTTATTAGCCTTCAAAGTTTGGGCCATAAGCAGAGACATTGGGGGGAGAATCCAATGCTGCAACAACGCAGAAGTCACACATGGACAACACAGGAAATAGTTAAGTATTTGATTGTTTCATTTTGTTGGAGAAGTGAAAATTTATCAGAAGTTCTGTTGTATTTCTCTCACCAAAAAAGAACCATTTCAACACCTACCAACCCACTACAGCAATCCTCTCCCATAGACTAATGCTTTTCGAAGTGAATTTAATGTTTGAATTTCAATAGAAAACAAAGAATGTTTGCAGTATGGGCAAGTATGCACATCATCTATTATTGAATGATGGGATGCATTTCAACGTTGCACAATACACAAATTTTGAATGTCTATAACTCCGTAACATAAAGTTCTATGAACTTCCGGTTTGGACTGACCCATTCAGTTTTTATCCCTATTAAATTCGCCCCTGTATGAATCAGCATGGCAGTTGTCCTTTAATATAGATCCCTGGGCACCTGGAAGATTTGAATGAGTTGATGTCATGGACAAAGAAATGGCAAATGAAATTCAATGTGGACAAATGTTCAGTAATGCATTTTGGACATGCAAACCCAAATTTGAAGTACAAAGTGGGTGATAAGGAGTTAAAGGAGACAGAGGAAGAAAGAATCTGGGAGTGTACATGTATGTATGTCAACGCATCAATGAAGTTCAGCAGGCAGTGTGCAGAATTGGCAAAGAAAGCAAACAAAGTGATGGGTATCATCAAAATGACAACTTACAAATTTTGACAGCAAGGTGGTGCTGAATCTATATAGCACTGGTGAGGCTTCATTCGGATTACTGTGTTTTTTTTTTTTTTTGTTTTGTTTTTTACTCATCACTTGCCGGACAAAGGACCCTACCTAACCGAGGCCCGGCAAGGGTGCGGACCGGATATATCCACGAATTGTCAGCGCGACGCAAACATTCACCAGGTACCCCGGAACAAGGCGATTGCCTTTTTTGCGGTACTTAATGTGAAGGAGGGCGGTAATACCACGCGGACGGGCACTAGAGTCACGATTGCCTACCCCACATTTTTGCCCTGTTCCTATCCCTCATGCTGAGCGCCAGCGAGAAGGCAACAGGTCCCATTTTTAAAGTCTTGGTATGACCCGACCGGGATTCGAACCCCCCCTAAAGCGGGTGAAGTCGGACGCTCTAACAACTGTGCTCACCACTCGGTGTGCAAGTGTGGAAACCATACTTAAGAAAGGATAATACAACTCACTTGAATGGGTACAGCAGAGAATGACAAGAATGATTCAACTGATGAGAAACAAGACTTATGAAGAAAGATTGTAAGATAGAGCAACGCCATCATCAGCCCGGACGTGATAACATTTTATAACATTTATGCAAGGGAAAATAAACATCAAAGTTGAGGATTAGGTCGAGTTCTTGTGGAGATCACTACCAGAGGGCACACAAAGAAATTAGACCCACACGAGTTGGGTTGGAAGTAAGAAAGAACTCCTATTTCAAAAGAATATGGAATACCCTGCCACAGGAAGCCATCACAGCCCAGACACTTAACAAATTCAAGAACTGCATAGCAGATTGTGGGATCTTCAAGGGTCGTTGTGAGGTTCTATCCCGACAAAGCCGTTCCTTCGATAGACTCGACTGAGCTAAGTTGAGGGGATGGCTGTCCAGTTAATATAGGTACGTAAGGCTAATTATTAGGCATCAATATGACCGCACATCAGCACTGTGCAAAACAGATTTGTAGTGATGTAGTTTTTGCGGTATTAACTATAATGGGCGTACAGCCCAAACTGGGCCCAAAATTCCCAAACACCACTAAGGCCCTCTACTTGAGTACCATTACATAACTTGAAGAAAATCAATGGTGACCAACAATCATTGTGGGCCTCAAGTGGAATAACAAGAACAAATGATCAGGATTTGGTGATCGATACATCCACAAATGAGTGAAATATCAGAAGTTTTTCTGGCTTACCTCATTGACTGGTAACACAAAGTGCCCCTATGAATTGAGTTTCGCAAGTTGCCTATACGCAATAATGGCAATATAGCGACATCGCTATTGACCAACCACTATGCAGGATTTATAGACAATTCGCATTTTTTTTTTTGCCTCCCTGAATTCAGCTGGCTGCAGCTATTATATAGTTACCGAAATCGTGCCATACTTTTGACTTTCACTGAACATTGAGATTTCTTGAGACCAGAGAAATCACCCATACACCAAGAGTATGGACAAGTTTTGCCCGAAAAATTTTCTGTGCAGAATCTGATTCTACAGCGCAGATTGTCCAGGTGAGGCAACTGTTTTCTCCAAAATGATGGAAATAAGCTCAAAATTTGAGTTTGAATCGGATAAACGCAGGCTGCTCATAGCGTTAGTCAATGGCAGGCGATTCAAACTTGTACTGAGTTAGTATAGGCTATAGCTGGCCATAGGACTAGGCCCCTAGTAAAGGCTAGTCTGTATAGGCTAGTCTGTATAGGCTATGTCGCGGACTCGCGACTGTGCATTCCTATACCCAGCTACATATGAACGTAACAGTAAATCGTCAACTACCCTCAATTGGCGCACCTGTCCTATACTAGCCCACAAAATGTAGCCTAGTACCTAAGCTGGTATCCAACTCTGACATCACAAATTGTTCTTTCCAGCTTCGTGACTGTTCCATCGTTCCTCATTAGTCAAAATCACAATTTTTCAGTAGAAATTGAGTATTTTCTTGTACCTGTTATATCATTTCCTGAGAAAAAAGTCTGAATTTAGTGGCAGGTCCGACTCAGTTCCAAATGCGCAAATTGAGGAGGGGTTCAAATAAATTTACTGATTTTGTTATTCTTCACATAGTGTTCTCTTAATTTTTCACCGGATATGGCCCGTTCAGGTATCATTTTGAAGAGCGTGAGGAGGTGATTCCAATGGTCCTTATTATCATTAGGATCGGATTCATACAAAGGAAATTATTGGAGTCAGAGTGCTAGGTGCGCAAATTAAGAAAGGACCATGCTATAGGCAGGATAGGCTAGAACGTTGACTTAAGGGGGCCTAACCAAAACCAATATTAGGCCTAACTGGAGCAGGAATACACTTACGATTTTCCATCATTATGGCGTTAGTAATCGTGGATACACTCAGCTAGCTTACCTCTCGTAGTTGTAGCGAGTCCGAATTTCTAAACGTCTTGAAGTGACTGTGGCTGTGCTTTTAACGTGACCGAACGATGTGACAGTTTGAGTGTGATGTGATTTGTGAACTAACTGTAGCCTACCAAACTAAGTGTTTGAACATTTATTGGCTATTTGTTTTTAAATTTTAATATAATTAAAAACGGAACATTTCAAACAATTCAACATTCACGTTAGGGTGAGGGCTGTTAATTTGCATTGCTGATTCAGCGCCTTGCACGTTTAATTCGCACAGAATCTTCAAATCTAACATTAAGAATATTTCAGCAGTCACCAGATGATAAGGTGCGATCTCCTTAACTGATTTTTAGGGTTTTGTTTTCATCTCTGATTTTGATGTTCCGGTCTATCTCGTTGTAGTTAGCAGCCCTAAGTAAGGGAGACGTAAATATGTTATTATAGACACGTCACGTGAGCAAATGAGCCAGTAGTTCGGAGTTACAGTTTAACGAGATGATAATGAATTGTGTCAGAGGTCATGAGGGAACGACGACATTCGACGTTGATGTTGTTTCTTTACAGACCCAGTGGTGAATACACCGATCCTTCGCCGTAACCGGCGCAGGTCCATGGTACAGGTGGGGATTGGTCGTGAACCTCCATGTAAGTGTTTCGTGAGGAGGCGTTTTTCGCTATATTTGATCTACTACCGTTCCCCCCCAGGGTGGGGAATTGGGTCGGGACCACTCTCTGTGTTCCCGGGGCCAGGCGTTCCCCAGTCCCGCGTTATAAGGCAGAAGCGGGACCCTGTCGCGCACACGCCGGACTTGTAATTTTTCCGAGCTGTGATTGCCTCTCAAGTCTCATTTGCGTCACGGACCCATCCACAACGCCAATGGCCGTATCGAACACGCACGCATTGTCAATGGAGGAGTTGAACCTATTGATTTGGACCTTCAGTGAAGGATTTAGCTGTGGTCCGGTATACCCTACCTGCTTTATCAGTCGTCTTTGCCTAAACAGTAATTCGACCGTCGTATATACTAAGGATCGATAGCCCCCTCTATTTCAGGACGCTTCTCCCATATCGTCCCTGCAATAATCGCAGGCTAGACATCCTTGCCATGCTCAGGCCAAAGGTCGTTAAAGAGGTACCATCAGCCACTGGGTGTATGTGCCGATTAGTCCCCCGATTGTTCATTCCTTGATGGATGTTTGCCAAACGTAGGTTATAATGTTCATTGTCTGCTGTAGGCATCCTTGATTTTGTAAACTCGGTCAAGTGTCAATAGGTCACCTAGGCCCATTTTGGTCAAATTGCCCTTTTCACCCCCCATTGGTCATATTCCTTTGTATGGGTGTTGACCAAACTTAAGTGCAATTTTCGTTGACTGCTAAGAACTCTGAACCTTGATCGAAGATTCTTCAAAGGGGTACCATGAGCCATTGTGTGAAATTAACAAAATAACACGCGATTGGACATCCTTCACGAATAGTGTTGAACCAAACATAGGACCACTGTCTATTAATCTGTGGCCATGCACTGGGCCAGGTCAAATGTTAATTGAAGTGGGCCCAACAGGCATTATTGAAGTGTCTTTTTGTCCCCTATTTGACGGACATAAACCGAAAGCCACAATTTTTATTTATCGTTGAGACATCTTTGGCTATGTAAGTTAAGGTCGAGGCTGGTCCTGGGTCAATATTTGCACGAATTTTTGTATCCCGTTTCGATCGCTGGCTGCGTAAGCTGTTTATTTTGTGTACTTGGAGCAAATGCACATGGAGATCTTCCGATATGACCCCCAATTCACTGATTACTTTTATGATTGACTGATCGTATTGGGAAGATCTCTTGAATTCTCTTATAATTGTTTAATGAAATCTTCAAGGCACTTAACAGCTCTATAACAATTCCCAAAAATTGAATTTTTCAAGAAGGTGAGCTAAAGTTCAGAATTAGCACGCAGCTGCCGGCGTGAGTAAGACACGACCACATTTACGTTTCGGAAAAAATGGATGTCATACAATTGAAATAAGTTACAAGAATTTTTCTATTTATTTAATGTTTCGGGCTCGAAGTTCACTAATTACTTTTATGATAGATAGAACATTTCTTTTTCTGGAAATTGATTTTCTGGTAGGCTCAGGATTGGCTTAATTCCCGAAAAGAGACGGCTCTCTTCGCCGCGAATTTTTACGTTTCGGTAATTTGGCAGAGAAATCATAACCTTCGGGTCTTCGAGTAAATATAGCATGTTCATTGTGTTGCTAGTGTTTGCCCCCTATATGACCTCTGGACTCTGCTTGGCAGGGGTCCAGTGTACGTTCTCATTGGTACATGTTTTACTTTAGATATTTTTCCCCCCCCCCCCCCCCCATCCATTGACCACCTTTAAGGAGTCCCAATAAGCCAATGTGTGAAATTGTCGTTTGTGGCACACATTTGGTCCTTTCTTTGAAGATGTTAGCCAGAGTAGGCTGCTGGGGCCTGGATGACCATGTGGAATGAAGTATCACAGTGGGCCTCCAATTGGTCGTCTTCGAATGGACTTGATAGCCAAACTTGCTAGAACATTCATAGACTGTTGGCGAAAATCTTGTACCACTGAAGTTGAGTCAAAGTCATCAAGGGGCGCTCTGAGCCTTTGTGTGTGAATTGCCAAATGAAATTGTATCATTATTTTGTGGAGTGTTAGAATCACTCACACTAGGACAGTTAAATCAGCCAATTTGGGAACCAATGCTCAAGAAATACTTGCTCTGCCAAAGATCAATTGGAGCGTGATGTTCTTGATCATTTAAACAAATAACTGCACATTGGTCCTCTTCGTAATGAATATTTGGTAACATTTTGTTTGAGCTGGCAGCACCCTTGGGGCTCTTGTTTTCTTTTCTTCTCTTTACCCTCGCCCCCCTCCTTGGCTATCGCCTATCGCTGGTAGAACCGTGGTTCTGAATGCATGGCGTCGAGGTTTCGAAAAGTGGGGGGGGGGGGGGACACATCGAATGGAAATACATCAAGCGGAAGCGCCACTATCGTTCGCGCGGAGCGTAGCAAGAAAATTCGGATTTTCCTCCCTCCGATCGACGGAAACGGCACTTGCCCGGCTGCAATTGCACCCATCTCAGTGGATTCTGAGTGAAAGACAGACCAACAGTCGTCATGTGCATACTTAGATGATTTGACGAGTTTCACACAAGGCTTTTTTTTTTTACCTTTTTCTACTCTTGCTTTGTTTGGTGGATCCAGGGTCATACCGAACGGTCTCTGTGGGATCGAAGGGATAGCCAGATGCGTTCGGAACCACTCCAATTTGCGAGCAGAAAAATTTGTAACCCTAATTTTATCAATCGGACATTTGAAACTACCGGCGCGCGCGAAGCGCGCGAAAAAATTCATGTTTCCGGGCATTTTATCGAAAAAAAATCAAAAAATTCAGGCATTTTTCCCTTTGCTTTTTCCTTCCCCAATGTATTCAATCTCAGAAAAACCTGGTTGGGGGGAATGGGGGGCAGCCCCCGCCCCAAAACTTCCGAAATTTAACCAAGTGAAAGAAATGATTCGAAGTATTTCATCGCATATTTAGCCTACACGCCTTGAAAAACTCCATTGCTCGCGAAACACTCAAAAAATTAGAGAACTCGGTTTGAAGCATGGGTAATCCTTACAATTCGGCCCTAGTCGGGTCCAGATCTCACCTGGGGTTCGCTCCTAGGATTAGTGGACTTAAACAATTTCCAACGCGAAATTGTTTGGTTAGCCAAAATTGAATCAGTTTAGAGTGAGGGTAGAGTGGGTCCACTTTTGTTTATTCACTTCTCAAAATCTCCCTCCCCTCACTTTTTGTAGGCTGCTCCGCCTCTGAATTTTTGAAGTTGAAGGATTAACCACTTCATTTGCAACTTCCGTATTCTCCATGGGATGAGTTTGTAACCTGCTTTTCTCATCTAATGCACCTTCGATCAGCGTTCTCTGGTAACTTATACCCGCACACCCTGGGAAGTGTTCGGGATAATTATGGTTTTAGGGTTGAGCGGCGCCGTCTCAGCCGCCGCCGCCACCCCCCCACCGCCGAGCTGGGAAATATAGCCGTTTTGGAGCAATACGGACTCTTTAACGCTTTAATCGACTGATCCTAACTTGGTAGCGTGTCCGTCCCCTAAGTTAAATGAGTTCGAAAGTGGTCATCCCTGTAGTGTTTGCTTCCTTTATTGCATGTTTTAGACAAATACTGACTTTATCCGATAACATGCAACTTGGTGGATGGGGTCAAAAGTTGGTCCCGGAAAGCATGACAGTGATTGAGGGTCACCTAGAGGTCAAATTATGGGTTTTGTTTTCGGCGAAAATAACAGATTTCGTTCGATTTACATAAAATTTTGGTTGGTGGGGATCAAAATTTGGTCCCGAAAACAGTATTGCAAGCGTCTCAGATTTTTTTCGCGATTTCCTAACTTTGTCGGATTTTACCGAAACTCCGTGTATGTGGACTGTTGTTATTTCTGAACAGCATGAAGGTCTTGTCAGACGTTTTGTAGTTAACCAACTAGGCAACATTCTTGCTTTGCTACGTTTTTATTACCGGTCTTGGTCAGTCTCGGCACCGAGACCCTACAATCCGAGGTCAAGTCCCATTCATCTTTCTTATTTTTTAGACCAAAGCCGGCTACCAAAACCGGGAATAGGTCCCAATACTGGTCTCGAGACCGTCTCCAAAATAATCATGCTTTCATACGTGAGTCAACTGAAGAACCCAAAAAGTAGCTACAGTGTATTCTGACAAGCTGGAGCAGTCGCTTGAGGGGCTGGAAGGCGAATGTGACCCGAGCAGGGATGGCACCCGATCTCAAGACAACAGAGGAGTGCATTCTGGAGCGTCCTAGGAGGACCACTGGGGCAATCACAAGGGGAACAGGCGGAGCCATAGAGCGGAGCCGCCAGGCTCAGGGGTAATACTCAGCATGTAAGAGCTCGGCGCATGGCACTGAGGGCACTGCGACACGACCGTGAGCTGGGGTCCAGCCGTTTCTGTTACTCCATGGAGATGCACCTGGCAACGGGCCGGCCTACATCTGTACAGAACGACTCCGCAACTCGGCCACTGTGGTGTGGTGCCTAATGCCCAGCTGTCAATAGATGACGGCATGGTCCTGGCCGAGGGAATCGATGTGGAGGCCCGTTGGGCTGGGTATTTTGACGATTTGTACGAGGCTGAGCCTCCAAGTCCGGAAATTCGGATGGATGGCTGAACCGCCTGTAGGTTGTGACGTACCGGCCATCAAGGAAACTTGAAGGTGGAGGAGCGTTGGAAGGGCGGAAAGGCTCTCGGCTCTGTGGCATACATCCATAGATGCTCTGAACGTGGTTGCAAGATTCCTTCGAGTTATTGCATGGCTTCTACTGCTCTATTTGGAGCACTGATGTCATCCCAACCGACTGGAAAAGGGGCCTATACTTCCAAACAGGAACGGGAAGAGTGATAGCAATAACAAGGGGTTACTCCCCTCTCAGTAACGGGCATACTCTTGCTAGGTCATCTGAACAGATCGTTATCAATGCTTGCCCTTAGCACCTGAGCAGTCAGGTTTTAACTCCAAGAAATCCACTGTCTAAGCAAGCGGATGCGGGAATTGGGTAGAGACTTGATAGATCTGGTGGCCTTCTGCAAGGCCTTCAATTCTCTGTGTAGGAGACTCTATGGAGAATTTCTTGAGAGCGTGGTGTACCAACCCGTCTTGTACACTGATATCTCTCTGTATTCTGGAAGTGAGAGTCATGTGGGAGTGTGCTGTGGAGACTCTGACTTCTTCCCGTTGTACAGGTGTGAGACAGTTTATACACTGGCTCCGACCGTTTCACGTGTCGGAACCGATAGGATAGGGGTGTGCATGACTGCGGAGGTCTCTTCCGATGGAGTCAGGTTTTGGACTGGACTTCGCGATAGGCTGCTTACAAGCAAAGTTGTGATTCCTGGTGATGCCTTGAACCTTAGTTCGGGAGGCAACTCCGTTGAGCCTTCGGTATTATGGCCAAGATAGATCAGTCTTTGGTGGAATCTTGGACAGTGGACGTGAGAGTCACAAAGTCATTCGTTACCTCAGCGGCGCCACTAGTGATTATGATTGGAAGAGACAAAACTACGTGTTGTGGCCCCAGTGTGCTTCCAATCTTGCTGTATTCTAATGCGAGGGCTTGGACTCTCACTTTTGGGCTGAGATGGCGATTTGATGCCTTTTCACTACCTCACTTTGTCGCAATCTCGGTTACTGCTGCAGGAAATCCCACGTATATAAGCCAGGGTCTCGGGGAGCGATAGATGGGGAAGGTTAGCTGCTGATAGAGCCCTTTCCGAGCGGCGGGACAATCCTGCTCACCGGTGTTCTGGGTGAACGCGGATCTGTGGGTCGAGGCCGACCGCCGAGAAGCCCCCGTAGTACATGGTTGGTGCAGCTTCAGGGGTACCTCAGGGAAGGTTAGAGGGCGGGGGGGCTGTGATGGTGGACCCAGGCTCATGTCTGGTCGCATGCCCGGAGGAAGTCTGCCAATTGGAAGCGACGGTGTAATGCTGCTAGTTGCCATTCCGGCATGTGCTCACTTTCACGAGTGAGTGAGTGAGTGAGTGAGTGAGTGAGTGAGTGAGTGAGTCGAGGAGTGAGTTAGGGAGTGATTCAGAAAGTGACGGGGGCGGTGCCAGGATTTCCCTGACGCTGGAGGGAAGGTTCTTTGCGAGGGAACTCCAGGTTTGAAACAACAGGAGTGGATGAATTTTTATCAGTCTTTTGCCCGATCCTGCTCACCGTGTTCTGGGTGAACGGGATCTGGTGGGTCGGGCCACGGAGGGGTCACAACTTCCATTCTATGCGATAATTTTGATGCTCTGTTTGATTTATGGAAAAAATTACAAAATTATTGACGTCATAGTCGTTAGGAAGAAAAACGAGCTATTACCTGTGATATAACACTAGTGACCTTTGACCCAAATTATTGACCTAATTAGAGGGTTGGTGGGGTTATGTATGGGTGTGACACCTGGCTTGTGAACACGATACTCGACCCCACCTGAATGACAATGAAAGCTCATACTTGGTATGTGTGTTCCCCATGATGAGTACATGAACCCTATTGTTTTGGGGTCAGGTCAGAGAACGTCTGAGGTCACCAGAGGTCAAAGTCTGAAAACCTTGTGAACACGATAAGTCCGAATTGGTTGGTCTGATCGGGTTCAAATTTGGTGTGTAGCTTTCTTATGGGGAGTACAGGAACACTATGGTTTGGTATTAGGTCGGGGTGGATTTTGGTCAAAAATAGAAAATTTGTGAAAAGTCAATAATTGGCCAATTTTGGCTTGTGAACACGATAACTTGACCCCACCTGGATGGATGAAGTTCATACTTGGTATGTGTGTTCCCCATGATGAGTACATGAACCCTATTGTTTTGGGGTCAGGCAGAGTCCATCTGAGGTCACCAGAGGTCAAAGTCTGAAAACCTTGTGAACACGATAAGTCCGAATTGGTTGGTCTGATCGGGTTCAAATTTGGTGTGTAGCTTCTTACTGGGAGTACAGGAAACTATTGTTTTTGGTATAGGTCGGGGTGGATTTTGGTCAAAAATAGAAAATTTGTGAAAAGTCAATAATTGGCCAATTTTGGCTTGTGAACACGATAACTTGACCCCAACCTGGATGGATGAAGTTCATACTTGGTATGTATGTTCCCCATGATGAGTACATGAACCCTATTGTTTTGGGGTCCGGTCCAGAGGTCATATAGAGGTCATACAGCTGGTACAATCTCCAATTTGTCCTTGTGTCTGGTTATCGGTTGTCAGGAAGAGTCAAGAATCACTGAGCCTTTGGCTGCTGTTATTAATAATTGCCACTGCTCTTGTATGATTCATTGAAAGGAAATGCCAAAATTAACGACAATCAGTGAAATGACTATTCCTGTGATAAACCTGAAATTTGCACGCCAAGATGGCCTCGTAGCTCATGGTTGGTGCAGCTTCAGGGGTACCTCAGGGAGGTTAGAGGGGATGGACCAAGCCCGGCATGTGCGTTCATGAGTGAGTGGGTTAGGTTAGCTGTGAGTCCGGGGAGTAAGTTAGTGAGTGATTAAAACAGTGACGGGAACAGTGACGGGATTCACCTGACGGGGGAGGGAAGGGGTTCTTCGAGAGAGAACGCCAGGTGTGAAACAACAGGACTGATTATTATTATTTTTTATGAGTCTTTCTCCCGCCGGGTTCAACCAGTGTGACGATGGGTGCAGGAAGAGGGAAAGGGTGTGTGTGCGGAGCGGGCGACAACCAAACAGGAGTGATCAATAACTCACCCTAACCAACCTGAGAATATGAATACTTGGGATTCCTTTCCCTTTTTTTCTCTAATTCAGTCTTTGCTCAGCTCCCGGCCAATTTATCTTTGCTCGCGACAGTGCGGAGAAACCCCTCCCGACGGCGGGGGGGGGGGGTATAATTTCCATTCTATTCGATAATTTTAATGCTCTGTTTGATTTATTAAAGAAAAATACAAAATCATTGACACCAAAATCATAATAGTTAGCAAGTTAAACGAGCCATTACCTGTGATAAAACACTCGGTGATCTCTGACCCTAGTTTCGACCTAATTAGTGGGGTGGGGTTGGGAGGGGCCTCAATTTCCTCCCTATTCAATAATTCCAATGCTCTGTATGATTTTTTGAAGAAGAAATGCAAAATTATTGACACCATCTGATCATAGTGATTAGGAAGTAAATGAGCCGTTTCCTGTTATAAACCTGAAATTTGCACTTATTGACCTAACTAGGCAGTTTTGAGAAACACAAACGGATATTCATATTCAGCCCAAAATTATCTTCCAGAATCACCTATTTGTTTGCTTTTCCTCCAAAAATGCTCATGCACCTCAATAGGCACATTCCTGGATTTTTTGCCTAGACTAACCCGTGCTAGGCAGCAATCGTTATCAGTTACTGCGTTTACCGCAATATTCGGATATAACTACTTACGCGTCTAACCTTGCTAACCTGTTGAAATAACAATCAACCAGACTAGGTATAACATACTGCGAAAGCGAAAATCATCATTTTTTCTTATCATAAAGAGGCATGAGGTATACAACTAATGAATTGTTTTCAAGTCGTATTTGCACCTATCAAGCCTAAGCAACAACCAAACTACTATTAACGACATCCAGACATTTGGTGGGGAATCCCACCCAAGGCTAACGATTCCCCATAGATGCGGATGCCGGTCCGGTGCGCATGTTTAAAGTATAATGGCTATGTACATTTTAATTTTGAAACATAGGTGTTGCTTCCACATACCCAAAGTATTTCTAGATAGAAGCAAACTAACAATATATAATAGGCACATTATCAGGCGTATACGAATGCGTATCACCCGCATTGGACGACAAAGACAAAAAACCAACAATCAACAAGCAATATGCAATCTGGGCATTGCATCTATATGTCCTTTTCGTATAAACGTTCATTCACATCCAATCTCGGATACACACAAAACCGCATCTATGAAATCCCAACCTAACGGTTTTGAGCTCCTTTCAAAGTGCCTACTGCGCGCCAGAATCCCAATATTCCTTATTATATTAAATGAATAGCAGTCCTCTAAAACATGCTTATCAAATCTCTACGCCATTACAACAACAAAAACCACGCCTCTTCACACGTCTCCTTAAAAGATAATTTGAATACGTGACATGAACGATTTAGAGTCTGGGTTAGTTGGTGGATCGGAAATTACTGTGGGTATATATAATTCAGGGGGCGGATCCGGGATTTTCAAAAGAAGGGTCCAACTTGGGCTCGCATCGAAAAATGGCAGATCCATTTTTTTCACCTCACCCCCCCCCCCCCCCCCCGCGACGTCCCTATACCATTTTTCATTCACTTTATTCTCAAATTTCCTCGCGAAAGTCATTTTTTTTTTGACCCGCGCTGAGTGACCGATCGAAAACATCCGAACCTCTTCACCCACCCTCTGCCGGAACTTACATTTTCAATATTATACCCTTACGGTAAGAGGGAGGGCTCCCGATGAAGTGCATGCATTAGGCGGCTATCATGGGGGTCACCCTCAAATTCGTGTTTTAAAAGTTGTGGCTATCAAGTCCTGCATATAAAACAAGAGCTTGTAAGCAGGTCCATGCGTACTGGATTGTACGCACTAACTCCACGTTATATACTCCCCATTATCCAAACGGTCGTGAAGGCGGCCATGGACTCCACATTACACCACATTCGCGCTTAAGCGCCAAAACTCACAGAATGTTGAAAAAAGGTCGGTCAAATCGATTTGAAAAAATTTCCACTCATTCAAATCAGCCTCAGTCATTTACGAGTGTTGAATACTGTTTGGCATGTTTTCTCAACTATTAACGATTCTCACGGAATCTTGGTCGGGAGATCTCTGTTTTTTGCCCCCATCTATTTTTTTCTATGTTACGCGTTACCAAAGTATATAACCATTTAAACAATAAAAAAAGAAATTCATCATGGGTCTTCTGAGATGTAGAAGAGGGTTATGTGTAAGGCTTTTGAGGTGAATGAAGATACCGTGGGCTTTATAGCAAATGATGGATGTGTGTATACTCACATATTTGCTCGTATGAGGTGGATGTAAAATTTTTTAACAAAAGGTTTTTTTAACGAGAGCCAGAAGCGCGCCAGAATTTCGGAGGTTCACACGGAGATGTCCTATAGCGACAGAGCGAACAGATAATGTATCACAATACACGCTATCCCATGATCGTGTAACACCTCACCACACTCCCTACAAAACAACCTAAAACTTATTTAAAACAATTTTTGGGATAGAATAGGGGAAAATGCCTGCCCTGTCTTCTCTGTGATGCTGACCCTGCAATATAATGCAAGTGTCCACACCCCATAACAATGCCACAAGAGAAAAGCAATAATAGTGCGGCCCGGGCGAAACGGGAATTTCTTTAGGGTTTAATGTACAAGAGTCTTTTAAAGGGTATGATGTCTAAGTAGAGGTTACATTCAGCACAGATCGCATCACATGAGCGGGAAAAGTGTGAGGGGGGGGGGGGGCATTTAGTGTTTTCGAGAAGCTTTGAACCAAAAAGGTGAGAGGGGGGGGTCCGGACCCCCTGGACGCCCTGACCCCCCCTCTGTATCCGCTACTGTAATTAATCCTGCCGTATATTGTTTTGCCCGAGCCAAGCTGTCCATTGTAGAACATCGGATCCTATCATTACAACACCCCATTAGTCTGCCCTGAGGATACCCACATAAATATTCTGCCACTCATGCAATCAATCATCGGCGTCGATCCCGGGGGATGGGGGGATGTATTCCTCCCCAATATTGGGGTCCAGGGGGGATGCCCCTATGTATCATCCCCCACCCAATATTGGAGACCAATCAGACAATAAAATTTGATGAATTTTGACAAATGTATTTCTTTCTAACGTAGTCCATCTACGACTGGTGAGTCGAGAAACCACATGCCTGTGACAAAAACCTCACTCGATCATAACTTACCGCCACCGTTATAGATACTTTTCTATTTACTATTATTTTGTGTTGATTGTACCGCGCTCGCACGTCCGTAGTCCCGAAAGAACAAACTCTGACATAGCCGGCAGGTGGTCATTATGGTATTAACCATAGCTCAACAGGTGGGGGACGGGGGGGGCATGTCCCCTCCACTTTCGAAAGTGAGGGAATTGGGGGGAATATCATCATCGTTTCGGTTCCCCCACTTTTTTCCGGACCGTGATGGAGAAAATATAGAACATGCCCGATTTTGTATCACTCTAACTGATTCAATTTTTATATAACAAAACAATCGGTTGGAATTGTCCAATAAAAGTCCACTAATTCCAGGTAACGACCCCAGGTTAGATCTGGACCCGACTAGGGCCGAAGTCTAAGGATTACCCTGTTTTCATACCGAGTTCTCGAATTTTTAAAAAAAATCGAATAAGCCAGAAAAAGTGCATAATTTTTCAAGTGTTTTTCGCGCGCAATGACGTTTTTCTTCCAGGCGTTGTAGGCCTAAATATCGACTTACATTAATCTCGATCATTTTGTTCACACCACACTCGATTAATTTCAGAAGCCTTGGGGCGGAACCCCCCCCCCCCATTTTTCTGAGAAAAAAATTTCGGGCGAAATACGTGGAAAATTTGAGGGGGAAAAAAGGAACGTGAAAATGCGGTGAATTTTTTTTGCAGCTCCTTTTTCGATAAAATGCCCGGAAAACATTCAATTTTTTTCGCGCGCTCCGCGCGCGCAGGTATTTCCAATGTCTGGCTTTTTTTCCTGGCAATTTTCTGCTCCCCAAATTGGGAGGGTTCCGCGTACCGCCATGCTTTCCCCTTCGATCCCAGCAAAGAACCGTTTCGGTAGACCGCCAATCCACCCACGCAACAGCAGAGTAAAAAGTATAAAAAAAATGCACCCCATGTGTGATATTCGATTAAATCATCTTAGTATGCACAATTGCAACTTTTTTGTCCCTGTCCTTTTACTCAAATCACACTGTAGATGGGTGCTATTGAGCCTGGCAAGTTCGTTTCCGTCGATCTGTAGAGGGTAGTGAAAATCTGAAATTTTTTCGTCGGACGCTTCGCTCCAGCGATGTGGCGCTCCGCTTAGATGGTCATTTGCATTCGTGGTGTCCCCCCCCCTTCCACTTTTCAAAACGGGTCGACACCCCTGATTAACCCAAAGCTCAACTTCGTGAGAGGCTAACTTCTCTTGCAATAGGAGATCAGTTTAACGGCAGAATCAATATATTATCCGATGTGAGTTTCAACTTCCGGGTTTACAGGCTAAATATATTTTCATGAGCAACTCGTTTCCTATTCACTGCTTCATTGTCTATTCTCTCATGTGAAATCTATATATATATATATATATATATATTATATATATTATATAATATATATATATATATAAAAATAAGAAATTATTATATATATATATATATTATATGCCCACGGTATCTTTTTTTACGGGTAAAATGAGCAGCCCGGTTTGCTAAGCATTTCATCATTTCAACATGATCAGTCACTCCTTGAAAAACCTGAGAGTGATTGGCAATCGACCATGACCCCAATTGGTCCACTAAATCCCGCAAAGCGAAAGAAAATTACTGGGCATGAACCTAAAACGATACACAAACCATTGGTCTGCACTTCGGAAGACTACATCACAAAAGAGATAAATGTAACCACTTCGGCACCCCCTCCCTATTTTGCCTATTGTCAATCAACCAAGGCGCAAATTGGCCTCATTAGTATAATCCTGTGAGATTAGCTCCTGTCAATCACTGAGGCGCAATTGGCCTCTCGTCCCGGGATAATCTCCCCAGGGATTATCCCCTGTCATAGCGAAACACTAATTAGCCTCACCCCACCATTGTTTTTTCCTAGGCCTATAAAGTCTCAGCGGTCTTCTCTTCTCTTCGAGTTATCACCTTCTGTGGAACTGCACTGACGACAGGACTAGTATTGTCAGAAAGCTCTGCATCAAAACACATATCGGCTGTTTTACTCACATTTTTTCCAATAGCTCTCTCGCTATTTCGCATCCATTCGAGATCCAGCCTATCATTTACTACATTGTTTGTGTTATTAAACAACAGTTTTTTGCCCCTCTTCTCTCTCTCTCTCTCTCTCTCTAATATTATCTATATATATATATATATATCTATATATTATATATATATATATATATATATATAATCTATATATATATAGATATATATATATATATCTATATACTTGATAATCACCCAGTGTGTTTTCAAGAGTCTTGGGACGAGGGCGACCAGTTCCCAGAGAGGATGAGGTTAACACTGGTGACAAATTGCTGGTACTAACGGCTGCCTGTGTTGAACTCCATAGACTACAGTCCCATTATGGGGCAAGTTTGATACTTACCGATCCAGCCATTTCGTTCTTCATTACTGCTCAACCGTGGCTGTCACTCATAAGTTTTGTTCCCGTCATTAGTTGAGCACATAGCAATGGTGTCGGACTTTGACGAGACAGCTGTTTTTTCACTACATTAATTTTCATCCACTGAACAGCGCATCATAAGGCCCTAAATGGGATGCTACAAGCGACCCCGGGGATGGAATGGTCACCATTTTGAGATTTTTTCTGTTCAAAGTTTTGTAAGCAATGGTTTGAGTCCACCAAAAACCTCTTCGCACTACAGCCGTTCAACATGCTAAGTGCCCTCGTCCTGCCATCTGAGGGGTCTCAGGTGCCAAACCTTTCCTTGTACGATCGCGCCAACCAATGGTGGCGCTCCGCTCAGTAGTCTTACAAGTCAGCATCCCCCCCCCCCCCAATCTTCAATGGGAAAAAAAATCGGGACGCCTTGCAATCAAAATCAATACGTTTCCAACGATACCAGCCACTATTCGCTGGATCTATTTCCGAGAGTCGCTAACCACGTGCAACCCACGGTGCAAAGTGCAATTACCGTCTTGAATGCCTTCCAACATCATCCATCGTGATTCACTTCTGTTCAGCCCTATCCTGTATTGAATTATTGCATGAGAGAAATTGTAGCAAGAACGACCAAATATTTCAGGTATGGTGCCCCGATTCTATCCCCTATGATCCGGATTAATAGACTGTATACAAGGCGGTTGTTAGCCAAATAAGCCTTTTTTTTTGTGGGGGGGGGCAGAGGAGCACACCCCAATGAAAAAATTTTTGGTGTGTGTTGGGGGGGGGGGAGGGGTGACGGGCTATTGACCAGTTATCACTACTATTATTTGAAGCGTTTATCCATACAAGTTTTTAAACAAAACAATAAATATTATGGTGCACACCACATACTTCTAATTCTTGCGTAAAACATAGATTTGTTTTTTTTTTCATATATTTGCAATACACATGAAACCAAATCCAACTTGAAAACTCAACTTCGGCAACAGAATGCCGTATCAGCGGGGTTTGAGCCAATGGATTCAGCTTGCCTTAGTCCATATATGGGACGATCGCACTGATATACAATATAAACAATCTCTAATATGAATCCTAATTCCCTCATCCCCAACCTATATGGAAGACAAATCGGATCGTTTCCAATACAAACAGTTAGGCAGGAAACCCTTTGTACCCGTGCGCATCAACTTCATGCCTGGCCCTTTCAAAACCCCACCTATAGTTTCTATGGTTTATGATCTAGGTAGGGGCAACCTTTCCCGACATGCATGCCGACTGTGACAACATTTTGTGAATATGTTAGCACCCTTTGAACAGCTAGGTTACCGTTTCAGGTTGAGCTGTTCTTCATTTCTGCCTGAATTGGCGAAACCCTTCCAGAGAAATCTGTAATACAGTCGTTGATTGAGGAGCAGCTGTGTTTAAAATAAACGGGGGGACGAGGGGGGACTGTTCCCCCTAAAATTTTACAAATATTCGAAATTAACACAACATCGACAATTAACTATCATAATCGATCTGCGGAACATGATGGAATATAGACAATGGGAAAAAAATTATAACAGGCCTAAATAACAATGTGAAACTCATTTCTTTCTAAGTTCATACCAAATTTTGCGTTATCGACCCGTTGCCGCCTGGTCTGCGATATTTGCAGCTTGTAAGGCCACAATACTAACTCGGCAACAAGTGGGAATTTGAAGAGATTGATCCTCAGATTAAAAATGGAAAAGTAGATGCTTTGCATTTTTTGTTCACTTTTATGATGAACGTGAAGAAATACCTAAATGAATGCCTGTGATGACTTCATCATTTAACTACTATCTTGCAGTAATTACTTTAGGTGTTTCGTACGCTCCAAATGAAAAAAAAAACCCACCAAAACAGCATGATTTATATCAAACTGTAGACTGGTAAACAGGGGCGCAGCCCCTAGGGGGGTCGGGGTATGACCCCCCAACTTTGGGAATGCCTCAATGCACTGATTTTTCACACACACAATATTTCCATCACTGCTTCGGACCCCCAAATTGCTTCTTGACCCCCCCCCCCCCACCTTTCAGACAGTGGCTGCGCCCTTGCGTGAAATTGCTATAACTTTGCTTTACAATATGTTTGCGATAACAACATAAACATATTTGGAACTTGATTTCCCCTTGTTGTTACAATTCTTCTTTCATCAAACCAAGTGAAATAAGGTGTTACGTACGTTACGTATACACCACTTTTGTCCCACTTTTGGTTTCTTTAAAAACGTAGCCTCCGCATAATTTTTTCACTTATGTGTGTCAACTATTGTAAAATCCGAGGAAACCTACGGGAGTCGACCTAAACGCCTAACAGACTGCAGTTCCTATACGCTCACCACGTGACCACAGTGGGATGGCAACTTGGGCTGGAAGGGGCTACCTGGTGAGGCATCATACTTACTCAGTTCCGATCATGGCACTGGAAATTCACCGTATGAATAAGAAAGTTGATTTTCTCAGATGGGGGTGGGGTGTGCGAATTGTGAAATCCCTTTCCTCGGGCTCTCCATCAGCGGGAATTTGCTGTCTCCAAACCCATGTGATTATGCATTATCATCTTCTACATACATTTCAATTAAAACTACGATTTTTCGACATACCCCATATTTTTGACTGGGAACATATAGCTCACCAAACGCTCAGAATGCCGTTTCCGGCCTCTTGGAGGTTTGTGAAAACCAAAATTTTTCTTCTCGCCCGCGCCAACCAGTGATGCACTCCGCTAAGATAGTAGCACACAACAATTCATAAAAGTTTTGTCTGCGTCCCCCCTAATTTTGTAGGCTTCCCCGCCACTGTGGGTTAACATTTGATAAACTCGCTAATTAGAGTTTACCCTCACAGAAATGCACATTGTTGTAAAGTCAAGTGTCATTACCCTCGAACATGACTGGTGTATGATTGTCTATGTTAATGTCCCTTTTGTTGGTTAAGTCTAAGCTAAGTTCAATACCACCCTAACATGGCTTATGTTGGTTATATGTTCTCACAAAACACTCGCAACCCTTAACCCTGAGATATTCAGAAAGAAAATTCATCTATGAATGGGGGGTGGGGGGGCTGAGGAGTCGTCGGGATTTTAATTCCTTTTTGGAAGATTTCGGGACATTGTCGGTCTTAATGATAACAGCTAGAGACATATTTGCACTTTTCTCTGTTGGGGTGTGATAAAATTTTGTTTCTCAATCGCCTGTAAGGTATTTCTGTGTATGGGGGGGTCATCTACAATGGTGAGGGGAGTACTTCCCTCGGTCACTGTATACTAATCATATCGCTATACTTGGGTTTTTTTTCCATGACCCGTCAGAGCAAGTTCTGGAACATCTCGTAATCGTTCTTCGATCCGATGTGTGTTCTAGACATTGTTGTCAGTCCTATGCCCCAGAATTCCAGGCTTTCTTTTCATTAGACTATAAAAAAAAACACCGCAGCAATGTGGAAAGTCGATTTACCTTGAATTTGTGGGTGACCACCCTCTCGTTGCCTAACGATTCATATATATCGAAGAGCTTCCGATTTTATTGTTTTTCTATATGACGTCATTAGAAAGTGCTTGTTGAGGCTATTTTTTCTTCCTGCATTTATAGAAGGATATTCAATCAATTCATCTGGTGATCTAGGGCATTTTTAATATATACATATATCTCATTAGTCGGCCTAACATATAAAATCCGTGTAGCAGAACGATGAAAAATCGTTGAACATTTGACTTTCTCTATCCATGTCCTATGCGATAATACGCTGCTGGTTGCCATTCTCAAAAGAATGTGAAACTAAAATTAGGAAACCCATCGAATCCTGTGTAAAAATGTCATTCCTCTTGCTTGTGCTCTCCCTGACTATGTTTAGCATGAAACTACAGAGAAAGAAATCTGTAAGAAACGTTGCAATTGTGAAGACACTGTTTCGCAACAAACAAATGGGCTTTATACCATGAACTAAGAGAGTCCACACAGTACAATAGACTGCTCAGCAGCCTCACAAAATGGTTTGGGAGGGTTATAGTGATTTGTAGTTTGTTAAGTACTGGTAGTCGTCAGAACTACTATACTGCGATGTTCTAAATTTAATGTATTCATCTCATTTAATATAGAAATTGGGAAGCCAAGACAATAATGCACTATATAATTTTGTGTACCTAATCCGGAAGAGATTTTTGCTGCCAAAAGGGTCCTCCAGGGCGGATTGGATTTTTTGTGGGAAATGGGAAAATTTTAAGCGTGTCCATGACACAAGCTTGGACAGGTTATAAAGGAAGAAGTCTTGATAACCAATAACCCCTCAGCCACCCATTCCTGAGGTCGTCATACAGACTGACAAGGCTATCAATATATTGCCACCTTCCGCCCATTGTCTCCTTTTCTGGTTCTTTCACAGAAACATCTGCGGGTTTAGTTATTCAGTGTTAACACCACTGCTTTATCACCATTCCCAGTTTCCTCCAAGATACAACACAATTTTTGCAAGAATAAAAGCCCTTTGAAGTTCCTCCCCCTCCGAATGCCGCGTTGTTGGTATCTCTTGACGTTAGATCTCTATAATAACCCAAATATCCCACATTATAACGGCGTTGAAGCTTGTCGCAGTTTTCTGCCACTTGTCCTACCTCCTACGACAACAGCCAGATGACTTGCAGCATTGATTTCCTTTTTAGCTCAAACCAGCTATGCTAGTTGAGCTTATTTTGTGAGCCCATAGTCATTCTTCTATCTATCTAGCTATCTATCTATCTATCTATCATGCTATCTATCTATCCTCCAGACTGAAACTTTGGTTCGGGCCACAAAATATTCGTTCTTTGATAAATCTCGACCAGACTTGGGCACAATGCTTATGAGGTGGGTCATCGGTGACCACCTTGTGGAAAACTGCAAAAACGCTACTTCTCCCTGAAAGATCCCAAAAAAAAAAATTTTTTTGGTGCACATTGCTTTTGTTCGGTCATATGGATTTCCTAACAGTCGTTCCATTCGGGGTGTTCAGGAATTTTTTTGACCAATCCCACTTTGGGCCCGAAAGGACCCATTTTATAAAATTTCACACATGTACTTGGAATGCCTCTCCTCCCACTAGCTTCAATAGATTCTCGTTCAAAGTACATGTAATAATCCTCGGGTAGAGGCCATTGAGGGGTGTTCAGGAATATGGGCCGAAGGGCCCCACTTTGGGCTGTAGGGCCCATTATTTGAAATACTGCAAACTCGTGTAATCGCCTACAAATATTTAGTTGTACAGTGCTGATAATCGATCATAATAATTGTCCTAACAGTTGTAACCTTCGGTTGTTCAAGAATTTTTGGTCCAAGGTCCCACTTGGGCCGAGGCCCCCTTTTGGTGATTCCACACAAATGTTTACTTGAAATCATCTCTCCCACAAGCTTCAATTGATTTTCTCAGAGTTACATGTAATGGTCTTGGGTGGAGGAATTCATTGCGGGTGTTCGTGAATTTTGGGCCCAGGCCCACCTTTGAGCTTAGGGCCCATATTATATGAAATCCCACAAACCTTGTATCTCCAACAAATTCAGTTGCACAGTGTTGACGTTCGGTTCGTATGATGGTTTAATAGACATACCTACCTTTGGGGTGTTCAGGATTTTTCGTTCCAATGTCTGACAGGCCCTAGGCCCATTTTATGATATTTCACACAATGGTCTTGAAATGCATCCCTCCCCACAAGCTTTCATTGGTTTTCCTTCCAAGTTACATGTAATGTTCCCTTTGCAAAGGTCCATTTGGTTTGTTCAGGAATGTTTGGCCCAGTGCCAAGTTTGGGCCCTTGGGCTCATTATATAAAATACTGCTAAATCTTGTGTCTCCTACAACTTTTGTTGAACAGTGCTGACATTCGGTCATATTGATGGTCTAACAGCCATATCTTCAGGGTGCCCTTACTCTATATTTTTCCCCATACTGGGTGCTGCCCCCCATTCAGCCTCCGCCAATCCCCCCCCCCCCACCCCCACCCCCCCCCCCCCCCCCCGTAATGAGTTCCCAAATTACAAATTTTCAAAAATGTCCTGATTCCCCTGGTAACCCCCTTGTTTTCCTCCCAATTTCCTTTTTTTTATTACTCTCTATTTCCCCATACTCGGTTACTTTCCAAGCCTTCAGCCTGCAAATCCCCTACCCACACATTTTCCCTCCACCCCACTCTATGATGTCCCAAATTACAGTTTCATGCAACTCGCATTCACAAATCCACTCAAATTCACGAGTAGTGTTTTGACATTGAATAATCACCATGTTTGGCGACACATGTCGTTTTAATAACAACAAGGCACCCCGATTATAACAACTAATATAATCAACAATATAAACGAATAGCCCTTGGGGATTTGCATAATAGCCTACTGGAGGGTCCAGTCGATTGACGAGCTACAGCTTCCCTTGCATACTGCAGCATCTATAGGGGTAGTAGTCAGCCTTGGGAGAATTTAGTTTTTAATCAGGACATGCATGTCTGCATGTACAAAGTGGAAGGGAGATGAATTGAGAGTAGGTAACATCCATCAATGAGATGTTCCCCCCCCCCTCTTGCTAATAATGCTAATAACCTTCCACCCTCCACTCCTACAGACAAGATTGCCGTGGGTTTTATTTGCAGATGCGGCCTAACTGCCATGTTGTTGTGGAGGCTGGACAGCAAGTTGCCGTAGCCTCCAGATATAGTAAATTTTAGAGTAGCCCCTAGTATAATACAAAAATAACCATATAAAAAGGCAGGAAGTTGTAAATAAGAATTAAACATCAGGAGAATAGAGTAGTAATTAGACAATGATTTGACTATCCACCCCTCGCCTTGAAATGAAAAAATGAATACGTGATTGTAAAGTCAGGAAATAGCAAAGTGTGCAATTGAAATTGACAGTATATAAACTTAGGACAATAGAAGGTGTTTAGAAAAATAGACAGTGCATTTGCTATTCATCAACTGCCAAACAATCCACACTGCTCCCCTAGCAAGGGAAGGCACCTACAACTTTATGATTTCTATAGAATGCGCAATATGGATATGAGTTTACCCTAATAATATGTGCACCTAATATGATGATTTAGCCTATATGAGATTGTGTTGAAATCGTGTGATGTGGTAATATGAATATGAGACGACCCCTCCTCTCAAAAATTTATGATTTGCGTGCATTAGCGAAAAAAATAATATGACGAAAAAATCCTCATACCCACCCTGGGCTTCCCAACATCACCTCTTAGGAAAATAGAATGAGAGTGATTGAAAAATATACAGTGCAATTGCAATTGCAATTGCAACAATCCCCACTGCTTCCCTAACAAGGATTAAGGCACTCTATAGTTTATGATTCATATGGAACAATGGCTCCAATAGGGATATTAGTGAACCCTTCCCCCGAAAAATCTTGCTAACCCACTCCCCTACCTCGAAGACAAAAATGCAGTAAGTGTGCCAATTGTGATAATGATCAGAATTGTGTGTTAATGCTTGTAGGAATATTATGGACGACCCTCCCCTCTGAAAATGTTGGATATCAAGTACAATAGAAAAAATACCCTGACAACAATCGCACTCTCCCAATGAGGAGGGATAGGCAAAGTGTTCAGTAGCCTTGTATAATACAATTTGTGCACAGTAGACACAGACCCATGCTAGTAGAAAACTGCGATATTGCAACACTAACAAGTGTTTTTCCCCACTCAGAGCTGGCCTCGAAAAAAAAGTTAATTTGGGGGGCTCCGAGGCATTGCTCAAAAGCCGATGGCATGGCCTTCGTGGCCTTCGAGCTTCGGTCACCTCTTGCACCTAACTGGCGCTGCACCTATTGCCAATGTGCAGCCTCCACCACTGTATCATTCCAACTCTAGGCTCTTGATATTGTTATACCCATCTAGGAATCCTGGCTATTTTCGATGCTTGGAGGAGCACCAGCGAGAACTCACTACTCTTCTAAAGAAAGGGGCAGTGATGTCAAGGCAGGGCAGGGGTGTAATCCCAAACTACTTGTTCCCAGACCACCATATTACGTACCATCCAACGACCATCAGTGAATCCAGGATCGACCACTTTCTCAGGACCTGGGATATAAGCAAAAATGATGCGACATGCAGACATGGACTGTTTAAGCCGAATGCCAAGACTATGTGTGAAACCATTCAGACAGATACTTAACCATGTCCAATGCACATGTGCCAATTAGAAGAACCAGAAAGCAGCCACAATGAAAATAATGGGCATGTTCTGTATTGGTTTCAAAAGCTATAGATGATTGATTGCATTAATCGCCAACAGAATTTTAGGTGCAGCACCGGAGATGGGTATAGGTGATCTAATCAGATTTTAGGCACCAAACACCATAATGAATGAGTAATTTGCCTATTCCATAGGTTTTATTGTTTACTTTCGTTGCGAGATTACGCCAGGGACCCATACAAGCTTAATGAGGTGGTTGGCATATAATCAAGATGAAAGGTTCATGAAACTGATTAGATTTCTGCATAAAACTATGCGAATAGGTGGGACATAAATTTAACAAATGTACGATTGGCCTTTCTAATGGGTGGGAATTTGCTCTCAGAGTTGTTAAATCTACTCTTCAACCAAAACTATGTAGAGTTAGAACTAGTCAATTGCTTTATCTAATGGTTAAAAAACACTGATTCCAGAGGAGGGCGAGGCAGGCAAGACACTTGGGGCAGATTACCACGCCTCGTTCTCCCTCAATTGGTTATTTTTCAATGGATGTTGACCAACTGAGTAGCAATGTTGATTGACTGCTAAAACATGTTTGGCCATATGAGATCAACGTCAAAGGTTGTTAAGGCCACACATTCGCACAATAGGATATTGTTTGAACTGCCATCTCGACTTAATGATCTCGAACATATAACACTTAATTTTAAATGTCCTGGGTTAATTGTGCGGTTTGAGCTACCGCCCCATTGGTGCTCTTGTTCCTGAAAAAAGGACGGTAAGCTGGCTACGGAGTGTATATCATAAACCCACAGACCGCCATGACGTCCTCCAGTACAATAGCTCCATCCACAGCATATGAAGGAGTCAGTGGTTGTATAGCCAAATTATAAGATATAAACTATATGTTCCGACCCAATTGATTTCGAGAAAAGAACCAGCTAAAGCTACTAATAGTTTCTTCGTGGAGGAGGGTTACCCATGGCTAGTATTGACAAGCAAATAAGGAAATCGGATTAAGGTGCACACCCTTCTCTTGACCACGTAGTTTAACTTAGAGAGGAGAGCCAGAATCACCTTCAATCAGGACCACACGTTGGCCGAGAATAAATGGGTCGCATAATTGATTGCCGTCGTAAAATGGTGTGTTATTTTGGTCATTTTTTTTCAGAGGTTAGTCAGAGAGGTTTAATGAGAATCACCCAGTATAAAAGATTAATATTCTCATTTCAACTTTATTTGCAGAATCTGGTCCTTGGATAGGCCGCTGTGAATTGCTTGATAACTTATCGAATAGTAATGATACTAATCAATAGGAGCTACAAAGATATGCAAGGTAAAACATAAATTCCTAAATTATTAATTGTTAATTGTTCGTTAATTGCTTCAGATAGTATCTGTCATAATATCCAGGGTTGTTTTTTCATCTCAGCCATACCTCAAAATATTGCAAGGGAATAAAGAGAGCAAAGCATTAAATAGGGCAGGTCGGTCTATTTAAAGATGGATTGACCGACGGCGAATTTTGCATGACGTCACGACAAAAATATCGTACTGGGCTTATATGTAAAATTTGAAGCGATACGTTTCTACCTTATTTATTATATCAATTTTATTTGGAAGAGAAAAAAAAATGCGTGAATGAAATTATACCATTTGGTTTCAATTACTAAATTGCTGGGTGCCGTATATTTTTACAAGATTTATTTTAATGACACAATCCATCTTAAAACACTGAACTTGCCACCAAGAGCTAGAAATAAATCCACATGAATAGTCACAGACAGACAGACAGACAGGACAGACAGACAGACAGACAGACAGACAGCACTGCTGATAGGGCCAGTATGCCAATACCAGCACAATTCCGTGACGTTGGCGATGAGGTTCATACCACGTTTCACCCTCAGCACTTTGGACTGGTCAACTTTGATCACCCGGGATGGATTATTGGGGGATGTGGAACGGCGATTTGTGTAAGGAAAAATGCAAAATAAACCGACTAGGCATGCGATGAGGTTCCAGCGGGGAATGATCTCACATTGGAACCCCAAAAATGCCTCACAATGGTGAAGAAAGGTCTCACACGACCTATCCCGGCTGATACGCCGCCGCAGCATCGATTATCAAAGGGTTTATGTTGGTATATGAGCGCGCGATGAGCAATAATTCGGCGGAAAAATGTATCGATATTTTGAAGGTACATAGCGTCACGACAAAAGGAGGTCACTGGTCACACAGAATGTTGCGTCTAATTATGCTACCTTCCATACTTTTCCTCCCGGCGTTCTTGTTCTAATCGGCTTTTCCACCGGCATGGATGACGTCTCATGTATACAATGAATGCTTAGTGCTAATAGATGTTAGCGTGCTGATGATCAAACAATTACCTTAGGGAAAGGGGCATTCCGCCTGTATGAAGGTAAGTAGCAGAGAATAATAAAACTAAAAAAAAAAATACCTAAGCAATCGAAAACCCACTAGAAAAGGATGAAATGAAGAGGATTTCTACTAGGAAAAACAAAAAGCATATGTCACTTGCAACCGCGACCTGTTCATTCTTCTACACTCTTTTTTCATATAACGGGAAAGAGGCATTCCCTCCCTGGTTAGGAATGTAAGTAGCAGAGAATAAATAAAACTATTTATAGTTTATGATTGTTTCATCTCTACACGTCTTGTTTAACATCAAATATAAAGTATTGAATTGTTTTAATCAATCATGTTCATATATGGCGACGCAAATTCTGCGTCTATAGTTTCGGTTTCCAGACCATATTTATCCTCCTCACCGAGGTGATTGAATTTTCCCACCCCTCTCTTTTAGTCCATCTGCGGTCTTTGCCAAACTTTTTTTACATTCCTCAAGGCAGAGGACGATAAACTCCTTAACCTGTGCTGGAGCGAGTCTGCAAACTAATATTACACTCTTGAAAATGTCGTGTTAGAATTACACACACTATGTTTACTGTAGCACAACTATCCCGGTGTTGTGTAAGGAAATTACACAATGGCAGATATAAAAAAGATTTTGTATTCTTACAAAGCATCAGGGTCGTTCGATGTGAGTACACAGCAATTGATTTGAACCCAGGCATGCCAATCACTGATTCGGAAGGCCTGGGTTCTTTCGGGCTATGTGAGGCGTATATTGCACAAGTAATCGTCAGGTTGATATTGGTGAAGGTTTCTCGAAGGTGCATTTGTTGAGCGAAGCCATACCGTTTCCTTCAGCAACAATTTTCCATAAGCCTCATCAGTGATACTGATATGATTTTGTGCCTTCGAGAATTCTGAGAGAATGGGGTTTCGGGTGTATCTAGAGGCTGTGAATATAGGGTTTTATGACAGGGTTATGTAAACACGGACCAACATACCGATAAGGATGAAATCCCTCACAGAGTGTATTTAAGCGTTCTAAAATGATGTCAAACACATGCCAAAACTATTGTTTCAGAAGTGAGCTACGACCGACACTGGGAGAGACAGTAATAATTCATACGGTAACGAAAAAAGAAACTTTGCTACTTCTTGTGAATTTCCCAGATGTGGTTCATTGCCTCACAAAATAAGCAATTCTGGTATCATGGTTCTCACCTAATCACTATTTCCACAGTGGTGGCCATACCGACATCCGCAAACATACTGAATAATGAACCTGAATACTGATTTCAAGTGCAACCGATAGTTTTGTTGGCTGTTCACTACTAAAAAAAGTGATCCATACATTAAAGCCTCTTAGTGAGGGGTTTACGTCATGCAACTATATCAATTTCTATCAGCATGGCAATCTTAGTAAGTAAACCATGACCGTACCCGTAATTCCGAAGTATATCGTAAGTAATTCAAGTAAAGGTATGAAGGCGTGGAACAAATCAATATTTGTCAGATACACTTGTATTTCCTTCTAAACATTCGAATTGCTCGGGCTGCCTAAATGAATTATGAACAGATGATACCCTTCGCTGTAGTCATTACGCTGAGCCTTTTCGCCGAAGAGCAAGATAAATGATAGCGTCGACATCGTGGTAAGATGAGATGCAAACGTGACGGTTTCCGGTGTTCAGTCAAAAAGGCCGATCTGGCGCGTGAGAATAACAGTACTCGATACAAACGTTAGCACGAGGACGCTCGTGTTCACCACTAAGTCTGCTTCTGCCACTTTTGTGCGGTTCATGGGAAGTTTCTCCAGCCTTGATTGTTTCGAGTGAATATAATCTTGAATTGGTTTTGGTAAAAATTTGAAATAGAATATTATTGTACAGGGGGGAGGTTATTCTGCTCACGCATTCAAATTTGAATCGAATGGAACGACTGAACGTGGAGTGCAGTAATTACCAGTCATTCATGTAGATATCAATTGCTAGTTTTGTGAGTTTTGCATTTTTGCATTGAACGATATTCTCAGCGCTCATGTGTTGGTCGGTATATGTCGGCGAAAAACTGTCTTTCGATAGCAAGCGGTTGGTAGCCTGAAATTCGTCTGGAGCTGACTGGTGTTGCAATCAGGAGGCATTGTACGTCCCGAAATAACATTTCTTACCGTACACGTTTCGGCACTCCCATTCATTTTTTTTTATTAGGTTGAACTTAAGTGGAAACAGCGTTCAATGGTGCTAATAATATATGGTGCGTTACGATGTTCATTCAGCTAACTCAACCTGAAATCCAGTGTCGCCATCTACGCGCACGGTTGGTGACTTCTTCGACAGAACGATGCTGATGTAAGTAACCAGCATAAACGCCTGACGTGGAGTATCAGTTGGTTTGGGGCACTAACAGCAACTTTACTCGAATAAACTAACCAGGCGCACCCATTTTTCTGGGGTAACTTCACCTATTACTGATCACTTTGTGCACCAGCTTCAGCTGTTCAAAGAAAACGTCATGCAGTTGTACAGGAAATTCCTGCCATGAATGACCTTTGCTTTGAATACACTAGCATAGCACGCAGATATTATTCAAGATTGAAAAATACACCTTTGTGTGAGTTTCTTTCTATATTATTTTGTAGTGCAGACTAAAGATGGAATGAAAACGACAGACGGTTGTTTTCTTACCCTACCACAGAGCCTGCATACTATAACGGTCGTTTTCGCTTTTTAACTGATGCAGATTTATCGGATTTATTGGCCTCATGGGCATTCGCTGGTATGTTTGTGTTCCTGAGCCTCCGCTCGTTGCGGAATCAAACGAAACTGCTTTCACCAACAGGCTTCGTTGACCTGTTTCAGTTAAGTAGTGCTTATCGTTGATCGAATCTACGAGTTCGTCTCGCACCGCCTACCTCGGGGTCGCCTAGGATCATCGTTCCCTCAAGATTCATTTCATGGTAACCTTCTGGAAGAGCGAGCTGCTCCTCTTCGCCTCCTTCGCATCTCGACCTTAGTCTGACGGCGATCGCGTGAGCGGTGGGTGGTGTCCCATTCATCAACCCCCCACTCCTACGCGAAACATTTACAGAAGGAAGTAACATTCATCATGGCAGCACTGTGGCTCTTGGCCGGATCCAGTATGTGGTCTTGTGACGACGATATCTTTCGTGGAGGGTATATGTGTAGTTGGGTGGGCGCCTGCTTCTGTTGGAGTATCCTCTTATCGGAGATACCTACTCCCCGTGTGTCAATGTTGTTTCGTTCGCAGCATCGCTGGAAGTGGCGCTCGATGAGGGCGAGTTCTCGAAACCAGGATGCGACCCACGGGAGGACCGGCTGGCAGTCTGAGCGGCGGGCAGCAGAAAGGCGCTGCGGCCAAAATCATCGTTTCAGATGGATAAGAGTGAGTTGGATACGACGGGGTCCAGGAGACTTCAAATACCGAGAACGGCTCAAAGCGTTTACAAGCCACACGATCACGACGACTCTGCGGCCCCGCCGGAACGGGGACCACAAGGCCCCTTCAAACGACTGTCTAATCGTACAACTAACCACAAAAGTAAACGGCTACCGACGTCCGTAGGCGTAACCGTCACGACTACACTCCGGTAGTTGTCGCAATGTTCATCATATGCTGGTCTCCCAACCAGCTGGCGTACTTTCAGTCGAACTAGGCGGCCATCTTGATTTCCGGGGAACTTACCAGTTTTCCGTGGTACTGGCTATATGCAACACGTGCATGAACCCGTTCATATATGCACCGCCCTGCGACACCAAAGCGCTAAAGCAACGTGTGATTAGTTGTACGGGGAACATTGACGGGGAGGTATGAGGAAGTGATGAGTACTAGGCTTGGGTCCCACTACAATTAGCCTACTAGCAATGTAACGGTAATCAAGTCTTATTTTAGTTTAGATATATGAAACAAATCAGGCACCAGCAGATAACCTGTTCAGTTAAGCACCACCCAGCGAAAGGTATTTAGGCCCACCACGCCCCATTGAACCCCCGACAAAATTCGTAAAAAATATGAAAAGCGACATAAATTTGCGCCTCTTGTAACAAAATATACTTTTTCTTTCAAGTTGAAACGGGTGTGAAAAAGAAAAGGTAATTTCTACAACAAGAGTGTAATTTTGATACTTGAAAGATTAAAACAGTCAAGTAATTTGTAGATTTCCTTGGTGAGTAATAGCTTATTCCCACTACAATTCGCGTACCTAGCAATGTTAAACTGAATACATCTTATTCTCTAGTTTCGATATAGAAAACACATCAGGGGCAATGTGGCTGTGATAAATTTATTTCAGGTTAATGTATTTTAAAACAATATTACAGGCACTACAGACTCACCCGTGCTGTTTAGTTCAGCTATGGAAAGAGTCGTCGGCCGCTCTATTGAACAAAAATATGTACAAAAAATTGAAGAGGCGAACATAAATTTGCCGCACTCTTGTCACAATTTTTGTCTCTCAAGTTGATACCAGGTGTGTGTGAAAAGACAAGAATTCGACACCAAGAGTTGTAATTGTGATATTCGAAAGATTAGACCTAGGCGAATAAATTGTAGCTTTCCTTGGTGAGTAATAGCTCGTTTCCCGCTACAATTCGTTGTACCTAGCAAGTGTAAGATGTTAATACATTCTTATTTATAGTTTAGATATATAAAACATTCAGGCACCATCAGGAATCACATGTTCAATTCAGCCTATGGAAAAGTCGTCAGCCGCCCTTAAACAAGAATATCGTACAAAAATATTGAAAAGCGAACACATAAAATTTGCGCACTCTTGTCACAAAATATATTTTTTCTCTCAAGTTGTATACCAGGTGTGAAAAAGAGAGGTAATTTCTCAACACGAGTGAATTTGGATATTGAATTAGATTAAAACAGTCAATCATTGTAGATTTCTTATAGTTAGGTTATACCAGTATGAATCATACAACTTCAGTTCTGCTATTTAGGTCAGTTGACGATATTTGAAAATATTGCACATGTTGATGAGTGCAATAGTTTTGACTATTTCATAGTTTTAGATTACAAATGTTACACTGAACAATCCCAGACGGAGGAATGGTTTAATAAAGACGGTAGGCTAAATATTGTTTTTTATAGTCCTTCATTCGAAATATCCGATCTTATAGAGTTTTCCAATGTATTCTGTTCCAAGTTACAGACGGGATTAATACAGAGAGACAAGATTAAAGAACATTATAAGTGCACTGCCCACGACTCAGGCGCATTCAAAAATCCATTGGAGAATAAAGGCTTACGAGGAGTAGTCTGCCATCGAAAATAAAAGTAATGGTAATAATAAGTAAAGTTTGAGACAAAATCGAGAACGGGCAACTGAGTCCAAATTTCGTCAATCGAATCACTAAACGGCCTTGGGGTCACTTGTTCTTTGATGTTAACTGAAGTCTCTGGGAGTGCAGTTTGCCGATTGATCAATTATGTGTCCCTACTAACCTCAAGTCTTTGTAGGTGATAACCAAAGTGATCGAAGATGATAAAAACATAACGAGTTGATGAAAGCGGATAATGGTGAGACGTATTTCATGTGTTTGAAAGATTAGCACTCGGAATAAGTGATAAAGATCATCTTGTAGTAGTAGAAACTGGTGTGTTGTAGATCCCATAGTAATACAAAAAATTGTGGAGCAATGTATGTGTGTGTGCGCGCGCGCGCGCGTTGCGTACGGTGTGTGTGTGTGTGTGTGTGTGTGTGTGTGTGTGTGTGTGTGTGTGTGCTGTTTGACATAGATCCTTCTTTCTGGAAAATCAAATTTCTTGGCATTGCCTTCACTCACAGCTCTTCGAAGAAAACTCTCTAGGCTTTGAATTAGTTTTAAATGTTGGTCAATTAGGTATTTGACGCCGACACTGGCAGAAATGTGATTGTGACATTCGCACTTTCACATAGTTGTAACTTCAATATTAAGGACATGACTTTATAAATGACATCATTAGAGTTGTTGTTCCGGCCCTAGGGAGAACTGAACTTCAGTCAACTTGTATAATTACGCTGGGAAATGCCATGGAACAATAGCCATAGTGAGATTAACGAGAAGCGTGAACTGCCTTAACAGGGGGCGGGGTGGGTCTAGCTAACGTGAAAGAATCTTTTAAGATGACAATACTCCTATGTAATTTAAGCTCGTTTTGTAATAGGTACTCAGGGGTATGTTCCTCTGTCCACGTTCTATTTTGGTTCAATATTTGTTGTTCCTATAGAGCATGGACATCCACATGTGTGTTGGTAAAGTCCTTGAAGTCTCAAGAAACCTACTCGAAGCTTGTTTCCTGTACAGTGACTCCCCCTACGGCTTCAGTTGAATGGAATGATTGTTTCGACTTATCGTAATGGAATAGAAGATTAGGTATTGAGTCCTTCCTTTAGCTTTAACAGAAATTAAAATGATTCATTTTCAAATTCGCATTTATCACAGAGAGAGCGGTATACGAACAAATTGTTGTATTCAATGAAGAAAACTGATGATGTCCTTCGTACCTTCTGTAATGGTGAAATTGAGAATACTGATCGCTTGTTCCGGGAGTGCTCTTTAACTTTGCTCGTCGACACAGAGCAATACCTATTTCGACGCCAGTCATCCTTTCCGAGGAAGATCTCTCTATTGAAAATACATTAGTTGTTGATCATCCCATAAACACCATTAGCCTCCTATGTCAATGCAAATGTTCCGATATTAGGTGGGACTACATTCTGGGTTGTAGTCCAATGCAAAAGAAATCGTCCAATTATTCTGCAGCTTTTGCGACACGATATCACCCCCTCAACATAATGACACGGAACCATAAGAGTTTGAAGCTCTAATTTTGAAATTAAGGGGTTCTAGTGAAATACGCTCTTTTCATCTATGTAAGTTTCGAGCAATCTGCTGTGATATTATTTATGACATAAATCTGTTTGTTACATTTAGTATGTTTCAATCCATTTGAGTGGAAATGAATCAGAAACTTCATCATGGTATTATTATTACAATCCCTCGCTTCTGGAGGTCAACTTTGACGCAGTCGGCAACGATCAAGAATAAGTCTATACAAATTCTCCTGATTAAATTTCTTAGTCGAAAAATTGAAAATATTCATCCTCTGTTTTGTATCTATTAAGGGTTTCTTGTGCGTTCAACGAAGACCTTGCTTGTAGAGACCTTCACCTTGTTTTGCCATTCGGGAGAAGACGGTTATTTCCAGATTCGTTTTCGTGATAGAATGGTGCGTGTCAACCCCCGGCTTCTTTTTTAATAGGCTATTGTTGATCACCCACCTATTCCTTCTGCAATGGGGAGGACGAATCCCCTATACATTGTGTTGTGGCCTATTCACACATTAGGAATTACTAGGAAGAGGTAGTCAGGTAGTACATCCCGTTTGCATTTGGCTGTTCCAAATACACCCAATTAGCAGTTTTCAGCACCCTCAGCACTTTATTAATTTCCTTATTTATTTACCATGTGTCTATTTAACTGATCGCTTCATAGGCTATGCATAGTTTTATTGTTTTATCATTTTTTTGTTGTACAGTTGTTTGTATTAGGGCCTCGAAGATGGCTACATGCTAACTGAGTAACTCATTGACAGTTTAAATAAAAAAAAATAAAAACTTTCTGAAAATCACGGACTTTGTCGTGGAATAACCACGCTATTTCTTCAATCAATCAATAAGTGAATATGTGTGAGATTTTATTTGAGAGCAGAACATCCGTTTGTACGTTCATATCATGTGCTTGCCGAAGTGCCTGTTAGGATGGTCGTAGCCTAGCCTGTGTAGATGGTAGTGGCCTGTGTGGCCTATATAAAGCCCGCGGTTGTATAAATCTTGAGTATATGCTATAGGTTATTAGGTTAAGTCAAGTGAGCCTAGCCGTTGTCGTTATCACTGTTGTATAGTTGATTGTATAATGCATTTCGTATTATTTATTTCGTTGTGGATTTGGGAGTGCACGAGATTTGGAGCGATGTAGTGACATGAGGTCATTGTTTATATTAGGGTGTTGTGGAGTTTATTTTGTTGCTGTCTCGTGGTACCGAAGGACCAACGATTTGGTGATGAATTGCATAACAGGAAGGCCTTGGTGATTGGAGTGGAAGCTTCGAGCATATCCAAGGGCGGCGATCATGGGGGGGGGGGGGGGTTGGGCCGGGGGACGGCGCCCCCAATGTTTTGGTTGTGGGGACGCAATGCATTTTGTCCCCCCCCCCCACAATATTTGAGCCCGACTGCATTTCGCTGACACTGATCCGTCATACCAGCAGCAACCGTGGTCAAAAACAAATTGATGCATGATGACCTAAATGATCAAGTTGAGTGGAATTCTGTTGTTCCATTTTCGAAAATTTTCAGTAGTGTTCAGTCCCTTGTGCAGACATATGATGTTCCTTAACGGAAAATGCCTGAAATTTACTCTGGGTTGTCTTCTTAATTATCCAAGAACAAAAGGTTCTCCTTCAATCCCTATGTTTGCATAAGACTGGCTTCACCATGCAGCTTGGTGTGTCTCTCCTTCATGGACGTTGTCGATTTCCCGTTAGGGGGACCCAGTCAAGTGAAATGCACAAACAAACGAAACATATACAAATCGTATATTTGAGGGGGAAGGGGTTGAGAGACCGCGACAGCTTCTGGCGGGATCTGTGATTTTTTTTTTTTGGCGCGACCACTAGTTGAGAGTTGAGTGCACTGCGCACAAAACCATAACATGTGGGCACACGGTGCGACACCGAAAATGCAGCCAGGGAACGCACAAATTGCGTTGTCAAAAAGACATGATTCAAAATTCAAGTGAAGAAAAAGCTGTCCAAAAGTCCAAATATTGCCTGAATGCTCGATGAAATGCCCAAAAGTGTGAACATTGTTGTCTTTGAAGGGAGGAAGTTGGAGTGACGGGGGTAAGTCTACCACCTGGCGGGACCTGTGAATTTTTCGGCAAAATATGGTCATATGCAAATTTAAAATGAAGTATTCGGCAATCAATTTATGGGTGCGACCACTTGTTTTAAGTTGGTTGCGTGCACGGTGCACATACTAAGGGGGCCGGCACACGGTGCGGGTGGAAAACCCCACAGTATAGCCAGAGAACGCCACAACGTCGTGCCAAAGATATGAATAAAAATTAGGGTGGGGATAAGTTTTTTTTTTTATATCCAAACATTGCCCTTGATTTTCGAGGGAATGTCCGAAAGTGTAAAACTTTTTGGCCGGTTTTACTTCTGTGTTATATCATCTGGCCACAAGTCTGGCTCCAGGAAGAAGTGTCCCTCCATGCGTCTGTGGTCCGCAAAGAAGATAAAACGGGGGGCGTAATCTTTGAGTAAAAAACTCAGGCCTATCGTAAGTGATAGGTCAGTGCAATGTCGAACGCGAACGTATTGGTGGTGGCATGACCCATTTCTTTGCTCCTTTCATGACTGAAACCCTCCTGCTTGCAATCGTATTTTAGAATCTCACAGCACCCAACGCATAACTTTGAAATTGATCCATAAGGCGATAAGTTTTTGGAGAACCTTTCCTGAAATAAAAAAATTTGTTATCAATTTTAGGAATGCTGCTAACTGTACCATAAGGCACGAGAAGTGTCGTTCCTGCAATCTAGGGGGTCCTTCAAACGTCCAAATTTCTTTGACGCTACGCGCCAACCTGTGGTGGCGCTCCGCTTAGATAGTGTTCATTTGTCCCCCCCCCCCCCCCGTGCATTGCTGTTTATCGACTTGCTAGCTAGCTATTCATTGATCAGTTATATCGTTATATTATAGCAGGTTGGACAGGTAGGCAGTGAGTTGTGATGATTGTGTATTACAGTTTATTTGCCTGGTTGATTAATATCGTAACAAGTCACCATTGGGAATCACTTCAAAGTTAGATATTATTATTAGTATCGTTGGCCGTCGATTTTGGTTTATAGGATTGACTCTCTAGTTATGCGGAAGAGAAAGTAGCTGTTAAACTTTTTATTGCCAATCTATACGTATGCCACATTTATACTGTCCTGCATCACGGTGTGCATTTTATAATATATTCACTGCACTTTACATCCTTCTGTTTGTCTTATATACAGCCGTCCAGGTAGTGGTTGTAAGCGGAATATTGGTGAATGATGAGTAGTACACACCGTTGTTCCTGTGCGAGGACACCTTCGCCCCCCACTCCCCCCCCCTCCCCTCCCTTGCACTCCTTCACCCCTGGTCGGTATCGTCCGAGGCAATCGGCGGCAAGAGCGGCTTCGCTCCAATAACTTAGAGGGAAGGCTAGTCTCGTTGTACTAGAGCAGTGGTCCCCAACCTTTTTCTCCCCATTTCCCCCTTTGCCTTTCGCTTGGAGGCGTTCCCCTCATGAAAACATTATAATTGAAGGTTGATAGGTGGGGAGACGATGCGGGAAAGGATTCAACTTGCTAAGTAATGTGTTTATAAACAAGACGAATTCACAACTCGAAAAATCCTGCGAAAATGATTACCTTAAAATGAAAACCCCTAAAATCTTAAAATTTCCCCCCTGGGGGAAATTTCCCCCTGGTTGGGAACACTGTACTAGGGCGTCCTTACTCGTGGTGGATTATTCGGGCAGGATATCGAAACGCCCAAAGGTTGGCAGGAAATAGTGCCGAATAGGAAGTTGACCAGATATTTCTACTAAGTTCTTCAACCTTCTGATCGTGTGAACGAAATAAAGGCGCAAAATTGTCCGGTTATGGCAACATGGTCGAGTTTACATACACATGAACTGCATTTAACCTTAACCCAAGGAAATTCCGGCAAGATATAATATTTCCCGTCAAATTTGAAGTGTCCATTTCAATAGTTGCAAACTCGCACGAGGATGTCAATTATTGTTCTATGAGGCCTCCCTTTAAAACAGTGTTATGAGTTTAACATGAAACACGACTTCAGACCTTTTGACCTTGAGTTGATTTTCATCCTGACTCTAAAACAATAGGGTTCATTGCACTTATGTGGGGAGCCCAAACCAAGTATGAGATTGATCTATCCAGCTGGGTCGAGTAATCGTGTTTACAAACCAAAATTTTTTTTTTCTCTATCTATCCACTTTACACAAAAAATTACCTTCAATTTCCACATAGGATAGGCTTCCGTATACTTCCCATAAAAAAACTGCATGTTGAACTTCAGCTTGATCGGACTATCATTCTGGATTTTCTGACGTTGACCTCTGTTGACTTTAGATGTCCTTTGACTGACTCCAAAATAAGGAAGGTCTGAATGGCGTGGGTCACGACATCCAGCATAATGGCGGTTTTCTTATGGGGAAATACAAAACAGGTCAGAGGTCTCGTCTGTGCACAGGACATGCGACAACCCGAAACAAATTACTAAGCCTTTTGGCTTTCTTAGTATTCATCGTTAAATTGATCGTTATCGTTTCCGTGTGAGCAGTCCATATAACTTACTTCGCAGGGATGTACCTCTAACTATATAAGATTGAGACACATTATTAGAAGAATGTAGAATACTATAGGAATTTGAAAGTTCAACAGTGATTCTCTATGTAGAAGTAATGCGAATACAATAGTCCACTGATTCCGGGCATTCAAAAATGGTATGGAACCGCGGGAGGGGGGGGGGGCTGACGGGGGCTCTAGCCACCGCACTTTTTTTGCCACACTAGGCATTTTGGGCCGCTTGAATTCGGGAAGTGAAACTACCCATTTTAAGTTTTACAAAAAATGTCTGGCCCGATGCGAAGAACTGCATAGGCAGGCATACTCGACAACACTAGGTGAATGATATGACATGTCAGACATGACCAAACTCTTTTGCATCTAGGGTAGCCTAATTACCTAGCACAAACCCATATTCAAGTCAGTGGAATAGGACTAGTGAAGATGCATTAATGATAATGATAATACATTTGTATAGCGCTCTATACAACTCCAGAGGAGCAACGATCTAAGGCGCTATACATTATCACCCCTGCTCATTGAAACCAGGCACGCACTCCGACAATCCCAGAGAGTATGTGGCAGCTGCTAACTCAGCGCCGATTGTGCTTCAGGTTACTTCACAGTACCCACTTTAACATGGGTAGCGTGAGACAATCGAGGAGACATGCCTTGTCTAACAGCACTGCGGAAAAGCTCCTCCGGCTTTGTGGGATTCGAACTCACGATCTTAAGATCATCAGTCTGGAGCGCTACAGACGGAGATCAAATCCGCCATTGCACACAATGGAGCTGATTGACCAAGTTCTAGCAGAGCAAAATTGCATAGACCATTGGTATGATCTGCGATTATACCCATCCAATAAGTAGTGCGGTGGCAAAAACGATGAAAATTCCAGCTATTCCCAGTCTACTCCCACAGGTGCGGCCCAAAAGGAAGGCCTTAACAAAACTGCAAAACGAAAACTTGGGCAGCAGAGCACCTACAGGGAGTGTTGGCTGCGGTGCCGGGGAAGGAAGTCGCTTACAGAGACTGCGACACCCCGTGTCACTCAGATCTATCTCTCATTCCCCCCACACCACCTCCCCGCCCCCATTTTCATGAATTGCTGACGAGGTACATTTTCAAACCACTGGCAGAAATGAAATGAAAGTTGTGGGACAGGGAAATAAACAGGCTAAAAATGCTGTTGATAGTCATGCAGGAGGCAGTGCCATCAAGTGAGGTATAGTATCAGGGCTGCAGGAACTCTGACCCTCCATCGGGCAAATCCATGGTGCCGCCGCTGCTTTGAGGATCTTCCGTCTTTATACTAACTTTTGGGGGTCTATTTGGAGGTTTTCAGGATTATTAAGTCTTCCTTCTGGAGGTCTAAGTTCTTTTAGGCACACCCATTCTGCACACCGTGCCAGCAGTGCATGATTTTTTTTCTTCAAATGGTATTGTTGCCGAGCAGAGGATCAATCCTAATCAAGGCCCAGCAAGGGTGAGACCTGGATTGATGCAACCTAATTGTCGGCAGCGAATATAACTCAGAAGCTGAATCATTCGAAAGTAAATTGAGGAAGTTTTAGGCAATTGATTGTTGATTCAGAAGTAATGGAGGCAAACACAAAAAAATGTGACGTCAACATATAGTAAAACCCAACATTCCACAGTATAGGCCAAAAAATTCCCAACATTGATTTATCAAAACTGGAGCAGAGTTGGTTAGGAATGTTGTGTGAAGGCTGTAACTGTTTCAAGCACTTCTTAGTTAGGACTCTTCTTGCTGCCTTCTCCTTTGATCAGTCAGTTCAAAATGTTAATTCACCTCTTACCAAATTGTCTGAACTATGGAAGATATCGCTGCAATTTCATGGAACTTTGTGAGCAGTGCTGGGGAGTCAAAGACCTCTAAAAACACTAAAAACAGGAATAACTGCTTTTTCAGCATGTGAGTGATCCTCTTTATATAAGGTTGATTGTAGATGATGGATAACACACACTTTCTTGGATTATAAATACAGGAAATGCAAATAAAATTATTGTGATTTCTGGTATAGTGTATTTTAACATCTTTCTCAGAGATGAGATATAAATAAAACTATACAGATACATGAGCAGTTATACTATTGAAGAAATCTTGATTAGCATAGTGAGTGGTACAGTGACGATAATAACCACTACTAGACCAATATGGTGGACATTTCACTGCATGAATTATACAGTGGGGAAATTACTATGGGAGAAATAAAGGTTAAAGGGGAACTCCAGGAAAGAGAGATGTTCCTACGGTTCTGCATCTTTTAAAACAATTCATCCGTATTTTGAACGACCCCCTCCAAGATCAAAACCAACGGAGTTCAAACTTCCCGCCCTTTGGGCGAATGCTCCATAACACAGCGTACTGGCACAGCGCATCTTAGCGGGACTATGGAGAATCCTCCTGGAATTGTGGACTTAAGCGGCGACCCAGACGGCTATTTTAACCGAATAACACAATAACAAAGTTATACCAGTCCAACTAGGAACTGTTATTTGATCACGTCAGTCGAAGTTTCAGCATGGCCTCTTCGAAACATCCTAACTTTAAATTCTGTACTACACCTTCCCCTTTCTAAATTAGCATTTTCACCCCAATTTCTTGTCGAAAATTTCGAACAAATGACTGGATTTTGCCGACATAATCAATCTGACCAAAACAAGCAGTCACATATTGAAATGACCAATCAGATTATGGGTCTATGGGAAATTTGTTACAGGGGAATCTCACATACAATTCACTCAATGAGCATCTATAATTGACTTTGTGTGTAACGTCGGATCGAGCGAGTTCGAAAAGATGTTGGCGAGTGGGCAATTTATGGCTTCTGGTGTATTTTCTAATCGGTTGTAGGCCATAACTTCACTAGAAATGAGTTGGTTGGCTCCCCACCAGTGTAATTATGCATCCAATTTGTTCCAAATTAACAGTATTCTTTGTTTGAAAGAATTATGATATGAACTGGTGTTCCGCTACTTCTGGGCGATGAGCACTAACTCACGTTAGTATGTACATCCACACACTGAGGCTATGCTGGTGGATTGTAGTTGACAACGTCCCGATATTGGGGGATATTTTGAAATTGCAAAATTGGCGCTGTGCACTGTACCGCGCTGTGTTATGACTATGCACCCAAGGGCGGGACTAGAACTCACTGTGACAATGATAACAGAGGTCTTTCAAGACCATCAAAACACCGTTAGGAATGTCTGAAAAATATCTAGAAATGCAGGAAACATACCTCTTGCCTGGAGTTCCCCTTTAAGTCTAGTACTATTAATTTGCATTAATAGATGTTGAAGATGGGACTATCAAAGTAGAGGTTAAAAATAATAATCTTGGATTTTTTTTTAAACAGCAAATCCTATTGATAATTTGTAGATCCTTTGGAAAAATCTATTTTCCTATAGCAAAAGTCAATTTTCTTAATAGTTACTGAATATGCCCAAAAACAAGGAAAGGGTCATGTTCCTTTGAAAAACAAAAAACAAAGGGCCTATTAAAAGGTTGTTCTGCTCGAATATACATCTAAATTCAAGCGAGAATCTGTTCATGTGCTGAATGTTAGACATAATTGAACAACAGGCTATGACCTTGTGATTCACTGGTGTTTGAATAGCACAATTTGCTTAGCGTTTTCCTCACCTTTGATCCTGTGATTTGTTCTGTTGATGAATTAGCCAGGTGATGCATTCTGAGTTTGATGTAACATGATGACAGTTTCTTGATCAAAACGAAAATATGGTAAAAGTCAGCAGCACAGTCAAAAATGTGTTCATAGAGGTCATCAAAAACACTTTTGCTCCAGTCTCCTCAAGTACAATTAACATGTGAAATATGGCTAATACAAGTGCCTGGGGCATGGGGAGGCTGCTCTGTGTGGAGGCAAGCATATCGTCGCACACATTGCTTGTTTGTATATTACTACTGAACAGCATCATTTGGAGGTTTGATCAGTCCACCTTAATCCTTAAATTAGCCTAATTAGGCTGAAGCCTGATACCTAATGTATTATTTTGTAAACAGCCCGCTATCATTGTCAACGGATAGGCCTCTAGCTTTGTCACTACTTACCGGTGAAAACTCAACCCCGCCGCATTTTCTGTACCAGGTGTTTGTTTCTGCAGTTTGGCTGAGCGGCTAGGCATCTTACTGTTTCGAATAATGCAAAAGTTTTCCCAGTCACAGGTGCCGATTATCTGTTTACCACCTGAGTTCGTCGTACACGTAGCACAGTCAGACAATTGTACATACGCCTTGTGCTAGTGAGCCTACTAACAGCCTCATTTTGCTGGCTACGTAGGGCTCAGTCGGCAATGGTTTTTGTCATTTTAAAACAATTTCACTCTGAATTTTGCCGTCCAAAGCTTACTATTGCGTTCTTCAGGTGTGTTTTTTTTTTCATATTTTTCAAGCAGAATGTATTTCTATTCAATACGAGTTTCCCGAAATAACGATGATGAAATTGACCCGTCATTGCCTAAAGTACACAGTCAATAGTAATTGCTGCATAGGCTTCGATCTTTCGCGTGCATTTCCCAGCATTCACCGCGCGTTCAATTGGCTGCAAAATACAGAGCCGATCTTCAGTCTATCTCTATTAATATGTCTATGGTTATCATTCACTTTACCTGGCACCCAGGTACCTGCGAAATGCGAAATGAGGACCGTTACTTGTCTGCTGGATGCCCGCAGTACGAGTGACGTGCACGTAGCTAGCCAGGCTGTCATTTCCGACCGGTGTACATAACCATGGAAACTAGTGGGAAGAAACGGAAAGGCGGAGCGGAAAAGGCAAGACTGCGGAAAGGAAACTGCATTACAGGCAGATGCTTCGAATTGTGTCAAGCTAATGAATATTTTCGGTGTCAAAAGTAGCCCTACAACCAAATTGAGATCAGAACCCCCGTCAGATTGCACCCCAATAAGAAAACTGGAGAGAGAGAGAGGAAACCCGCCCAGCGCTAACACTGGGTAGAAACCTGCGAATCCTTGCTTTTGTTCTCGAATAGTGTAAATAGTAAGGTAACAGGATCCCTTAGTCTGGGTCGACATTTAACGCTGCCGTCCAAGGGCATTTTTCAAGTCCAGGTGCAGTAACTTTCCTACACGTTAAATAGGCCGGGACGTGGTGAAAATATGGTACCAGATGTTGATACATGGTTGTAAGCCAGGAACCTCTTGCACCCTTTCTTGGCACTTATGCCTATACCGTTCTGTCGCCTCGACCGCCCTTTCGGTGTAGTACCATTTTCTCACAGATCCCCAATTATGTATGCACTATGCATTCTTACTTTGAAAGGGCCGTAACTTTAAAGTCTGTGAGCAAATATCATTTCCCACTTCGAAATCCTGTTTCTAATAGATTCAGGCATTTCTTGAGTTACCCTGGGGAACAAGAACAATTCGATTTTAGTGATTTTCTCTCAAAATGAATAATTTCTGGAACGCTCAATTTTAGAAGGAGCGTTGTACTGCCTCAAAAACACACGGAAAAGGACTTTCCTGCGATCTGAGGAGGTCTGTCAGACGGAACATTTCCTAGTACGATCCGCGCCAACCGATGGTGGAGCTCTGCTTGGATAGTAGGGAGCATCAATGATAGCCCTCCTTCCACTTTCATAATGCCTCCGCGTCGTCTACTGCTTTTGCAAAGTGAGAAAATATTCACTATTTTTCTCTCCACCCTCGACACTTCAATTTATCTCGAAAGTATTGAAAGAATTGTAGAGGTCCGACTCCACCGACTCCAAGAATATCTGAACGAACATGATCTTCCTCGAGAAGTTCCAATCAGAATAGAGGGCTCATCATAGTACAGGAACTGCTCTGATTCATGTGCAAAAACAAACTCTGTCTGCTATCCGATGACAATGAACTCGCTCATTTGTCTTCTTGATTGTCCGCAGCGTTTGATATCATCGACTATGGTATCCTAATCAACAAACTATAGCGCAGGTTTATGGTATTCCTGGAGTTGCGTTGAATTGGTTCAATAAATAAATTCTAACGCATAATGTGTTTAAATTTTAAAATCAGTATGATAAATCATTGCCGTATTAATTGAGTCATGGTGTACCCCAGGGTTCTGTTTTAAGCCCAGTGTTGTTCAATATGTACACGTATGGTAGTTGCAATATTATCAGGGGAAACACGGGATTGAGAAACATCAGTACGATGATGGCTACACATTACACAAATGATTTGTAGATTATAACTATCGAGAAGATATTGTCCTCGTTTCTGTCCAAACGCCACTCCCCTCCAAACACATCAGTTGAGTTGAATGTATGTAGTAACAGACTTAATAACTAAATGAGATAAAACCATCGTCATGTTGATGCGATCGAAAAACATGACAAGTAGAGTTAACTTAATGCCAATACAGGTTGGTAAGACAGAGGTCACTCGGCACACCACTTTCTCCTCTGCGAAGAACCTTGGAATTGTAGTCGATATATACGCTACATCGATGGAAAAACTAATTAGGCTATCATCTGCGCTCCATCGGTAAAATTCGTCCTTATCTTAGTTCAAAGTCAATTGAGCAGCTGGTACATGCTTTTTATTATTCTAAAATTGATTATTGCAATTGTCTTCTGTGTGGACTGCCGCAAACTGAAATAAAGAAACTGCAGCGCATACAGATTTTATCGGCTAGGATTATAACCGATTAACCTGCCATGTCCATTCGTTCCAACATGAGCTCTTTGCTGCGACAACTCCACTGGCTGCCTGTTGAGCAGAAAGTTACGTTTAGTTCTCCCAATGTGTTTCATGCCGGCTTAGCAATGGCTCCCGGCTTTACATCAGAGGGATGCTTTGTCTCTACTATCCGTTAAGACGTCTCCGTAGTTTGCTAAAAAATCTCCTTATTGTCCCAACTACCCGTACCAAATCGTATGATGACTGGTCGTTTAGTAAAGTTGCTTCACATTAATGGAATTGTCTCCCCCTGTCTAACCGAAATTATGCAACTGTCCCTCTTTTTAGGTCGCCACTGAAGCCTTATCTCTTAATCAGGCCTTTACTGAATTATAATTCGTGAAGCGCTTCAAAATGTTGTTCTTCGTCAGTTCGTGAGTTGTATTTATTATTATTATTATTATTATTTATTATTATTATTATTATTATTATTATATTATTATTATTTTATTATTATTATTATTTTTTATTTATTTTTGATCTCGTGCGGGGCCTAAACTGAATTCCTTTAATGAGGCCATTGTAGTCTTGTAGCAACTGGCGGAAAAGCGACGGCGACGCTTGCACTACTTCACGTTCAAAAATCGTCCCGGTTTATTCTTATATATAAACATATCGTCACAATGATATGCCAATGAGAAACCAGTCCCGGTATACACCAATTCGGGTTTTTTTTTCGTTACGTCTTGTAAACAGCACCGCCCATTATTCGCCGGGGTGGTAGGTAAAATTGAACATTCCTGTTAGTTCGTTCCGAGCCGCACCAAATAGTGCATTATCGTCATCATACCATTATGTAAATATTTTTTCCTCTATAAGCTCTCAATTAGTAAGCTGGATCGGATTTTCTATAACGACTCTTCTTGCCCTGCAAGGGGTCCTTATACCCCCAAATGCGGTACTCAGCGTAAGAACATTTAGGAGATAATCATTCATCTCATCAAAATATTATTCGTTTGCCTATAATGGATGTTCTTACAATTCCTCAACCCCCCCCCCCCCCGCCCTCTCCTACTGAATCTAAACCAGGTTATCAGTTCATTATGAGTAATACTTGATACTAACAACTGCAAGATCAGAAAATAACTAAACCACGACACATCTCTTTATAGACTGAGCACATGAGCGTCATGGTATCAGCGTCATGAGCATATCACTCCACTGTTCTGCAGGCTTTACTGGCTCCCAGTAAAGCAGAGAATTGCTTCCAGATCCTAGTAGGTCATCTTCCAAGCAACATCTCAAAGTCACGGTTCGCTCATCCACCAAGTTCTACGGCAACCGTTTACTCGCCTCTACTAACGACGTAGGGACACTGCGTGCCATGGGTACTGTCTTATTCAGGAAATGCCACTTGACAGAATAGCATTCCCCTGTATACTCGGTTCGCCTGCCCAATCAGCATTGCCTAAATGGTGGGATTCTGCAGTCTCCTCTTCATGGGCTGATGGGAGGACTTCCTATTTACGGTGAATATATTGAATAGGATGCAGAAAGGTAGGCCTATATGTGGGTTGTAAATCGAACGATTAGCTTGTAACAGTCCATTAAATAGACATGGGAAACTCGTACATCAGTCATCAATGAGAGGTAAGTTTGACTGAAACAATTCATCACGCACGAGCTGAGTGGTAATTGCAAATGGTCACCGCCAAACCGCCTGAGGTGCCTCAAGTAACCTACAGTATTTAACAGAAGTAGCCCAAAAATGTTGAGGTATATCTTCTAAAATCCTTGATGCAAATTGATATATTTGGTAAATGTTTATACTGCTATATCATACTTATGAAATTATCATTCGTCTCGATCGTGCTATATACCCTATCAACAGAGATCCACTTCAAAGTTTGACTAACATGTGCTAGGTGCCCGATGAAAGGTTTGTTTAGAACTAGCTAATGGAATGCTGAATGCCTTGCATACACTGCGCCAGTTTCCTTTTTCATACACCGTGTTCGAGGCATTATTGCCGTGGCCCTTGTTTTCTGTCAATTCAACGATTTGACAACGATATACATTTTACAAGTTATATATAGATTCAACGAAATACGATATCGTTCTAGATAGCGCCTACAAATGGTAATGGACACCACGTTCTCATACTTCCTTCTTCCCATCAATAATAGCAATAAATGGAGGCTTTTCAGGCTTTAACAAAATACGAACACGCACTTAGCAGAGCAAACTGACGTCTTACATGGTTATGTCAATAAGATGTTTTTTTTCTAGTGAACCAACTTGAAAATGCATTTGCTTTTAGATTAAATGGACGAGCTATTAGACAATGGATTTTACGACGGATGAATGATTAATGTAGAGCAAGAGGCTATCTCTCAAAACCAAAGCGAAGCAAATCGGTCATCTAGTATCAAACTTGACATTTCTTTAACCTGTGAAAAGAATAGGACAGTCGAAAATAGAGTAATCGTCAGAGCAAATTATCGAAAATGTAACTAATCTGTGATCGAATTCCTTACCAATAAAGTTTCACACCAATTTGTAGGTGAAAATGTGTACTAAAATATATTATTTATTCATATTCCTCAACTTCTATCGAAAAAATTGTGAGTGCTGATTGGACTTTTCAGCCGCATTTTCACGCAGTCTGTTACTACTGTCGCTGTGAATGTTATAGCAAACCTCCAGTTTCTCGAAATTCTAGCTCCTCTACAATGCGAAATAGCTAATTTAAATGGGAAAAGATTCTGCCTAAATTAGGCAGAAGTTTGTGTTGTTGCATGTATGCTGAATCAAAATTATGAAACATTCCCCAAACAAAGCTGACTCTGGTTGACCTTAAGTTGACGGAAGCTATACTCACAAACCCCAAACAAAATCCTTAAGCTGGAAAGTGTTCCATATCTATCAGGCTGTCACCCTTAAAGTGGGCAACGATCTAAGATGATTTCTTTGGTAGGAAGATAATATTGAAAGAATGATTCAAATTTCCGGATTTTTCCACCATTTCGAGTCACACTTGCAAAGGGCTTTTCCTAAGACTCTCTTGTTCTCAAATACAATTGCTGAGATTCAGTTCGAACTGCATTTTTAAATGTAAACTGCTGCAATTTAAACAAAGAAGGCTGGCTTTGGATTCTCGCTCCTATACATTTGTACTGCAACACTAAGCGTTGGGCCGGTAATGTCGAAGGAGCATACAAACCTAGTGCAGGACATGTCAGAGATGAATGAGATTTGTGATTGTTGCAGAATCTTGCACTGAAGCTATTGGTTGGATCGCAATCACCCATGCAGGTGGGAGTTGTGTGTGAATAAATTATATGTGTTAGCGGGCACTACGAAGAGCTCTTTGGTGCAAGACGAAATCCGGCAAGGAATCTGTTCAATATGATAGATGATATATATGGCATATGATATAGAAATTTTATAAACGTAGTGTGTTCAGTTGATAGTGTCCAATTGCTAATCACGTTAACAGGCGCGTCGTAATCTGGGGTATTCAGCCAAGAGGGACAAGGACAATTTCCCCCGATCCTTATATTCCGTCCCTAATTTTCCGGAGAGCTATAGTTCATGTTCGTAGAATATTGGATGTTGCCTCGCCAGACCCTTAATGCCAAAACTCTTCAATTGAGCTGGAGACGCTCATGCGGAACCTTGTCAAAAGCTTTTGGAGGTCTAAGAAAATTTATCACAATCACTAAAACTAATAATCCGTTGTCGACTGCCTATATACTTTCATTAATTCTAAGAGATCAGTCGAACACGAACGATTTCTCCTAAAACATGCTGAGAACCCCGAATTAGATCGTTATAATAATCAGGAGAGGCCAGAGGAGGCAGCCTTAAACCATACAACTTATACACTCAAAACCAAAGCCTCAACATTGGAAGCTGGACTAGGTTACAACTAGTCTGGTAACTAGTCGGGTTCAAATAGGCAGTGTTCTCTATAGTCAGGCAGACTAGTCACGTTAATGTTCTTAGTCACTGAATGGACTCCTTCCTTGGTAGGCCTGATCACGGTTGTAAGTACAACAGTCTCTCAGCAGTTCACCACATGCAAGCTTTATCACACCATGAAACTGATACTTGAATACTCTCATTAGAAAAGAATTTCCCGAATCCCAAGTCCCATTTCGAGATTTTGAAATCACACGGAGGAAAACGAGGTTTTTGAAATGGCGAGTACCCTCCGATCGTTATAGTAATCAGGGGAGGCAGCCTCAACCCATACAACCTATACACTCGAAACCGAAACCTCGTCATTGAATGCTGGACTAGGTTACAACTAGTCTGGTAACTAGTCGGGTTCAAATGCATGGGCAGTGTTTCCTAGTTAGGCGGACTAGTGACGTTAATGTTCTTAGTCACATAAGAAGATCCTTCCGCCTGATAGGCCTGTTCACGGTTGGAAAAGTACGCAAAGAAGTTTGCCACTAGTGAGAAATTCTGAAATGCTCATTATGTTACATTCCGCTCAGCGAGATTGCTAACGTCTCGCCTATTGTGATAAACAATATCAAGTGCTTACATAGCGTATTCCAATTCGTTAAACATTCTCATAGCGCATTTGTGCATTGGCTATTTTTCCCCATTGTTTTTTTTTTTTTTGGGGGGGGGGGGCAAAATGGCAATTCCTGCTATCATGGGCAAGTAACTGCCAGTGCCCAGTGGACTGTACCGGAATCCGCAATACATTATTATAGATTTCAAGTACAACATGTCAAGGTGTAGACATGCACGTGGAATTAATGACATGCATGAATATTGTCAATGTCCTTATAATTCCCTGGTTTTCAACATTCGATTTGTTTCGAGTTGAATAATTCATGCTTTGGGTGGAATAAATACATAATTTACTTGTCGCCTCATTACACCGTGCCCCTCTATGTCGCCCACGAGCGAGATATGGTCGACATCGCGTGGGAGGATGCACGCTGTCGGAAAATATGTGGGAGACATAAATCAGTGTGGGTAACCGCTGCTGTTATACATGTCAGCTGTAACACCCAAAGAAAAACAAACTATTATGCTATATTCAACAAGTAGGTTGTGTGTAAATCACAGAATACGGAATTTTACTGTAATCTAAAGAAACATGCACAGTGAAAATTATTCTGGAAATGTACAGATATTTTTCCAAAACGAATTATGTTTTCTGTCTTTGTCTTTCTTTTTTTCATGTCGTTGTATGTTTTCATTCTCCATATTTTGGTGAATTGTTTGGAGAAGGGTTGTATCTCAAAAAAAAAAAAAGGAATTCTAAGAATTTAGGTAAAAAAAGTTATCTCAACATTCATGGAATATTCACCTTTTTTCGTATTCAAATTTTCTCATTATTGTATCGTATTCATATACGTTGGTGATACAAAATCGAAGATAGTTCAACGTGCCACGTGCTTACTAGATAGTCGAGAGGCCGGGCGTTACAGTTGCGTGACATGAGATGGAACCAACTGTGGTCGCACGGAAACTCTTTGTTATCTCGCGCAGCCGGTATTCAAGTGATATGGTATGCTTCGTAGGGGGGAGTCATAATATAGCCCACTTGCTTTCTAAAATATTTGTATCGCGCTGCTGTATCTGTAAATGACCAACCATCTGTATAACGAGCAATCGCCATGTATCGTTATGATGATGTGAAAACGTCGGACAGGAGTAGCTCGTTAGGGATAAGTAGGTTAGTGGATCCGGGAAATGCTAGTCAGAGTATATTCAAACGACAGAGTTTTTTTTTTTATAACTCCCGCTATCCCTTTCCGAATGGTTGTCATAATTGGTAGAGAGAGCGTCGGCCCTCCACCCGAGAAGCCGGCGGGTTCGAATCCCGGTCGGGTCATACCAAAGACTTTGAAAATGCGTAAACATGTGCCTTCTTGCTGCACAAGGATGGGCAGGGGAACGAGGGGGTAGGCAATTTGCAAGGTTCAGGATGCGTGTGATTACCCACATCCCGCCATAGGCGTAGATCGCGGGGGATGGGGGGATACATCCCCAATATTTGCTGTTGGGGCTGGCCTATGTGATCACCCCCCCCCCATGATCCAGGCATGCATCTCCCAAAATAATTGAATAAAATGAGGGTGAGCAACAGGTACAGTACAGCCATAACACAAAGGCCTATCACATATTCCTAATCAGATTGCCTTAAATTTATGTTGAGGAGGCCAAATGCTAACAAATTTGCGCTGCGCGCGATGTTTTCTGTCTTTTTCCGTTACATGTGTAGTATAGTAGGACCATGCACAATAACTTCGTCAGCAAATTATGCGTCTTTCCATACAAGTGCGGTGAAATATGGAACGGCTACAAGGAGAATTTGGTTTTTGGACACGATTAATGCTGCCCCCCCCCCCCCTTCCAATGCTGGAATCCAACTGGCATTTTTTTAACATTGCACATAACCATTGGCTAGAGCAGAGGTTTTCAACCTTTTTTGGTGTAGTCCCCCACATTGGCGTACATTGAATGTATCAGTCCCATAATTAATAAATGAAGCGTATGAGTAGAAAAAAAAGACAAAACACTTGAACTGGTGCAGTTTGGGATTTGTTCGAGCCCGTTCCCTATAGTTTCACGCAAGGCACTCGTACGCAGGGGCGTAGCGAAGGGTTGATAATGGGGGGAGGGGGGTGGGTGGGTAGAGATTATGTTTTGCCGACGGGATATGGGCCAATGGTACCGATATGGGGGAGGGGTACAGGGAAGGGGGTGTCCCACTCCCCTTTGGAAAAGTGAACATCGAAAGAACGTCCCAGATTGACAATCTAGTTGCAATACGTCAGAAAATGGGCGACGTTCAGTAATCACTCGACCCGGCTCCCACGTACGCGGTCCCTTCAATTTTGAACACCGAAAAATTTTGCCGAATCCTAAACAATGCCCAATTTTCACTGCAGCTCGTGGGTATGAAGTAGAGTATATCGTTAAATCGTTTTAAATTGGGACAACTTCAATGGGCAATGATCAAATTTTTGGCCATTCAGTACAACTTTCAGACAATCTTCCCCTTTTGCATTAGGATATATCTTACCAGATGTTCACTTCACTCTGACAAAGTTTGATAGTTTCCTGCCTGAAGTTTTCATCTAAGAAAAAAATGTGGGGGGGGGGGGCTGCCCTCTATCTATCACTTGTACTCTGGTATGCCGCTCGCATGATTCCCGCTGGGAAACCGATGTCTTCATTGCTGGTTCTGGAATTATGTCTTTAATGGTTTTCAAGCAAAATGGCTGAAGTTTCTGTTTTGACACCCCCCCCCTACCCTGTCGTACGGCCATGTCATCACGTTGACGGACGTGAGGCGGAAAACGCCCCATGCAAACATCCCATATTGTCGAGTTATACTTGCGCGCTAGTATTGTGTGTTTTGTTGATACGCATTCACGGCACACGGCCCTATGGTCATGATCTCAAATCATCGAATGTAGTAAGAATGTATCATTTTGCCTTTTTCCTGTGGGACTTGGGACAAGCTCACGTCCCACCAGTATTGACAAGATGTCCCACCGGTGGGGGGGACGCGTCCCCCAGGTTGAAAACCTTGGGCTAGAGTCTGTCTATTCGAATCCTTATTGATTATAAACAGACTGGCTTTGCCAGCCTGGCTGTGCTGCTTATCAATTAATCCCTGCCAACACTGGAAGCGTCCGGGAGATAGGGTTTTGGGGTGTAGCCGCGGCTGCCTGTCTCCGCCGCCGCCAGCGCAATCACCATCCTCCAATACTTTATCCGAATTGACGGACCACTGGACACATGTCATTCCTAGTGAAACTAGGCTGAGTTCGAAGTGGGCTTTACTGAATTGTCTGACTGCCCCTATTGCGGTTTCACACGAAAATAGAGAGTTATCCCATCACACGAAACTCGGTAGGTGGCGACAAAAGTTGGGCCCGAGACGAAAACATTGACGGTAATCTTCAAGGTCACTGGAGGTCATTTTTTTCTTTGCAAAATATCCAGTTAGTCCGATCACACAAAAACTGGTTGTGGTTAGGAGAAAAAAGGTTGTCCCAAAAAACGCAGAGGGTATTCAGGTAAAATTGGTTGTCTTTTTCCCACGATTTCCCTAACTTCGTCGGATTTTGAACTGACAACTGGTGGTAGGGACACTGTTGTTACAAACAACAGGAAGGATCATTCATGTCAGGGATGAGGTTCGAATTTGATGATGTATTCAATTTTCCTGAACTTGGAGAAGGGGGAATACAGTTGGTCCTGCCGACAGGTAGGAGCATTTCGAAGTCACCCGTAGGTCAAAGGACTAATGTGCTTTATCTAAACCGGGGTCCACAGAAGCAATTTCTCGAGGAGATATACACGTCTGCGGTGTACCCGCCTGCACAAGTCGACGGTAATAATAATTTAATAATAATGACTTGATATATGAGGAACTAATGAAAAAAACCTCCGGCCGCTTTACACGAGCGAAAAGAAAATTAGAGCAGCGAAAGGGAATAATAAGCAAGCTCTGAAATCAACCTAGGAGCCATGCAGTTTGATTGCTTTATTATGAGTAGAAGGAACTGAAAGCAATTCTCTGCCTAAGCTAGCCACCCACTAGTCAGCAGCGCAGTCGCAGCGCCCGCTCAGCGCAGGCCGTCGCATAAGACGCCATCCACGCATCCAACGCCACAGCACTGCGTCATCCCGATCCGCAGCGAGCCCCCATGAAGGCACGTTTGGAACTTTTCACAACAACCAAACTTGGGAGAATGGCATCCCCCCTCCCATTACCATTTCTCCGCGTACGCCCGGGCGGCTCATGTTTTGATCTCGGTCTCGCATTTTGGTAATTTTGATAATAGCGTTTCTGCTATTTCCTGTTCTACATATTCAGTTCACTTCACATTTGATGGGAAATAAGTCAAGGCAGGGAACTATGTACCGCACGCAGTACATTTTGAACCGTCGTTCAACCGTATAATGGGTTTTTTTTCTATGGTATACTTGCTCAGCCACAGAAGGATCGAGCTCCGTCAAGGGCCAACAAGGGTGCAGACGTGGATACTGCGAATCCTTCACCAGGCCCCACGGAACAGGCGTGCCCCGTACCTTACTGTGGGGGTGGGATAATCGCCCGACATCTTGTAATTTGCCCCTCGTTTTCCCCTTCTCCTCCTTAGGCTGCGACTAGCGAGAGGCAGCAGGTACCATTTTCAAAAGTCTTTGGTATGACTGACCGGGATTCGAACCGACCTTCCCTCCCGGGGATTCTGGCCGACGCTCTACCGTTATGCCAGCCACTCGGATATATAGTGATAGTATATACGATAATTTTTTCCGTATATATGATTGTTTCCCGCGGACTATTCTCGGCCATCCTTGCCCACCTTTCTGCGACCGGGGTCTTGTGGCAACATCCCCTCTCCCTACCCCCTCCATTGACCCACCCTAAGTAGGAAACGCAGCCCTCGTCGGGGAGCAAAATGAAGGATCGTCGGGATAAAAGCACGAAGAAAGAGAAACGAAGGAAAAATTAAAAACAACTTTAAAAATGTGACATGTAGATTGTGATGTAGAGGGTGGGGCGTAGGCAACTGCTCGTTGTTAGCTTGTCCATTCAGGGGCTACGCACTGGGCGATGTGCACTTGCTGTGTGTCACCCGTCTGGGAACTTGTCCCCAGACACTGTAAATGTCTATATGAGTATTGCGCGGAAATTATAATCCCTTCAAAAGGGTGAAGTTACCCTAACAACAAGCCTTCGATAACTAATGATAATCGAGCAGATTATTAACAGGAAAAGGGTATTTTTAGGTTGAGTGACAAAGATAAACTGGAAGAGGTTCATGGTGAACTAAGAGGGCTATCATGACAACAACAGCGGTACAAAACATAAGATTCGAAAAGTGCTGTACTGAGAAGACATGCAACGTTGTTTGGCATTGTATTCTGCAGAAAAGTGGTTTCAATAATGATACTCCTCAACTCACAATTATATGAACAACAACTATGGATGCGGACAGGCTGAATGCATTTTACAATCATTTTAACTGCTGATTCTCCCGATAAAAGAATGTATTCATGACCAGTTGCCAGTTTGTCGCCCAACCGATCTGCATAAACTGAAACTGGTTCGCGACCGGTTTGTTAGATCATTAGAATCCATGCAAGCTGCAGGTCCTGATTTGAGCTCTCGTGTGTTCTCCAAAAGTTTTTCCAGTCACTGCTAGTAGTTTCAGTTACATTTCTAACCTATCACGCACTACCCGGTTGTATACCAACTTATTTGGAAGCAGCATGTATTGTCCAGTCCCAAAAGGTCGTCCACTTCTGGCATGAATGACTTGCGCTCTGTCGGCTTAACATCAGTGGTTATTGAAAGTTTTTGAGAAGCTTGTTTTAAATTTCATCAGGATATCTCTTCACTGATGAGATGGACCCCTTCAATTTGCGTACACAACGGCCGAAGGACAGGAAGATGCGATTATTTTCCGTATCGACAAGTCTATCTCATCTCGAAAACAACAAAGCAATGGTTGTAATCCGCATGGGTACTTTGATTTCTCCGCCTTCAACACAATTCAACCCATGTTTAGGTAAAGGAACTATTTGAGATGAATGTAATACCACCATCATGGATTGGGTGGATACTTGGACTAACAGAACGTACCCAGTGGGTCCGATGGAACAGTGTGGTCAGTTGGGGTAGTGAAATCAAGTACAGGCGCACCCCAAGGTACAGTTTTTGGACCCTTTTTTATTTACCATATACACTTATGACATCCGTTTACGGCATTCCTCCTGCTTATTGTGGAAATATGAAGAACGACACTGCCATTATTGGGCTCATTGTTTATGATGATGAGTCTACGTACTAATCTCAAATAAATCGGTTCGTGAATTATGTGATCAGAACCATTTACAATTAAATGTTTCCAAAACAAAATGAAATTTGATCATCATCTGAGAAGCAGTCACCGTGCACTATGACCCAGTTACAATTAACAGTGATGAAATTGAAAGAGTCGCGGAAATAAATCATCTAGGTTGTGTTAATTGATATGTGAGCTGAAATGGAAGGATTATGTTCGCTACTTGAAAAAAGGCTAAAACCCCGTCTGCAAGGCTGACGTAACTGAGCATTTTTTTTTATGTTAATCCAGGACATTACTTGCTACTTTTATGACTCGGATATCTGGGCTGGTAACGTGACAAAAACTCACATGAAATAGTGATGACATTATCAGTCGTGCAGGCAAGATTGGTACTGAGAGGCTCTGCCATGTCTTACTCGCTCTAGAGTGTGGGTGCGAACAAAATTGAAATCACTGTGGAAGGACCCGCGGCATCCATTATATTGCCAACTGGATACTGAGGGCGGTAGTGTCTCAAACTGACAGATATCGCTCTTCAATTATAGGTAATGCCGTTGGTTCAACAATGCAGAATTTTACCAGGTTTCTCGCTAGTTTTATCTCCCTACCCACCAGCTCTTAATTTTTACATTTTGCTAAATGTTTTACGCGAATATCATACGCTTTTCGTTTAGCCTTTTAGATTTCAAATGACCTGTTCTCATAATGTTATTCCCGGTTTAGTATTCGTCTTTTATTTTACTGCGGACTTGTAATTTCCTTTTTATTGAGGATCTAATAAAGTTCTATTATTCATCCATTCTATCTATCTATCGATTAATCGATCTATCTATCTCCCCCACCCCAATCTATATAATCTATCTATCTAATAATCTCTTCCACCCTGGAGATCAGGCGCCGTCCCTGCCAGTAACTTCGCTACGCTGCCCCGATGGTCCGAAGTGACCATTCGGCGCTCCATGCAACCATTCGCAGGGCGTGCGCAGTCCGCAGAAAGAAGGAAACGCTCTCACCTGATCGATTCCCTGCGCGAGACAATTTGGCGGAGGGATGCGCTGCGCATTCGGACCCGTGGAGGCCTTCTGTTAATCCTAGGTTTTCGTTTCTGCGCGACGCGCCAGTGCCTGCGCTGCGCCTTCGCTGCGGAACTAGTGGATGGCTGGCTTTACTGGGAGCAGTTGAAGCCTGTACAGCAGTGGAGTGAAATGCTCATGACGAGGAACACAGAGAATAAGACGAGAAGCAATGTTCTGCACTCGCTGGAAAACTTGTTAATAAGATCGTGCAGTGAGGACCAAAATAACAAGCAATTAGGACAAGCAATTCAGCATGGATGTGACAAAAGCCAGGGATCAGCATGGTAGTGGGCTTTGATCGAGATGGTAGGGAGGCGATGTTCCCAATCATTCTAATTGCATGCAGGACGGCTTTACAAATGGTTTGCACACATGACTGGAACATCTAGAGGACGAGTCCATAATCAATTCGAAATTGCGAGTTTTGAGATTAAGGTTCAAACAACAGAATTGCGACTTCGATGTAGGATGGCAAGAAGAATTACTGAAGTGTGTAGTTTGATGAAAGCAATTATGCGAAAAAAACAAACTGGCAGACCAGAAGATCGTGTACATATGTGTATATCAGTATGGGGGAAGGTTACGGATGACGTTTGGCACATCAGTTGCAGAGGGGGGGCAAACAACTGAACAGAAGTTTGGGCAAAATGAATTATTAAGTAAACAAATGTGAAAATGACCAAAATTTCCTGCTGACTGGCTCAGATCTCTTTAAATGAAAGGCCCGAAAAATGCACACATTTTCCACGCAGTGAGGTTCAAGCAAATTTCCAAAAATGGGGGCAACTGTAACAAATGGAAGGGTCTATGGGCAGAGGAATACCTCTAAGAATTACAGGCATGGTAGGAATGAAGGCGACGATTGTAGAATTGGTAAGGATGCAACATTGACAGGTTTTTGGAACTTACGGTCAATTTCAGTGTATGGATATGAAGGGACTTGCGATGTAAAAGGCTATTATGGAACTTGGACTGGAACGAGAAGGCAGATGGAACGATGAAAGGGGATCATGATGCATGGTAGATAGATTTCTGTATCATCTCGACTCATCGGATAGGCAATAAAAAATTATAGATGTGATTTTCTCATTAAAATAGAAATTGCCAGAATGAGAATACATATTTTAAAGCGGTGAAGCAGCTAAGGAAAACTCCGCAAGGCCTTTCAGGCCATCCGGAGAGTCTTAAAATCCAAATTTATCAGATACGATACGCGCCAACCAAATGGTGGCGCTCTCAATACGACTAGTGCTCGTACAATCACCAACCCCCCCCCCCCCCCCCCTCGAAGCCGCAAACAAAATTACCACTTGACCCCCTCAGTAGGGTACCAGGGCATTGCCTGGTGCCGTATACTGGTTAGCTGAGCTGATAATAAATGCGGAACAAGGTCGAACCTCGGTGGGCCTTGAAAGGGCTTCATCCTCGTGACTGCTCGGCGAGTATATACCATAAATCAAAATCCTTTATAATGTTAAACTAAACGTTGTAACGTTAACTTCAAAATCTCTATTACAATGTGTGAATCTGTTCGGGCCATGCACGATCCATTGAAGGGTTCGCCCAAGGCTTATATTTCGGTGATTTCAATAGACCGGACACTGCCCCAAAGCATAATGCATTTCCGGGAACTTGAAACCATTCTTCGCAAGAACCCGACGCCGCAGCCATATTTGGCTCTCCAGTGATTTAACATCCGACAACGAGCAAGGAGATACTGGTTATTACGAGCGATGAAATGCTGGTATTGTAGTCTTTTGGTGCGAGGAGTTACAATTTCTGTAGTCTGGACCGCAGCGCTTTTGCGATTCATCTGGGAGGTGTAAACGTTTCTTTATCTCCACAAGTACATCCCAGGACGTGATAAAAGATTCCTTTTTATTTAAGATGTAAAATACATATGATCTAAGATGAATATTTTTAGTCTTTTCCTTGCTACAAAGACAGCATTGTGGCAAAGCGACGTAAACAATATATAACTTCGAAGCTCTGTTGCCCATACAACGAGCGAGGAGATGGTTTTATTACGGAGCGATGGAAATCGCTTTATGGGAGTGTTTGGTTGCGATGGTTACATTTCGTAGTCTTGATGCAGTTGCTTTTGGCGATTTCATCGTGATGTTGTAAACCGTTTCTTTATCTCCACAAGTACATTCACAGACGTGATGAATGAAATATTGCCATTTACTGAAGAGTAAAAACATTTGATCTAAGAAATATGTTTAGTCTTTCCTGCTACACATGACACGCATTTGTGGGCAAAGCGACCGGTAAACATTATATAACCTTCGGAGCTCTTGCCAATATTAAATCTAAAAAGGCCGGATGTTGGGGCCTAACCTGTTTGAACCGCAACCAGTTTGCACTCTTTTATTTTAGTTTTACGAGCGATGAATCGCTTGCTATTTACTCGGTCTCGTGAATTTTGGAGTCTGTACAATTTAAATTCATAGTGTCGACAATATGGTTTCGAACAATTATCTATGTTTCATTGCAATAAACAGAACAATTTTCTAGGTTTTCTGCACTGAACGTATGCCAGCTATACATACGTATAATACAAATGCGTTAAACGTTACAAGCCCCTGTGAGGATAGACTGATACGGGGGCAAACCACATATAGCCGTCCCAATGACTTACACACTAAACTGACTACGTTCCACAAGTGCTGAACCCAAACAGAAACATACTTCCAGGGATGGGATGAGCCACCACCATTTTAAAGCTGACCTTCATACCTGTCATGGCAATTTCAATTACCATACCTTCACCTTTTAGATTTCTCTCCAGGGTTGCCTGTGTCTTTTTAGGGTATTCCGATCGGGGCTGCCAGCGGAAAAATCAGATTTTTCCAGACATCCAAGTGTCAATTCAGAAAATGGTCGGAAATTGGCCCAAATAGCCCCAAAACTGACTAAGTGGACCTGATCTGGCCTGTCACTACAGGCAAACACTGGACCCAGCAGGTTTCGGGAAATTGACTCTTAAGTGCACTCCAATGTAATCTGGGGGACTATTTTTTCTATTTTTTGAAGGGTAACTTGGGCTGGCGGAGGAACACCAGTCCTCTGGGGTTAGTGCCTAGGGCATGAGCGATTTTCAATTCAACAGGGGCTTAATGTGAGGTTAGGCCGAAGGGAGGCCTTCAGCTGCGGCGGCTGCATGCTTGCTGTGACAACGATATTGGCGTGGTCGGGGTTAGACAGGTAGCTTTCCAAGCGATTACAATTGTAGTGTAACCTATTATAGTAAACCAATTTTACAACTTTGCAAAGATAAAAGACATGCAGCGATTGGGTTGTAAGCCAAAGTACTTGAAACCACCAATGCTACGAGTACGTGGGTTCCATTTCCCGTAGTATAGCAGTGCACTCCTTGAGCGTTGACGTACGCGGCCGGGTTCGAAATCCCGCGCCGGATCTGTTTTTTCCCCGGTCCTTGAGGAAGACTTATTGTCTTCTGAATGTGCTTTTACTATTTTTTTAGGATTTTATGCAGGGTAGGCTCCGTGTCTTCCTATACCGGAACCTTTTTTTTTGTAATTTATTTCAATGTAGGCCTAAGGATATTTTTGTAAATTTATTTCAATGTTAGGCAAGATGCGCGATACGTGGCCTGTTTATAGGCCTACTGTAGTCCTATGAGTTTTCCGTAGTTTTGGTTTTTGTGTTTGCCAGTCACCTCTATCAGGGCCGAATCGTGAATTAAATACACAGTGGGGAATTAAGCACATTGAGCACAGGCTAAAGTACTAATTTATGTTTCAGCTAAAGATAACGTTTCGTGTTCACTCTATGTGAGCCAATCATACCCAAATCATAAAACGGCCCGAAAAAAGCGGATCACAAGTAAGGTTAGGCCCCTATACGGGTCGGTGTACTGTTATGTTTTCAACCGGAGTATGTCAATTGTTGTTTCCTCATTTATTGCAACATTTCAAACCTATTTACAAAGCACAATTGATGCAAAATTGAATTTTTAACACACTCTGTCACACGAGAATGGGGAACCTGATTTGAATAAAAATTCACAGAATTCTTAGAAAAATAGTAGGACGCTCTTTCCATCTATGGTAAGTGTCACAACGATCCACGGCATTGTGAGAAAATGTTAATTTACATCATTCTGGTATAATCAGCAGGGTTTCCTTGAAGATCGGTATGCAGGCAGTCTTCTCTCTGTTGCGTACATAGTACGCGCGCGTACGTGTTGACCTCTACACTGAGCGGTTTGCGTGTCTGCACAACGACCTGTCAAGTTTGACCTTAAGGAACGACCTCTCGACATAGGGCAAAAGTATACATGTATCACCAATCCTTATGACTTTGAGGCCCTTATGATTAAAGGTCACCTACCTCAAAGTCGAAACTCCTCAATGCACACGGCATTATTAATCACGTGCCCACCCTTCCAAAATCGATCATCCCTTTATGTTCACTATTTCATCGAGAGGATGTAGTGCGTAGCATCTGGTTTAGAAAACCGGAGGCAGGTATACCCAGTTGTCCGTGAGCGGGTTCTTGAACAACTCCCCATAAAGATGGCGATTATTTTAAAAGCTGTTCTTTGTTCACCAGCGATGAAAATTCGCGTTTACAGATCCGAGCGATGGAATCGTTTGTGACGGTAGTCGCTTGGACCAAAATGCAAGATTTTCGTAGTGTTTTGTGGCGACTTTGTAGAATGAGCGTCGATGAAATTAGTGGTTCAAAACATGTCGCTTTTCACATGGGATTTCAAAACAATTGTAGAATAATAAATTTATCTTCACTTTGGCTGGTTGAATGAATGAGTGAGATTCACGACAATGGAAGCAACTCGCAAGTTCTGTTTAACCGGCTAGGCAGCTGTTTTTCGAGTGACGTGAACAAAACATCAGACCATCTCTTCATGAGCAGTTCATAGCTCGGTAATTCCATACTCACCATCATTCACCACTCATGGGAGCACATGTCTCTAAAGCACCCAGCCGCCTTCTGCCGCGTCGTCCAATCGCCCCCCCCCCCCCCTCCAACCCCCTGAGGTACCCACGAAGCCCCCTGCGACCAAACATAAGCTACTGGGGCGTCCCTGCGAGTCCGGCCCCCAACCCAACGGATCCCGTTCACACAGGACGCAGTGGGCGCGTCGCCATATTCCCAAAGGACGCAGTGCCCGCGATCGCAAATTAGGCAGTTAACCTTCACCATTCCCGCCTCCCCGAGAACCCTGGCATTAGTCCTGCAGCGGTAACCGAGGTTGCGGCGAAGTGAGGTAGTCAAAAAGGATCGCAAAAACATCCACTTTTTTCAAAATCCAGTTGAATTTATCCACTTTTTTATTGCATATATGGTGTAAATCCATTTTTGTCTTCCCAATGTTCGATGGAAAATTGTGACTTAAACCACATGAAAATCTTATATGAATGGCTACGTTGTTCGGAAGAATCTATCGCCCTACAGGGTGTTTAGATAGATATTCAAGCGATTACATGTAGTATATCCATATAGTTTTTCATGTAGGAATACTCAGTAGCCCCATTCAGGTTGTGATATATGCTGATGGAAATGACGGCAAACTATCGCCACTGACCTAACCGAGGACGCCTATACTCTGATTCGTATCACAAATGACTATCCCACCCCCCCGCCTCCCACACTTGCTCCGCTCATTTGTTTTTGCTGAGCCCTCGGACTGCGTAAACCTCGATCAAGAGTTCGAGAGTCGTGTAGAGCCAAGGAACCTCGTTCTTTCCCACGGGTATCCCACGATTTTTCATTATTATTCATCTGTCCCGAAAGGCCAGATGAGAACTGTAGGTCGTTGCACAATTTCTCACCTATTAATAATGTTGTGGTTGCCATAGCAACGGTTGCATGGTAACAATATTATAGTGCGTTAAGAAACTGTCCATGAGGGGTACCACCATTGGTGGAGTAAGTACCATTGGTGCTGAATGATTCAGCATTGAAGGGCAACTTGCAACTGTCCGTTTGCTGGTGCGGTTGTCTTAGGGTGGAAGTGTGTGTGCGTTTGCGTCAGTTTATATGGTTTTTCGCAAAAATCTCCACTCATATTTCACAAATTAGGCGGAAAATTATCAAAAATTGTGAAATGCGGACGGCAAAAAACACCATATTGGGGCGAGTTTTCTTCTATCCATTTTTAACCATCCTCGAGCTAACTGCTGATTCAATAGGCTGAATAATGTGAATTGGGAGCAAGTGAAAAGGCACAAGTTACAAGCTTACCATGCAATCAGCCAAAAGTACCCAAAGTGTGGATTTTAGGCAGAACAGAGAACAAATTTGGGAATTTCTTTAAATGGTGATCATTCAGCGAATTTTAAGGAAGGTCGGCCGGCCGAGCAACCCGTAACAACTTGTAGTCGTTGCCACGGTACTATCCCCGAAATTACAAATTGACATAATACTATATCGTTTTAAGAGATTTGTTTTTCAAATGTAGCTTTATATATCAGTCAATGCAATAGATCACCACGTATGGGTTAGCTGGAAAAAAGAAGACATGAAATAACGGCTGCATGGAACTTTGAACATGATGTCAAAAATAGCGTTGATAAATAAATCGTGTTCAATCCAGTGTTTCATCACTGCTTTACCGTGCGTCGTGTGTCATCAAAAGTTCTCGTGATCTCCCATTGGCGATAATTCAGTAGACTTACACTAGGCCGTCGGACCGTTTTGAAAAGTGGGGGGGGGGGGGCTACCGGAAATGCAATATTAGCATCTAAGCGGAGCGCACCATCGGTTGACGCCAACGCGTCACCAATAGAAAATTTAAGATTTTATACCCTCCAGATCGACGGCGAACGGCACTTGCCAGGCTCAATAGCCCTCATCTAGAGGTGGATGATTAAAGACAGACAAGTGTCATTGTGCATTACAGATGATATTTACCGTGTATCAAACATGTATTTTTTTTATTACCTTTCTACTCTGGCCTCGTTTGCGTGGGCTCCGGAGGGTCTACCGAACGGTCTCTGGTGGATCGAAGGGAAAAAAGTCCATAGGCGCACGGGATCACTCCAATTGGGGAGCAAAAATTTGTACCCGAATTTACAAGTCACTCATTGGAAACTACCGGCAGCGCGAGGGGCTAGCGCGCGAAAAAAAAAGCATGTCGGGCATTCATCCAAATAGTTTCGCAAAAAATTCAGCATTTTGTTTCACTTTGCTTTTTTCTCTCAAATTCCCCACGAATTTCGCCGAATTTTTCATCTCAGGAAAAAGGGAGGGGAGGGGGGGGAGGCAGTCTGCCCCAAGCTTCTGAAATTAATTAGGTGAACAAAATAATTCGAAGCACTACATCGCATATTAGCCTACAACAGCTACAAGAGGAACGATTTATTTAAAATTCGCGAAACATGGGTAATACTTCCACTTCGACCCTAGTTGGGTCCAGATCTTCACCTGGGGTCCGCACCTGGAATGAGGTGGAACATTTCAACGCATTATTGTTTGGTTAGCAAAAAAGAATAAGTTTAGAGTGATACAACATCCCCCTACCTTTGAAAGTGGGGGGAGGGGGGTAATGGCCTCACGGCTCACCGGTTGGACGCCAATGACTCTTAAACATTTTATCAGTACGCTTCTACGTTATCGGTTCCGATTGTGATATAATTATGTACTGATAAGTTAAAGTCTGATTTAGTTTATAAACAATTCATCGATAAAATTGTGAGCCATGTCGTTGTAAAAAGGTAGCCAGATGGGAGAAAGATTTCCAAGACAGTTCTCTTAACGGGAACGATGTGTTACCGGTGCCTGGGTATTCGTGTTGTCAAAGTGAGTTGTTCAGTGTATCATTCGTGCATAGAATTTACAGACAACAAACTAATCGTTCTATGCATTTGTTGGAGATGAAGAGAGGAGGAAAATTAGATTACGTTCAACTTTGTAAATGTTTTTTTTCATGCCGATTATTACATATATAACCGGTCAGGGAAAACGAGGCCAAAGCTGATCAAAAATGTAAATGATTCATCCAGTAACTGTCATAAAAGACGAGATAAATCTGGACTCACTTGACGAAATCGACGTTGGTTTCCAAACCAGTTGGACTGGAATGGTCCACGTGATAGGCGGCCAGAATCTCCTCGCATGCGTAGGAAAGCTTGTCATGAGAAATGATGGTAACCGGGGGGGGGAACTGGAAAATTGTGAGCTTGTTTCAATGTGCCTTAAAACTAAATACTTCTCCCTACACTAGAGCCGCATATATTCCAGCGATTCGGTTGTGCGATGGGCTCGCCTATCGTCGTCAACCCGTAACATGTAAGCCTTCGAACAACGTGTTTTGAACAGTTATCCTGGCAAACCCCCAAGGCTGGGGTATGGTATGTAGATGACACGTTCGTCGTATTGATGAAGATGAATCTGAGGCAGTTTTCTCTATACAACTCGAGCCCAATATTGAATCCACGCAAGAGAAAGTGTTCAATCACTCGGTCATTACCCTTCCTTTTTGTAAAGTATCTCACCAATGAAGGTAACCTGAAAACATTCCGTGTACAGAAAGCCTACGCACACCGACCAACTATCTTCGATCGATTCCCACCACCCTCTGGTGCACAATTCTCAGTGTTTGATCAGAACTTGTTCACCGAGAGGACACTGTTATCAGCGAGAGGGGTGCCACGGCGGTTGGAGGAGATGGGTCACATCAGGAAGCCCTTTTAACAATGGGTACCCAAGTTGGGTCGTTTCAGAAGCAAACGAAGAAAGAAATGGGATCAATAATGACACCCACCTACGCGGGGGAAACTGACAGCACCTCGACTACTCCAGATAACAATTTCGTACGTGTGGGGTGGGGGTAACGTTTCCGAAAGAATAAGGAAAGCCAAAGGGCTAGTGATTCCTTGCCTCTTTTGACAACCTATAGCCAGCCCAATAAACAAATGGGGATGCACCAGCTCATTATGGGCAACATACATAACGTCCGACGAATTTCCCCAATCTCTCAAACCAACCAATAGGGTTCTGTACTCTTGATAAGAAAGCTACACCCTAAATTCGAGGTTTTCATACTTTTGACCTCGGTGGTGACTTAGATGACATCTGACCTGACCCTTAAACAATGTGGTTCATGTTTATCTTGGGAACACACATACCAAGTATGAGCTCCCACCATCCAGGTGGAGTCGAGATCGGTTCAACAATCCAACATGGCCAAAATTTCGACTTTGCCACAATTTTCCTGTTTTGACAACAATTCACCGGACCCGAAACCAAAAAGAATGGGGTTCCTGTACTTCCCAATGGAAGCAATACACCGAAGTCAAAAAAAATGATCGGAACAACAATCTGGATTTATCGTGTTTAAAAGGTTGTCAGACTTTGACTGTGGTGACATCAGAGTGACCACTGACCTGACCCCAAAACCAACAGGGTTCATATACTCATCATGGGGAACACACATACCAAGTATTGAGTTTCATCCATCAGGTGGATAGTGAGACTGTGGAAGTGTGCCGGTGGGCGCTCGCTGATTTTTCCCATGTTGTTGTCGGGTGGGCTGTGAGGCAGGGGTATACAGAACACTTAAACTTCAACACTTGTAGGGACTGTATTGTGGAGAGGGACTATTAATTGCACTTTCATTTGTTTGACAGGTGTGGTTCTTAGTGGGGACACGCCCTCGAGCAGTGGGAAGCATCACTCGAAAGACCGACACCCAATCTTTTGGCTGGTTATCTGACAGATCTGTTGAGTTTTTTGTATCCTTGACAGTCATTAGTGACTCTGTTTCGTGCGAGTTCGACGGGAGCAGACGCCTCCGGCCGGCGGATTCTGTAGTCACGACTGTGAGGTGTGGCGGTCACGATGTTCTCGGGCGGAGGGAATACATACGCGTGGACGCTTCTGCTGGGCATGACGCAGAGAGAAACTCCCCCCTCCCCCCCCCCTGCTTTTTCCACCTCGCCACTTTCTTGGCTATCGCTGGCAGATCAGTGTGTCTGGTGTTCATGTTTATCGTAGGCGCGGGGGGTGGGGGTGAGAGTCTTGCCTGATTGGCACTATGGTACTCCGAGCAATGACGCGACTATCGGGAACGACATGTCCGCTGCGGCCTGTAATTAATGGAACCATTGGACTGGGCCGCCCGCAAGTACGCCCGCAGCACATGGTTGGCGCAGTTTCGAGTGAACCTCAGAGAGCTGTGGGGGATGCGCTATTTGTCATCAACGCATGTGCTCCCATGAGTCATGGTTTTTACTTCCTGAAAAGCATCAGAGTGTGGGGTGTGCGATATTCAGAAACCGTGTGAATTAGCTAATCAAAAGGTTTGTCCCAACATTTTTTGGGTTAGGATCATTACCCCTGTTCTCATTTCCCAAGCGTGGCTGAGTGGTAGAGGTTCGTGGAAGTGGTGTACTCATTTTTATTTTTATTTTTGAGCGAATGGCTTCGATCTCACGTAAAAGAAAGAGGGCGATTTTTATAATCCTGATTCCCAGGATCAATATCCCAGTCCTGATAGGTCATGTAGGAACGGCAAAAAAAATAAAGTTGTTATTGAGGTTTAACAATAATTGCTGAAGTTTTATCCCTCCATAAGTGGGAATTTAAAAGCTAATTTCTTCTCAATAGTCAAATGATGTTGGCATCTATACGTTCTCAACATTAATTTCCCGTGAATTTTCATTGGAAAACCGACCTCACCATTCTTCGGGCGATAGTTGAAAAGGTAAATGTTGCATCGGCGTTGCCCTGAAAGGTCTTGTTTTTCGCCCCTCCGATCAAAGCCCCCCCCCCCCTTCCCCCTCTCCCCCTCCCCAAAAACATGTAGGTCGCGTTTCGATTTACTCTCTTAATCGATGCAATGTCAGTCAAGGGAAGCCTCAGAAATATATATATAAACTTTCAATTCTGGTTTGATGCCCTTGGAAGTTTGGAACGCTCCGGTATCGGGAGGCTAATCCTCCGTTGGCCTTCGGGCCCCATAACCATTTCCCAGTCTAGTCAAGATCCGTCTTTTGTGGGATCTTTGCAGTGCTGCGGTTCTGTCCAGGTGTTGGCGAGAACGTGGAAGTTACCAAGTTATTCGTTTACCTCGGCAGTATCATTGGTGACTCTGCTCTTGTTGCTAGCCCGCGGTCGGTAGAACGCCTTGGACTGGGCATTGGATTCATGAGAATCACTGGATAGTGGTATGTGGAGGTCGCGTTATATTGAGCAAAAGAACGAAGCTCTCTATTGCCCTCCATTCTTGCTATATTCTAAGTGAGGCCTAGACGCTCCTGCGGGCTATAACGGCGATTGAATTCCCTTTTTACTACCCTCACTTCATCGCATCCCCTCGATTGCCGCCGGCAGGATCACTTATTCAATGCCAGGGTTCTCTGGGACACGGGGAATGTTAAGATGCTACCTGCTTCCGTGATCGCCACTGGCGTTTTTTCGGGCATATGTCGCGCCTTCCGGCGAACAATCCTCTGCTCCACCGTGTCTTGTGTTGACCGGCATCCGGGGTTTTGGGGCCGACCTCCAGAACGCCCCGTGGCTCATGGTAGTAACAGCTTAGCTTCTAGGGTAAGTCATAGAGTGGGGAGGGGAGAGGGTCAGCCGACCCAGGCCTGGGTCGCATCCCGGAGGAGCCTGTGGGCGATTGGAGGCAATCGTGTTGGATACGGCTAGGTGCCTTCCAGGCATAGTCTCCCTCCCAGGATGGGTAGTAGTGATCTGGAGCTTGTTTCCAGACGATCCCCCGTGCCAAGCAGGCAATACTTTATCAGTTACACCGCGTTTTAACTATAAAATTTAAAAATCGCAATATCCGGTAGATAACTACGACCGCCTTTCAAACCTTGCTAACCTGTTGAAAAACAATCAACTCGACTAGGTATAACAGAGCGAAAAAAGCGGAAATCACATTTTCTTAAATTTTTTATCAGTAGAAAGGCATGGAGGTATACACTTTAACATTGGTTTCAAGTCGTATTTGCATCTATCAATACCAAACAACCGACCCAACTACTACTACCAATGACTTCTAGACAGTTGGTGGGGAACGAGCATTTACTGTCACATCGTACGCAGAAATGGAGAATGCTTTGGCCAGCCCAAGTATAAAACTAGATCACCTTTAAAAGTAAAGCAATTGAAAAGCTTTAATATGAAAGGGTGAGCCAGCTCAAACCTTATGTACTCTCCTCTGGAATGTTTGGCCGCAAAAAATGGGTCATGCGCGTACGCTTCACAGCGTGACATTTCACGCCATACTGGTACACGTTTTGAGCTCCCTCTAAAGTGCCTTTGCCAAAATCTGCTCGAATCCTTATTATATTAATTAAATGAATTCCTACAAAAACGTATTAGCAATTCTCTAAAGCCCAATTAACACGCCCCCCACCACAATAGGGCTCGCAATACAGCGACAATACAGCGACCTGCCTTGAGATGACCCGCATAAAACGTTTTAAAAAATACACCACTCATGCAGTCCATCGTCAATACAATTTCAATGATACACTATTATTCGTTCATCATTTCCTATTCCTAATGAGTCTCTATCAGATTAACCTACCAAGCCTCGAAGTGCCGTTCCGAATGCCTCCGCGCACCATCCAGGTGATTCACTCTGTCTGGCCCTACATGAAATTAGTGCCTGAGAGGAATTGTGGAAGCCAAATTATGTGAAGTTACGAGGCCCTAATGTTATCTATGATAGGCTGTATACAAGAGAGCGTCAGCGTCACTTCGAATGTTCGCCAAGAGATTTTAGATATCTTTTATAGCGCTATAAGAGAGGAGTCCTGCGTTCTTTTTGATCTGCTGGGGTGCCAATGTGACTGGTAAATGGAAAATAATCGTATTAACGGTATCATAAATGAAGCAAGTGATGTGGTTGGGAAGATTCCGACAGCGGTCGACTCAATTACCCATTGTCTCGTCGAGTCAACTTGACACCATCGGACCGGACACAAGTATCCCTACACGAACTTTTACGGACAGACAAATACAGAGAGGCATGGAAGGTTAAGATCCCTGTCTTGAAACGAACAGGCACGCAATTCTTCCGTCCCCGCGTGCAATAAAGTTATAATGATAGATTGGTGCGCTAATTTCTTAACGTTTCATATTTGATAGTCTTATCGTATATATAGTAAATATTTGTAACAAGGTTATTCTTCATTTCGTATCCGTACGTGCGAGTACATGAATTACCGTTTGATCGATTAAACGTTTTACCTACTTACCTTACCTTACCTTAGGAGCACATCCCTGTGAAAAAAAGAATGTGGTGTTGGGGGTTGGGTGCGCGAGGGGGGGATGGGCCTTTAAACCAGAATTACTGTGTGGAAATGGTCAGAGTCAATGGGAGAATCGCCAAGAAGCGGGGAATATATATCCTCTCCATTCTCGCGGTTTGGTTGGGGTGGGTCTTTGTTTTTTGTTTTGTGTTTTTTTTGTACCCATGCTATTGGGGTACGCAAGTTCTAACTAAACTAATGCTTGAAATATTGAAAAGATGAGGAGTCAGTAACAAAGGGAACTCCACGGAGCACTAAAAACTGGAAAGAACAAGAACCCAAGAACTCAGTGATCCCTTTGCCGTTGTAATGTCTTAAGAATGAGAGACCAGATAGTGCGCAGACAGGGCCAAGTTTTCAGACTTTGACGTTGTGTCGACCTTCAGTGACTTTGGAACTCACTCGAAACAATAGGGATCATCTACAACCACATGACAAACTCCGCCACAAGTACGAGCTCGACTACATTTATTTCGTTTCACAGTTCTCGTGCTAACATGTTTTAGACTTGACCTTGTCGATATTAGGACCGGCCCCAAGACAATAAATAGGGAGTAAATTATTCACATAGCCAACCCTTCATGCCAGGTATATATGAAACTCTCTAATCGTTCCGTCGCACGTTATCGTGCTTACAAGTTCGTTCGAACTCGGTCCAGGGAACTAGCCTACCCTAGAACAATGGGTTCCTCCTCTTTAAACTGTAACCTACATGTCCAATTAAAACTTAATTGAGGCTTGCGGTCTCCAGATATCGTGCTTAAAAGGAGCGTCACATACCCACGCCCCTACACATATACAATCTGGATGACTGCATAGATCCCTTTGCCATCGGCCTCACAGAAAAAAAATCAATCGAAACGTTGCTAATTGGTCATAAAAAGTAAATAGAAAACACCCACTGTCAATACATTAACAATTGTGTTTCTTTAGATGGAAAGGCACACTCAAAGCGCTCTTGGATATCATCCGGATCATCAGTGAGTGTCTCACTCGTACTATACACCACTATCTCATGGCTGTTCACATGATACATGAAAAAAATATGCCCGGATGGTTTTCATCAATAGGCCGGGCGAATACCGACTCACTTCTATGCAAGTACCTCACAGATTCCACTTTAAAAGTAGCGAGGCCCACTTCACAAGTCTTTTCCAAGAGCTCTACTGAAAAGCCTCTGGTCACGTTAACTGACTATAGGTCCAGATTACTCGAATCATGCTAGGGAATACAGTCATTGATCCACATGCAGTACGCACTTCGATATCACACTGTGGCTATTTCCAAATCTAGATTGAATGTAGCTATTATTATTATTAATGTATTATTTTATTATTATTAATTATTATTATTATTATTATTATATTATTATTATTTTATTATATTATATTATTATTTTATTATTATTATTATTATTATTAATATATTAATTATTATTATTCTACTTCTCACAACTTGCCATTGTTTGGAGTATGTAACATTTACAACTGTCGTACCTGGATTCCTACCCGGATTCTGGAGGTCTAGGACTTCTTCTGATGATTGTGAGGGTGCACTTCAAGGATAGCTTGTTTGACCAACTGCTTCAGGTTGTGCCTTCCTTGAATTCTTAGCAGGTGACCACCCAGGTTGGAGCTTCAATGCCACCTAGCGCACCGATTTTTTTTTCACTACTAGAACCACCTCTGCCTTCCAATCCCACAGGCTTTGAATCTCCAACTTCAGGTCTCCGGACTTCATGGTCTTCTCTTGTTCTTACTTGCGATGTTCATGCGTGGGATCCCACATCGTTACTGCTGCTCTTTCTCCTGCTTGTCCATTACGATGATAACAGGTCTTCTTGCTGTGATTATCCTATCTGTCCTCACCTCGAAGGCCCAGAGTATTTTGGTTTGTTTTGTCTCCCAGTACTGCGTCTGGTCTGTGTAGCCATGGGTGTGTAGCAGCTGGTATACGGTGGTGCCACTGATTACTGGACCAGTGTAGAGCTGTTGCTAAGCTGTTGTGTCTCTTCAGATACTCTGTCCCGGCCAGCTTCTGAAAAGCGATATGAGGTGGTTACTGTCTCATCTCCCATTGCACAGCTGCACTGCTGTCAGTCGGACACTCTCATGAGACCTGGTCGTTCTTCGTATTCAGTGCTTGGTCTTGTGCCGAGGATATTGGCCGGAGTTATGTTGGTCTTCCATTTCTCTCATATTGCTGTGTCCATTCTGCTTTCCATTCAACCTTTCCTTTTCATTCAGCTTCCCGGTGGCTCCCGGATTGCCATGCTGCTTCCAGTAGAGGTTCTTCCTCTTTCTTCATTGCCAGGTTCTCGATGAGCCCCGCACGTTTCCTCAGTTATCGTGCCTCCACTGTCTTTCGACCCTGCCACCCCTTCGCCCTCGGTAAGTAGAGTCTGTAGATGTCCGCTCTTGGATGGAGCCCACTGTGGATATTGAGGAGTTGCGAGTTTTTCGGTCGAGCTCCGCCAAATCGCTTTGTGTCCAGTCTAATATTCTGCGGTGTAGCTCAGTACCGGCATGGCATATGCATCGGGGCTGAGTTTGCGTTTAGCTTGTCTTACAAGGATTCAGGACTTGGTGTAGGTCTTGGTAGCATTGGCCTTCACTTGTTCTTGGATGTTCTCCATGCCCTGTAGAATACCAAGGTACTTGTACCCTTTGTTCACGCCGACCGTCATAAATATAATAAAATGTATTATTTTTATTATTAATTATAAACCGTATGGATATAGCGCCACTTTAAAATGAGAAATTCGTTCAGGGGCGCTTAATAGGGATGAAAACAATCAACATTAGAAATACAACAAAGAATTAAGATGGATACAGAAATACATGATGTAAGGGCTAAAAGTGGCAGCCAATAAAATAATAGAGATATAAAACTACTATAAAAGACGAGGACGAGTATAGGCAAATGTAACTAAGCAAAATTGCTGAATTATGAAAAGATTATAAGGATAGATGCGTTTTGAGATGTTTGCGAATATGGCTAATGAATTGGCATTGCGAATGTTGTTTGGAAGTGAATTCCAGAGTTTATTGCTGAGAAGCTGAAATGTCTCTCGCCGTATCTGGCTGTGTGTACTCTTGGGACGGCCAATGAAAGAGCATTTGCTGATCGTAGAGCTCGGCAGGGTCGGTGTATCTCGATCACCTCGCTGAGGTAACCAGGGGCCTGGCCGTGGATACATTTGTATGCAAGTACAAGGACTTTGAATGCACACGCCGGTCAACTGGAAGCCAGTGTAAGTCTTGGAGTAGAGGGGTGATATGCGTATACCGTGATGATCTGGTGATTATGCGTGCGGCTGTATTCTGAAGTCTCTCTGTAACTTTTTCTTCATCGTCTGAGGAACACCAATCAACAGGGAGTTACAGTAATCGATCCGGGATGTTACCAGACCATTGACAGGAGACTTTGCAGCATCTATGTGAGGTAACGACGTATATGACCGATGTTCCGGAGAGCAGCATATCCGGATCTACAGACGGTGTTGATCTGCTGAGACATGTCGAGGTCTCGGTCAAGTGTTACCCCAAGACTTTTTGCTTATACCGCTGGGGTGATGGTGGAGTTTCCGATTCTGAAGGAAAGATGGTCAATGCAGTTTTCATTACGCTTGAAGTAAAACGACACCTTTGTTTTACTTGTATTCAGCTTCAGCTTGTTTGTAGACAACCACCCTTCGATATCATTCAGACAATATGACACTCGATCTACGAGCTTCTTGCTGAGAAAGCTGGTCAGTAGGGTTAAATGATACATACAACTGAGTGTCATTCAGCATAGAAGGGATACGAGCCGTGACGCGCGAATGATGCCCCAAGTGGTGATGGTAGAGGGTGTAAAGTTTGGAGCCCACACGGAACCTTGAGGAACGCTTGCTTTAGAATAGTCGGGTCGGATTTCGATTCGCCAATGGTAACGGCCTTGTTTACGGTTATGTAGGTACGCCGACATCCAGGCAAGGGCACTGTCCGTAACTGCGAATTGTCTCTCAAGTCTACGCAGCATAGTGTCGTGGTCGAGTGTATTAAATGCTGCCAGGTAAATCAAGCAATACAATGCACAGACACATCTCTATCCAGAGCCTTGAAAAGTAATCTTGCACTTGAGCAATGCCGTCTAGACGAGTGGCATCTGCGATAGGCTGATTGAAACAGTAATGTGAAGATTTATATAGTGCCTTGTGCCAAGGCCTCAAGGCGCTTCCCAACATTACCCCTGGTCATTGGTATGCTCATCCCCCACACATGCGTGGGTTTGCAGCAGATCGAGATCAGCGCGTAAGACAAGCCATCCCTCACAGGTACCAAATTAGCAACTTGGTAGGCGTACGAGATAAAGTGCCCTGTCAAGAGACACACCGCGGTGGGACTCGAACCCCGGCTCTTTGCTCCTGGATCTCGTGGCTCCTGGAGGTTGTTTTCAGCAAGATGTGCCTCTAGGCGGAAGTCAACGGCAGTCATCGTCAGTTTTGAGATGTAGGGCAGATTCGATATGGGTCTGTAGTTATTGAGGTGTCTGGTCCAGCCTGATTCTTTAGATGAGTGTCACAAAGGCTGATTTGAATTTGGCCTGAACATGGCTCTCAGAGAGGAATGCATTTATGATGTCAGTGATTGGAGACAGTAGCTGGTCAACACACGATTAATAGCATGTGGGATTGGATCGCAGCTTACATGATTTATTTAGAGGGGGAAGACTGGGTGAACAAGATGTGTTAAGCAATTCATGATATTATAGTACTTTTTTAATTGTATAAGTCACATTGTAGTATTGGGCCTCTGCTCCCTTTTGACGGAGGTTAAATCGAGATCGTATAAAATAGCACATGAATGACAAAACTAATTATGGCGATACTTTATCTATTACCAGTTTTCAATTGTTTCTGTTTCCTCCTTATCCCTGGCCTCATGCGTTATTTGCAACATCTTCGTTAAGTGCGATACTGCTTACCTACTTAATTTATGGAGGTGGATAGCTCAGTCGGTAGAGCTCCAGACTGCAGAAATAGTATGTCTGAGAAAAAAAAAAATCCTACGAATCGGTGCTTTTGCCTGTACGCAATTATGACACGAAACCGAAGAACAGAGTTGAACATGGTCAGGAGGGAAACGGGCGTTGCTTGGAGGATGCCTCTCCGAACACGGCATGAATGCGCTAGCCTAGGACATTTTCTCTGAGCTAGCGATCCGATCCGCGCCGCGATTCGGATCGGGTTCGGGATCGGGCCCGCGACGTTCTCGCGGGGAACGGCAATAGGAGACTGTGATGAGAAAGTGGCTACTTGCATTCATTCAGGAGTACCATATTTCAGATACAATTCTATTTATGAATAAATCAATTCAATTAAAAACACAGACCTAGATCGGAAGATGGGCAGGAGCGGTTGTCAGGGACGTTCTGCAAGCAATTATTCCGGGTTCGGAATCCAGTCAGTCACCGAACTTTTTTTTCACTATAAGGGGCTGTACTTGCAGTGCAATGGGAGAGGTCTTGGTCTTCGCTCCATAGTTCCGCTGAATCAAGAACCTTTTGTGATCACTGGGGTTTGTTACGGGATATTTGCGATAGTCTCGTTTGGATGGCGGTGTGCAGTCACGTGCAACTTCGAACTGAATAGTGTAGTACAATGGCCTACATTCGAGTTAGGACAACATGTGGTCTCTCGCACGTGGCTGATCGGTGGTATGGGATTGCGGGGTCTTTCTGTCATTTTTTGGTTTGTTAAATGGTTAGATCGTTTTCACAGTAAGAACCACATTGGAAAAAAAAAGTATATCTACTTTAGGTGTTGTCATATTTGTACATAAATATCATTGACATATTTGATAAAATGATTTTTTTTTTTTTTAAGAGGGCCATGTGGTGGGAGGGAACAATGAATACTGCTCTGCCGAAACCTTCATTTTCCATTCCGCTACCGAGAAACCTTACTCTGCCCTCAACCTACCTAGAATAACACTGTCCGAGCCACTAGCCTCAACCTATATAACAACCAGCTCCAGCAACAGTATTCCCATCCCCCATATCGACGAATCCATCAGTAGGAACTAGAAAGGGCTCCGCAACGGTAGATCCACCACACCTCGAATTGAAGAGCTGAAATATCCCAGAAAGAGTGCATACCTCGTGTTGGTTCCAAAAACATTTGATAGTGTTTACCGGGAAGCAATTGAAGCCACATCTACATAATAACTAATGGTATCCCTTGAAGAAAGAAAGAAATCGTGAATACCATCGCCAGAGGGTTGGACTATGCTGTTGAATTTGTTACCACTTTGTTACATGAGCCCAGTTCAGCCTAAAGTCTAAAATCCACTGTCTGAAGACACCTCGTGAATGATAATGTGCTTCAGACTTTGATGAAAATGATTAATATAACCAGTCTACAGTCTTGTTAGTTGTTCCACCATGTAATGGTATTTGAAAAAAAAAAACAGATTGCAGTTGTTCAGTACGTTATTTTACAGTGATTGCTACAAGAGCACATGGTCATAATAGACTTTGTACCTGTGCCAGTTTTGTGGAATGTCAACGGAATCACTTGTTGCTCATCATAATACCCAGTACCAACATGCAGTCACATTGCTGGTTAATACGGTCTGGAATGTAGTACCCATAGTAACAGTGTTTCTCCCATGTCCTGCACTTAAACGATGTGTTGGCAATGCGAGTTCGCCCCATATGCGAGTTCGCCCCATATGCGAGTTCGCCCCATATGCGAGTTCGCCCCATATGCGAGTTCGCCCCATATGCGAGTTCGCCCCATATGCGAGTTCGCCCCATATGCGAGTTCGCCCCATATGCGAGTTCGCCCCATATGCGAGTTCGCCCCATATGCGAGTTCGCCCCATATGCGAGTTCGCCCCATATGCGAGTTCGCCCCATATGCGAGTTCGCCCCATATGCGAGTTCGCCCCATATGCGAGTTCGCCCCATATGCGAGTTCGCCCCATATGCGAGTTCGCCCCATATGCGAGTTCGCCCCATATGCGAGTTCGCCCCATATGCGAGTTCGCCCCATATGCGAGTTCGCCCCATATGCGAGTTCGCCCCATATGCGAGTTCGCCCCATATGCGAGTTCGCCCCATATGCGAGTTCGCCCCATATGCGAGTTCGCCCCATATGCGAGTTCGCCCCATATGCGAGTTCGCCCCATATGCGAGTTCGCCCCATATGCGAGTTCGCCCCATATGCGAGTTCGCCCCATATGCGAGTTCGCCCCATATGCGAGTTCGCCCCATATGCGAGTTCGCCCCATATGCGAGTTCGCCCCATATGCGAGTTCGCCCCATATGCGAGTTCGCCCCATATGCGAGTTCGCCCCATATGCGAGTTCGCCCCATATGCGAGTTCGCCCCATATGCGAGTTCGCCCCATATGCGAGTTCGCCCCATATGCGAGTTCGCCCCATATGCGAGTTCGCCCCATATGCGAGTTCGCCCCATATGCGAGTTCGCCCCATATGCGAGTTCGCCCCATATGCGAGTTCGCCCCATATGCGAGTTCGCCCCATATGCGAGTTCGCCCCATATGCGAGTTCGCCCCATATGCGAGTTCGCCCCATATGCGAGTTCGCCCCATATGCGAGTTCGCCCCATATGCGAGTTCGCCCCATATGCGAGTTCGCCCCATATGCGAGTTCGCCCCATATGCGAGTTCGCCCCATATGCGAGTTCGCCCCATATGCGAGTTCGCCCCATATGCGAGTTCGCCCCATATGCGAGTTCGCCCCATATGCGAGTTCGCCCCATATGCGAGTTCGCCCCATATGCGAGTTCGCCCCATATGCGAGTTCGCCCCATATGCGAGTTCGCCCCATATGCGAGTTCGCCCCATATGCGAGTTCGCCCCATATGCGAGTTCGCCCCATATGCGAGTTCGCCCCATATGCGAGTTCGCCCCATATGCGAGTTCGCCCCATATGCGAGTTCGCCCCATATGCGAGTTCGCCCCATATGCGAGTTCGCCCCATATGCGAGTTCGCCCCATATGCGAGTTCGCCCCATATGCGAGTTCGCCCCATATGCGAGTTCGCCCCATATGCGAGTTCGCCCCATATGCGAGTTCGCCCCATATGCGAGTTCGCCCCATATGCGAGTTCGCCCCATATGCGAGTTCGCCCCATATGCGAGTTCGCCCCATATGCGAGTTCGCCCCATATGCGAGTTCGCCCCATATGCGAGTTCGCCCCATATGCGAGTTCGCCCCATATGCGAGTTCGCCCCATATGCGAGTTCGCCCCATATGCGAGTTCGCCCCATATGCGAGTTCGCCCCATATGCGAGTTCGCCCCATATGCGAGTTCGCCCCATATGCGAGTTCGCCCCATATGCGAGTTCGCCCCACACACTTTTAGCCCCACAAAGTTCGCCACCAACTACAAATTCGCCCCCCCCCAATTCATATTCCCTACACTACAACTTCGCCCCATTACGAGTGGCACTGGCTGGGTGGCTTATGGTGGCAGTCACATTAGCTGGGTATTAATTGGAGCGTTATTAAGTATGGCCGGGGACCCTGAATTGGAGAAATTGAGAGTCGCACGGTGACACAGTCAATATGAGTGTTGTAACGAAAACGCGTCGGTGTCATGAAAATATATAATGGCAGACCCGAGAGCAGATAGTTGGGATCAGGAGTAGGATGGTATGGGTTTAGGAGGTGGAACTAGATGATTGAGGGGGATATTGGGTTTTTTGGCTATTAACTTCTAAAGGAGTCTTGAACGTTAATCCCCGTAGCCCTTGTTTATAGCTACGCGCAGAGCCGAAGTATTGAGGAATCAACTCCGTAATGTTTATAACCGATAGACGGGCGAGGATACTCAGGGTAACAAAAGGGAGAAAACGTTGGTCAGGGAAGGCGATATAAGTTTTTATTCGATCAACTAGCTGAACAAGTCAGATGAAATTTTTACCAGAAGTTAGCGCGATATGCCTAGGCGATAGGCCTAAGTCAAAGTAGATTGTGTAGGTAATTGCGATAACAGAGTAAACCACAATCAGGGGGTTGATGAATAATACTTAACTACAACATCACTAAGAAAAAGTATATTGTATGATGGGTGTGTTGCGTCCGACACCGGCACCACTAGGCAACTCCACACCATGCGGAACTATGAGCCCACACCAAACAAGCGACACCAACGGGTCCCGACACCAACACCAGACTTAACACTCTAAAATCAGTGTATAAGAACTAAACGTTATTTAGCCATTACTTCATGAAAAACGCTTAAACCCCTGAACGCGTCAAGTTGGCTAAACGTAACTGCGTTTTTATTGCTAGAAGTAGGGGCCTCATAGTCGATAGTGTTACATGTCCAGCACGTTTGGTATAGGCATGCTGAAAGTATGGGCATATCGCAGAAGTATTAAAATACCTCAAGTGTTTTACATCAGTGTTCATGCAATTCCTAAATACCAGTACTTTTCCACCACCTAATAACAGTGCAGCACTAACACTTTTCCAGTGATGACCCTAAATGAAGCTAGAGACTGAGATTCCGAGGGAAAGTATGTACTGCCTACTGCCATAACCCTGCCCCCCCCCCCATATTTGGAATGGAAAACTGATTGGGCCAAGTGTTCTTGTGTAGTGATGGGATGTATGCCTGTGGCGCCAACCCTGTTGGGAATCATACCACAATCATTGTGCTAATTGTTGGAGGTGTTGCACTAACAGAATGCAATTATTCACGTATTGGATATCGGACTGTAAGTAATGGGAGAGCCATTCCACAACAAACTCCCGCAAGTGAGTTTTTCGGTACCGTGAACAATACAGGAGTTTTGGTTAAGTGGCGCATAATACTGGGTGTAAACAGGCAACGAGTCGGGAATGCCATAGGATCGATAATATTATCGTGTAGCGGTTGTTGTTTTGCTGCTGACGTGTGAAGTTGTGTCACTGATTAAGTAGCAAACAGTTACTTCCGTCCCCCCTCCCTCCCGACTTAACGAATTTCTGGCGAATATGGTTTTGAAAAAGAGTGCAAAAAAAGTCAGACTGCCTAGCTGGGTGAAAGTGCGCTTGTATGCATAATAAATAATGATCATAATATGAAAACTTATTAGCGCCGTTATCCGCCAGAAGGCTTTTCGATGCATAGATGGAGCTGAGTTCCACGGGGGCAAATTATTCCACATAGAATAGAACGAGCACCACGTTGGCAGAATAACCACTTAATGCGGCGTTGATGTCGCATTCCACAAATGGATTCGGGAATGTTCACGGTCATACTCAACCCGCGCGACACTTAGCATTTACGCAACCAGCACTTGACACAGTCGTAAATCAAAGCGCCCGCACTGCGGGACGGCTTCCTGGTCTACAACGTGGAAAAACATTAGTCAAAGGGGCGTCGATGCCATCGCCGATCGTGATCTAAGCTCCCTAATACTGACAAAGCTCAAATGTGCAGAACTTTACTATAATCAGTAATCCCGGCAAATTAACTGGACGGCCTTTTGTTTATTCCAGTATAAGACTGTACTGGCATTGTATTCCCCATATGAAAGCGACTACAATTGAAAAAAAAGGGATTTAGGCTAGCCAAAGGGTCATCGCTTTGGCGCCCCCATACTTACTTTTAAGTTGGGCCCATAACAAAAATCATTTGACATGTCCGCACGTAGTTTTGTAAATGCACACACTGTAAATCATAAAAATATTTTTTTCCTCGTGGATGTTAAGTAATATCCGCCATCACCCTGCTTCGACTTTACTCATATATATATCGCAACTACTTGTACAACCATATACAGGCATATACATTTTGCACTAATCTAGTGTTGTTAATTTCGGATCTTGGACCTTTCTCAGTGATCGAATCAAACGTATCTTGCTTCCCGCCCTGACCCACGTTTTTCCCCCTTTTTCGAGTGCTCCTCGCCCGTCTATCTGAAAACATTCGAAGTTGATCCTTGATACAGCGACTCATGCTCTCTAGCTTATAACACGGGCCGTCATCGGGGTAGAGTACGACAAACCCTTTAAATCAATTGCAACAAATACAGAACGACCCCTCAATCACCCAGTCACAACCACGAGGAATATCCTTTTATCCCAACTAATATTCGAGGTCGAAGATGAATTACCGACACGGACATTTTCCGTATTGGCTATTACTGTGACTGCCGCGCGCGAGTTTTCTTCAGGATTGGCAGCGGGCATCGCACCAGGCCTACTGTCCTAGGGGTTTTAGGGACTCCCAATTTTACCTTTATGCAGTTATGCATTGTTTTGAATATTTTTCAAACAAACCTTTTGGGGACATATTTTTACCTGAGGCCCGGATTATGAAAGAGCGAGATGAATGCCCGAACACTGACCCAACCTGATATTTGAACCCTAATCAGATTTGAACGATTTCCTTGAAGCCCCAATGATCCTCTAAGTACCATCCTACGAGGAATTTTTTCAAGAGTGTGGAGATACCAGGCCCGCCACACTCCAAATGGGGCAAAACTGAGTGGGGCGCGAACTACAATGGGACGAAAATGTAGTGGGCGAACTTGTGATGGGGGCGCGACTGGGGTGGGGCGAACTTGCTATGGGGGCGACCTCGTTAGGGGCGATCTGTAGGGGTGCGAACTCGTAGTGTTGGGCGCGAACTGTAATGAAGAATGTGTTTGGCGCGAACTTTGCATATGGGCGAACTTGTAGTGAAAGGGGCGAAGGTAATGGGGCGAAATGGAATGGGGGCGAAACGTCTTGAAACCGTCTACAGACCGAACGGCAACGAACCTCTCGCACGCACTTAACTTCCAATAGAAATTTTCAATGACCTCTATGATTGAGTGGATTTACCGATTCGTTCGATCAGCGAGACCGCAATATTAATTTGCTTAGGCCCTACAATATTGTTTTTTCAGAGGGAAAATATGAACAAAACGTGGATTAATTAGGCAGGTGTTTATAAAACCAAAAAAATGAAGGTTTAGCATCCGAATGGTGATGTTACAACTAATTTAGATCGTGCCTGGCAGGCTTTTGCTGGAGGTTCCTTGATTTAAAATAATCACAGTTACGTAGAGGCTTAACTGGTTTAGGACTAGCGACTGTTTCGTGGGGCTGCGCTTTGTTACATTTGGAAGAGTGTGTAGGTTGTACAAGGTATTCTGCCTCGATATACAGCATGGTCACATGCATTGCGGTTGTTTTTTGGATTTTTTTTTTTTTTTTTATGAACAAACGATACGGCCGGACGGTCGTTAAGTCGACAGCTCGCGAAGTTGACTGGAGAGAGAGAGAGTGTAGGCGCAGCCACGGTACGGCTTCAGGACGTTCAGACGTTGAAGGGAATTTCGAATTGAAGATGTTTGATTCTCTTTTCTAAGAAATCAATTGTGCGAGTAGTTTTTACTGCTGGTACAGGGCAATCTGCCCGGGCATCGCGAACGCTAAGAGGACGGGCACAAGTTTTGATCAACGAAATGGGGCGGCGATTCGTCGCCGCCTGAAACTGTTTTTCAACTGCGAGGCGGGACGGGCGGACGCCCGGGCCAAATTACCAGGCCTGATCGGCGCACCTGCCTTTTATAGTCAAGACGTTCTGTTAGTTAGTGCAAAGTATCAATATCAGTGGGGCAGTGTGCATAGACCTGTTCTCCATCTCACGTCGTGTAAATCCCTGGAGTAGCGGGAGTAGCGGCCGCGGTTGATACCATCTAAGATCGTACAGCTTGGTTTCTCTACAGGGGACCGCCCGATGTTCAGAAGGCCTTTTTATTCATAAGGCCTCCTTTTGTTCATAAGGCCCGTATCATAACGTGCCAAATTTTCGGAAAAAGGGTCGTTAGTCATAATGACCAGAAGGTCCGATCTTCATAATAAAAAGGGGTCTTTGTTCATAAGTCCGTATTCATATGACCAAAAAGGACGTTTTCATTTAATTTCAAAAGGGTCTGTTATTCATAACAGAGCAACAAGTGCCGAATCAATAAAAGTAAAAAGGTCCGTTATTCATTAATGGCGAAAGGGTCGTTAATTCATAAAATCGAAAGGGGACCGTTATTCATATAGCAAAAGAGGTCCGTAGTCATAACGCAAAAAAGGCCCGTATTATAATAGTGAAAAAGGGCCCGTATTCATAATAGAAAAGAGGTTCGATATTCAAATTCGCGAAAAGTCCGTTATCAAATCAGTTTCTTTTCATGATATACCTTGCCAAGCAGATGATTATACCTGTGGAGGTCCGGCAAGGATGCCAACCCCAAAACGGCACCGTTCGGTAGCTGCGATCCCATGGAAGATCCCCGATCGGTGTTTGTTTTCCTATTATGAATAACGGACCTTTTTCCTATTCATGAATATCGACCCTTTTTTACTATTATGAACAACGGACTTTTTTCCTATTATGAATATCGGACTCTTTTTCCCATTATGAATATCGGGACCTTTCTCTCATGATGAATAACGGACCCTTTTTCCTATTATGAATAACGGACCTTTTCCTATTATGAATAACGGACCTTTTCACTATTATATATTATGAATCACGGACCGTTTTTACTATTATGGAGATCGGACATTCTGTTGTGATTATGAATTCGGACCTATGAATAAAGGAACTTTTAGGACCCATTATTATGAATAACGGGCCTTATGAACAAAAGGCCTATTATAAAAGGCCTTATGACAAACGGACTTATGAATTTAAAAACCCTTTGAAATGGGGTGTCACCTCTCTACGAATAGCGTCATTCGTGACTCATTTAGTGTGAAAATTCACGTCAGGAACAGGAGCCTTATGCTCTTTGATGACACACATTTTGACACTCATATGCGATTTGGATTTCCACATAAACGGGGAATATTAGTAAATTATTTTTCATTTAGTAAACGTAGGCGGCTGCAAAAATGCTTATCTAGGCGGCGATTTACCGCCGGTGACCAGCTACTTTTGAAGGGCCCTGGCTTTTCTTCCGAGCTTGTGCTGAAAGCATTCGCCTATACGGCAGACTATGACTATGAAAAACGGACCAAGAAGATCGAGCGGATGGAACCTACACACGTCGTCTACAGAGAGTACAGAACGGAAAATGGCGCGATTCACAAAAAACCATTGGCAGAGATCTACGATGGGATTCCACCAATTTCAACTGTGGTCATAACGTAGGCCAGGTTTCATGGTCCTGCTGTATAATACATCTGTATGAGGCTTCCCATATCCAACCCAGAGGGAAGAATACTACTTCAATATTTTGACTGTATTGCGAAAATAACGTCCTAACTATTCTCTAGAATTGTTCTCTTAGAATTATTCCCATCAAGGCCGGTTACTTCATTGGAATCCCACAAAACTTGGAGGAAACGACATCCATTCGAAATTGTGTGGGACCAGAAAGAATGTCGGAATGCGGGGCACCGTCGTGGAGCTGAGCACAACATACCTTCAATTGTTACTCACCAAAGTTCATGGGACCCCTAGGCTTACCATCTGGGTGATACAGAAACGAAAATACTGGTATATGCATTGGCATCTCTGGTTTCTTTCAATTTCATTATTAAATAAACTAAACCGAGATGTGTGAGTGTTGACTTTCATATCAAGTGTTGTTGTGTTTGGACAATCGCAGAAGCCTCCAAATGGAGTTTCCTTTCGGTTCAATTATGGGATCATGAAAATAATATGCTTCGTGTAATTCAAATGACAACTTGAGGCCGGTAGGGGGGGGGGGTGGGGGGGGGGGGGGGGGGGCCCGTATAGCCGTAATGGGTCTGACGGATATTTATCTTCCAAGTTGGAACTATATCATGCGCATGGGAAGACGTCACAAAAGGCACTGAAGACGGTATTTTTTGTAACGTTATTATTTTCCTAGCTTTTAGCCTGAGTTAGCTTTCGATAAAAGTTCGCAGGAGAGCGTCGTTGTTGAACATCGTGGATGTATAAATTGTGTCCACAGGTAGATCCCCAGTAGTTCATGAGGAGAGAAAAAAAAAACGGGTTTTTTTTATAGGCTCGTTGGCGAAGGTAACTCTTATTTCTCAGGATTATTAGAGGTAGTATTCTTTTCTTACATGATGTTCGGGTTACTTGCTTGTTCACTGTTAGGGAGTACACGCGATTTTTAAGTTGCACTGAACGATATCGATGGTAAGATGAAACTAGAAAATGTCGGGCGGCTGTGGTAAACGCCGAGTTATATCCCAGCATATCTATCAAGAAATTGTGTGCAGCATGAAACCGGCACTATTCGTTGGAGTGGAAAGAATACTTTATGGACTTTTGAGCGACAAACGTGGCATGGGTGGTAACATGGGTTTCCATAATGAATTGTTATTGTTAGGAGGAAACCCCTACGGCCCGGGCAAGGTGCGTCCTTAAATAAGAACATTTATTCAAGATTCGGACCGTTAACCCGGCCACCACGACAGGAGGTCAAATTCAGGCCAGAGGTCAAATTCAGGTCAGAGGTCACACAAAATGCAGGTCAAATCAATATATCAACAATGGTGAACCAATCAGCCTTCGCAGATATTTCATTCTCCGATTATAGCCAAAAAAGTTCTTGGAACCCCTAGTGAACTCGGATGACCTTAATGAATAGGACAGTTTTTATGATAATGGTTACTCCTCATGTGATACATCCACTCCTAGGGAGCATTTTGCAGTTCTGATGACCACACCCAGTGCGATTGCCGAAAAAAGTACAAAATCAGTTTGGGACCCCTAAGGACCTTAATGACCTTCAATGACTGGCGGTTTTTATGAAAATTGTTAAAAGCCATGTGAGCATCCACTCTAGAAGCATAGTGCATTCCATGAACATGTCCAATGTGATTGCCAAAAAAAAAGTAAAAACTGAATCTTGACCCTTGTATACCAAAGTAAGGGCCGTCGAAGGGGAGTGTTTCTCCATAAAGCACACAACCAAAGATCTAACACATATCCCAAAATAACCAGTTGCTATTTTTGGCCGTAACTCATTAAATAAGCACATTTATCAAGATTCGACCTTTAACCACATGACCACACGACAGAGGTCACATCGGTCAGAGGTCACCACATGCAGGCAACCAATTATCACAATGGTAACATGCCGCTTCGCGATATTCAATCTTCGATTATAGCCAAAAAACAGTTTTGACCCCTAGGACCGCGAATGGACCTTTAATGATACGACAGCTTTTATGAGAATTGTTACTCTCATGTATACATCCACTCCCAGGAGCATTTTGCATTCTGATGAACCACCCCCAGTGAATTGCCGGAAAAGTTCTAAAATCAGTTTTGGACCCCTAAGTGACCTTTAGGACTCAGACATGGCGGTTTTTATGAAAATGTTACACTCACCATGTGATGCATCCACGCCAGAAAGCATATTGCATCCATGAACATTGGGTTCAATGTTATTGCGAAAAAAATACAAACTCTATTTTGGACTGATCAGGAATAATATGCAAATGTAGTCCCACGACTGTACCCTCAGTGAGCTATGAATAAATTTAGCAGGATGGTAGTAGTACTATCAACAAAAGTTCGTCAAAATCTCTAAACGTTGAGAAAATATTGCATTAATTATTCTTAATTATGCCTTAACCGAAGTAAATTAAACACACGTAAACATTCAGTGATTTCAACGCAATGGAATAACTGCATCGGGGATGTAGAAGGTCTACTACACAAGGGTCTGAAAATCCACGAGTTGAAAATATCACATACATTTATGGCAGAATTAGGAACTGGCCAAAGAAATGCAAAACGACCTCGGAGACCTTGAAAAATGTTCGCCCTGTTTATCGGCTCCAACAACTACCACAACCACCCCGTTTCGTGTAGAATCGCACAAAACTTGAAAATTTGCGAAAAACCCGCCAGATAGAGGCAACAAAATTACGATATAGCCCATTTTCGAAATTTATCGAGAGATATACTCATACGGACATATGTACCAAGTTTTGGGTCAATCGAGAAAGTGTTAAAGGAATGATGAGCGCTAACGCCTAAAGGTTCCGGCGGGGGCGGGCGGCGGCGGCGGCGGCGGCGAGCGGCGGCGGAGACGGCGGGCACACGGCCAAAACCATAATACCCCGAACACTTCAGGGTTTGCGGGATATAATGACTGTGTCAGTCAAGTGGATTCTAGCCATAATGGTCCTCTGACTGGTCGTTTGGTACTAACCACCAAGTGAGTGATGCTGATCCTTTTCAGTGGGTGGACACAATGAGGGTACGAACAGATCGCTGTTGCTCAGGTTTCTTCGCCGAAAAGGGGGATGACATCTCTTCTCAGTCCGGATCATCAATGCCACCACGTTCTTTCACTTTCGATATGGACTTAGATATTTTGCTTGTGGACAGTTTCCTGACATGTCGCTCATTGACGGTCGGCGCACACAATCCCCATGAAGATCTCGCATGTGGCGCTGTGCTGGCGGTGCGAGGAATCGTTCTCCGCTCTCTTCTTGGCGAAGGCAGGCTAACCTAACGGGGGACGGTTCCGTTTGGCCTGGAACAATCCATCGCTACATGTAGATACCAAATCTATACCTGTCAATGAGCATGAGAACTTTGAAACTCGACATCAGCCTGGCAGCCTTTTTCTGAGGGGATCCGCCTAGAGAAGGTGATCAGAGAAGGAGATGATGACTAAATCTACCACTAGCTAGGGTTTGGTGCTGTGATTAGCAGAGTTCATGAGCGGGGTATAGTTTCCTCATTCCTTCGGTAGGACAGGTAAAAGAAATCCACGCGGTCCTGAGTGAGCACTTTCACAGTTCGGTAGTGTTGTTTTGTTGTTCCAAGTGGGTTATAGATGGCTCAATCAAGCCTGCTGGGTGCTTTACTGCTATCACTCGTGACTTAGAGGTCACTTGGTCTCAATCGGGATGGAAATGTGTGGACCTTTCTACACAACACCTGTATAACTATGATAGTTGTAACAACAGTTTTCTAACGCTACACGATGTTGTGTAGAGATAAGCTGGAAAAATGTGTACCCGTTCCGCTAGGAATGATTAGATGAACAATCAAGGGAACGGACTTGGTAATTAGATTCAGATGAGCGGAGATAATTCAAAAGCAAAATAGTCGCTAATTATTCAATTTGTTTGGGCAGATATATCTATATAGAATTGATGGTTATGTCATTAAATTTCGTACCAATATAAATATGATCGATACAAATGTTTTTTGCTCTCCAATACTCAGCGAGATCCTATTTTGAGGGGTTCATGGCAGTGCCGTAACGCCACGGCGCAGTGGAGACAAGGCGTACAGTCGTAATGAAACACTCAGTATCGGTTGCTCCCAGTTAAACGAATGTTGTGGACAGTTACACAAACTCTTGCGTAAGATGGGCTCACTAACATTGGTGTCATTCCTATCGCGCAGGATAAGGGCGTATCTCCACAGCTGTTGTGTATTTTTCTCACATTTGTTTTTTCTTAGTCGTAGCCTCGGTGTCGTGTTCATGGATAATTAAGGAATTCACATGAGACTGTGTACTGTTCTACTTGACTGTATAGTGATTAAAGGATGGGAAAATTAAGTCCAAATGAGTGACCAGTGCCCAGAAGTTGGCCACATCGATACAGCTTGGCTTAGGAATCAGGATTCATAGGTGCGAATGTAGCGTACGGGAAGGATTTTAAAATCTCAGTTTTGGGAGGGAGAATGATTTTTTTCTTTCTTATTTTTAGAGGGGACTGTATTGTAAGATAGAAAATGAGGAAACTTATTATCCAGCAATAATGACAGAGGAAAGTTACAACTATATGACGAAAATATATTTTATGAAATCAGTTGCCGTGAATGCAACTGCAGCATTGGTACGCGCAGTGCGTTTGCCTATTCTCCGTGCTCGTTACATTTATTCGAATGATGTTTTGATACGGAAATATAAAGGCCGGTCGACTACAACGAATCGTGTCGTTCACGATCCAATTGCAGGTTAGAGGCCGAACAAACTAGACCAAAACATGACGGCTTAACACCCCGCAACAATTTTAATAGGACTCGCATTGTCCAACAATCCGACGTAGAATAGCTTTTTCTACCTTTTTGTTCTTCTTTAAAAACATATCCTTATTCATCGTTGAGCTGAACGATTCACGATTGTTATCGTTCTCGATATTGACGTCACGTGAGGAAATGGTTTGCTTCAAGACTTCCGATTATGAGAAGAGATTGTGATGGTACAAATTTATGACAGTTCCCTACCACGAAGGCACTTCTTCTGTTCAGACTGGAATTGAAGGGATAGGGCAGCAGAACTATAAAAAATCGTTATAGTATGGACGGCCCTCAAGGCAGACGTTGGAAGGTTTGAATACAAATGCGAAATCCCGAGGTAGATAGTCCAAATCCTGACCTCAACCCACAAAAAAGTGGATTAAGGAGAGCAGACTTCTGGGTGGGCGGTTGAGTTATAGGTCAAGTCAAGTCCCAATGTTAGGCGCGTCAGTTTAAAAAAAGCTCTGTCACAAGGCATTCAGTGCGGCGCCCATATTGGAAACGTTGCCATGCGTCCAGGAGGCCCAAAAACGACGGTATTGACTGATGAAATGCTTTTGAGTGCGGGAGAGACCTGGGGATTATGAGGCTCGTACGGGCGGTACTTCGTTCAAAAGAATCAGGTGATGATGTTGCGGACCTAGCGATAGACCCTGACTCTGTTCAGGCCTAGTTTCGGTGAGGGCTACTTGTGCCTCCATTGAGTTCCCCAAGCTTTCGACTCGAATTTTGGTGTATGTGTTTACTGTGGGATAAGGGCAGTGTCGTCAGTGGTCCGTGTCAAGCGAGTATGAAGTCAGTGGGACGTCTCGGGCAAAGGCCTGTTGTCATATATCCCGCAACATGATAAGGTACGGAGATATTATTGGTTTGACCGTTGTAACGCGTCTCCCGGCCGCCGCCGCCGCCGTCTCCGCCGCCGCCGTCTCGCCGCCGCCGCCGGAAACTTTAGGCCGGTTAGTGACTCTCAGTCTCACCACTTTATCGATTGACACAAAAACTTTGTACACATGTCCGTAGAGTAAAATTCGGTATGAGTAAAATATCGGAAGTTCGAAATGGGCTATATTGTATATTTGCTGCCCTAATTTTGCGGTTTCTGCAAAAAATTTTCAAGTTTTGTGCGATTTACATGAAACGTGGCGGTTGTGGGGAGTTGTTGGAGCCGAAAAACATGGCAACAAATTATCCAGCGTCATGCGAGTCAAGTTGCATTTCTTTTAGCCAGTAGCCTAATTAGCCTAATGTATGTGATATTCAAAGTTGAGTGGATTTTCATGAAACTTGGTGAGTAGGACCTTCTAAAACAGTCCCGAGAATATTCAATTGCGTTGAAAGATCGGAAGGTTCAGTACGGGTGTGTAATTACATATTCGTTAGCATAATTAGAATAATTAATGAAAGTATTTCTCAATTTTAGAGTTTGACGAAACGTTGTGGGATAGGAACTACTCAGTCCTGAATATAAAATTTATTCAATAGCATCACTGGAGGGTAAATGCGTGGGACTAATTTGCATTTAGTGTCTGATCAGTCAAAATGATGAGTTTAATAATTTTTCGCAATAACATTGACCTGATTCATTGGGAATGCAATATGGCTTCTAGGAGTGGAGAAGCCACATGGAGTGTAAAATTTTTTACTAAACAAAACCGCATGTCAATGGAAGGTTATTAAAGGTCACTTAGGGGTCAAACTGATTGTAGTTACTTTTCGGCAATAGCATGGGTGTGTTATCAGAATGCAAAATGCCCCTAGAGTGGGAATGTATCAAATGGAGAGAGTAACTCTCATAAAAAATGTCATATCATAAAGGTCATTCGAGGTCACTTAGGGGTCAAAACAATGTTTTTGTTGGCTATAAGCGAGAATGAATATCTGCGAAGGCTGGATGGTTCACCATGGGGATATAATTGTTGACCTGCAGCTGTGTTACCTCTGACTGGAATTTGACCTCTGTCGGGTGGTCATGTGGTTTAAAGGTCGATCTGAATATTAAATGGTGTTATGTAAGGAGTTACGGGCAAAAAAATAAAATAGAAACTGGTATTTTGGATATGTGAAGAGCGTTGTGTGCTTTATGGAGGAACAACTCCGCCTTCGATCGGACACACTTTGGTAGTTATAAGGGTCAAGTTCAATTGTATACCTGTTCGCAATAACCTGGACATGTAATTGGAATGCAATATGCGACTAGGAATTGGATGCATCACAGGAGGTAACAATTTTTTTAAAAACGCCATGTCATTTGAAGGTCATTAAAGGTCACTTAGGGTGTCAAAAACTGATTTTAGTCTTTTCTGGAATAGCACTGGGTTGTGTTCATCAGAATGCCAAAAATGCTTATAGGAGTGGATGTCTCACATGCAGAAGTAACAATTTCATAAAAACTGTCAAATAATTAAAGGTCATTCGAGGTCACTTAGGGGTCAAAAACGTTTTTTTGGCTAGAATCGGAGAATGAATATCTGCGAAGGCTGGATGGTTCACCATTGCTATATAATGTGACCTGCATGTGGGGTGACCTTTGATCTGAATTTGACCTCTGTCGGGTGGTCATGGGGTGAACAGGTTGCGTTCTTTCTACGAAATTGTCGGTTTATGTTCCCCAAATTCTTGAAAAGAGGGACTGCGGGGGTAGTATATATACGTATGCCGTTTACCGCCCCGACATTTTCCGTTTTCGTGATGATGGCGATTGGCGATCACGTCACCCTATAAATAAGACTATAGGCCTGTGGGTTTTTGCTCTATATAAATGGCCGTTTGTGCTTTCAGCCATGTTAGATTTTAGAGAGCTATAGCCGCTCACTGTCGACTATCTAAATTTCGTTGCACCTTTGGCTTACCGCCTGACAGGGCCGTTTGTCCAATGTCTGGGGGTCCCGGACTAGGGATCGTCAACTGTGGGGGGCATTTTGGCGCGCCTCTCGGGGACGATTGGTATCACCAGGTTCTGGCAAAACAGACTCCGGAGGACCAGGAATATGGCCTGGCTGTGAGTGACAATCATATAGTTCATGGCTGACTCAGCTTCACAAGTACCCAGGTAGTGGAGGTGAGCAAGGTGAGGCCTGAGTACTCAAGTGCAATTTAGGCCCGTACTTCGATCAGTGAGTAAATGAGGGGTAGATTACTCAGATTAGTCTCTATGGGCAGGCAATCGACTCACTACCGTAGATTCAAAAGACGGGTAATTTGGATGTGGCTTCGAAAAGAGTAATCCAAGACGTCGATCGGGTAGCTGCAATTATTGGTCATTTGAAGGATTCGTCCACTAGAGGTGGTAATAATAACGGAGATGTTTTCTATTTTCCTCCTGGAATCTAAAAAAGATAGTTTTTTCGGACTGTTTATGAGGCCCCGGTTGTAGCTATGTTCTGCCTGCGAGAGCTTGTAAAATATGATATGCCCATAGCATGTATGTACTCAGATCAAAGATCAGCATGCGAAGGAGGGGGGGGGGGTGTGGAGGGGTGTCTCACCCCCTCCAAAAATAAGTGATCGAGATTAAGAACAGTTGGAAAATCTTGTGACCAGTCGGATTTTTTGGAAAAAAAAAAAAAAAAAAAAAACAACAGGTACCTTAGGGTTCCAATCAACTGGACACAAAATGTTCAAACTCAGACGAAGATGTTGTTTTGTGAGGAATCCGGACTAATCAAAAATATTCCAACCCAAATGAGGACCCTAAGAGTATTCCAATTTTTTGTCAATTGCATCAGAATTGCCATTTGTGCAAAAAATTTGCCACTTACGCGCCGGTGGACGAGGCCCCAGAATTGAGACTGTAGGCAGGCTAGGCCGTATGTAAAATCAATAAACATTTCGTCTGCATGAATGTAGATTGCAAATTGATCAAGTCATGTATTTTCATGTTCAACGCGTGAAACACTTCGAATCAACTTTTGGCAATTTCAAATCAGGAATGATGGGCCGTTAGAAAAATTACCAGGGCACCTTTACAGGAGACACAATTCCACAGAAGTTCAGTTTCTAAGTAACAAAAAATGATCTTCAATCCAGTATGCGTGCCAAGAATAAAAGGTATTTTCTTCCAAATGTAGTTTTATAAAATTAGGTGGGCTATAGATTGTGTAGGATAGGTATTGGCTTGAAATAAACCTGCTATGATAGTTACAGGACTTCCTCTGCCAGCTCCTTCTCAATAACAAACATTTGGCAACTAGACACTGAATAGATCCAAATGATATTCATGTTCTTTCAGGCGTCAGTTTACTGTGTAAGGACTAAATTTTTACGTCAATCACACACAACAATCATTGCATGATCAACCACACTCGACCTCTTTTTTTAATCAAAAACATATAGACACCGCTCCATTATCATCCCTCGCCACGCGTTTTGCGTGGATCATGTGGGGGTTTTTTCGATCTTCCCGGAGAACTCAGGAACCCAGTGACATTAGCTCTATGAGCCGTATGTTAAAAATGTGGCCAGAGGTCGTCAAAAATTGTGATCATAAAATTCCCAAGCTTGGT
>JAODTK010002809.1:0-12287 GCA_026419785.1 Sclerodactyla briareus | reverse complement strand
GCAAGGTATTTCAATTGTACTTTATTGTTAATACTTGTCCTTTTTTGAATTGTCTCATATTGAACAACTTACTCAGCAGTATACCATGAACTGGCTGCAGTAACAACCTATCCATTGCTAAATTTTAAAGGCTGGATACTTGTACAGTGTACCCACTTGTATCTACGAAAACTACGGTGCACTCGTCCATCCGCAGGTTTAGCAGGGGGAACTATGTCCAGAGTCCGTTTTTCTACTGAACTGATCCATATTTTAGGGGGAGGCTTGTCTTATCATATTTATATTAACACCAATAGCATATTATGTGCCCATATTATAGTGCTGCCATTTCATATTTCCATTTTTCTAGGGCTGTAATTGACTAATTTCCTTCATGTTTTTTTTCTTCAATTCTATTCAGTATTAGGAGGAGGTGGGTTAGACAAAATCATTGTAAATTCATTCCCATTCTTGGTCTTTTATAACACCTACGGCCTCTGTCTGGAGTCCATGTTCAAGACTAGAATTATAAACTGTATTAAGCTGCTTTTACTAAGCGCCGCGAAGGCGCGAATAGGCGCATACGCGAATCGCCCTGGCGAAAGGTGTCCGTGTCGCGGGTTATTTACAGAGCCGCGAGGGCAACTCGCGAAATAAAAATTCTCAGAGGAAACACAGAACTTAGATTACGGCTATTAGCGCTATTTAGCGCGAAAACGTACAAGAAACATGGCGCTTTCGCAAAGCACAATTTAGGCAAATGTCATTGATGCCACAGAGATCCTCCTCATTGAAGAAATAACGAGGAGACGTCAGTTCACCCAATTGCGACAACTGACTGTTAGCTATGGGGGCCTCAGGCTATGAGGCCTGTATGTCCCTTCGAGATTTTCCCAACGAGACTGGGCGACACACTCTTAAACAAAATAGGAATGTCACCTCCCTGAAGTGTACGGTGGTCATCACTCCATTTCACTATCCATGGTATAAAAAATCTCCGCCCATTTATGGGACATACCTCGGAAGTCTAAGCGGGCTGACTGAACCACTCCAATGTTTCCCTAGAGAGCCGAAGCCGGATCTTCTGCCCATGATAGAGTGTACTTCACTCTATTATAGTGAAATTCCACTCTATAGTCAGGTTTGGCTGAGTGACTACTTCATTAACCGTGAATTCACGCTTTTGCTTTTAGAGAGCAGGCCTAGTGACATGGGTAAAGAGACATGGCATGACATTTCCGGATGACGTGTGTTCAATAAGTTTTGGTTATTTCATGCCATGGGAGGGTCGAAGAAGGCTAGAACAACCTTCCCTGGGCTAGGTCGATTCCCCGAGTAGATCTATCCACCCCGATTGCGGAAGATTCCCGATACCTTGTGGAAAATTCCCACCGATCAAGTTAAACCGCTTCAACATCCTCATGTTGCCGTCTATCCGAAATAGGCCAGTTAGAATAATGCAATTGACTATGTAGGCCTATTTAAAAGCGAATAAGGGAATTGCACGATGTATGTGTGACGATATGCCACTTTGCAGCACAATACTGAAATTCTCAGTATACGCTGTCCCATTCGGCGTTTCCATATCGTTCAATAATCGCGAGCTGTCGCGCCGGACCGCTTGGAAGTTGTCACCCAACAATTCGGTTTGGTCGCGACCCGCGACAAAAAGATCCGCACATTCGCGGATCGCGTGCCTAATGACTAGACCCATATAAATAACACAGATCGAAAAATATCCTTTGTCGCGTATTCGCACATTCGGACATTCGCGTGCCTAGTAAAGCGGCACCTTTACACTTAAGGCCACTGTACTAGCTTACCATGACCACACATGTCTGAATGCAATCAATCGTCAACCTACTGAGGTGAAAAATCCTCCAGGGGCTATTGTTTATAGCTGGGTAGATGTGCAAATTTTCTGTGACATTTTAACCAAGAACATTCAACACAGAATTAGGTGAATTTGATTTGATATCTAGATATCCAGTGGCATGAAAACTTGTAATTTGGACATCATTGATGTGGGGTGGGTTGATTGGGGGTGCAGGCTATATGGGGGCAGCAACCAGTATGGGGACCATGTGGGGAAATAGATAGCATTAAGGAATGTGGATCTCAAGAGGGTAACAAGGGCTTGCTAGGGGTATTTAGGAAATTTCAAAGCAGCATTGATGGTGGGGGGGTGATTTTGGGAGGTGGGGGGGGGTGCGGCTAGCTTGGGCATCATACCCCGCATGGGGCCAATAAAGAGCAAATTAAGGAAATGTGGATCTCAAGAGGGTAACAAGTGGATTGCTAGGGAATTTAGGAAATTTCACAAAAGCATCATTGATGGTGGGGTTGGTGGATTGGGGGTGCAGGGCTAGATGGGGCAGCAACCCAGCATGGGGAAATGATAGCATTAGGAACTGTGGATCTCAGAGGAAACAAGGATTTGCTAGGGGCATTTTAATTAGAATTTGGATATTTACAGACGGAAAATAGTTATGTTATTAATAGTAGTGTTATTTTAGCAACGGAACTGGCTGCCCATATCAGTTTGCAGAATTTTGAAATTCAAAGCTCTTGCTCCTTTCCTCAACCAGTTTGCCTGTTTTGCTTCTTTCATTATATTCGTTTTTAATTCTAACAATACCAATGATGTTGCTCCAATCTGCAACAAGCTGAAGAGAGCACCTCCCAAGAACCTTATGAAACAAAAAAATCGACATGTACGTCGTATGATTAGATACATTTGAAATTTTATATGCATAGTGGCCTATATTGACCTACCTTGACCTTTGACCTGACCTTCCCGAGTCAAACAGTCCTTGGTCATTCAACAATTTTCTCAAGTTTGGTGGACATCCGCGACTGTGTGTTGGGGGTCAAATTGCAGTTGTTTTACACACTGATAGAGTAGATAGGCCGTAGGCCCCAAGTTGGTACCTTGGATCCTTGAAAAGCCCGTAGGTATGACTATTCCATCATTATGATAGAGAATCGCACTGTAGGAGTAAACCATTTCGCTTGATTGCACGTCATGGGCACTGGGTGTCCAAACTGGGCCCCAAGTCCAAAATGCCTAAACCCTGAAGGGTAGGGTTCTATACCCTCATTTGACCGAACAGCAGCCCTGAGTTTTGCTTCAAAGTTGTAGAAGCATTTCGCAAGGTTTCACATATGGGCCTTAGGGCCACATTGGGCCACACCAAAGTTTGCAAACGCCTCCGATGGACCACTACCCAATGAGCATTACATGTAAACTTCAAAGAAAATCAATTAGTATTTCGGAAGGAGAAATGCCTTTCAAGTACCACTGTGTGAATTTTCATAGAATGGGGCCTCGGGCCCAAGTGCGACCTTGGATCAAAATTCTCAACCCCCCCATGTATGACTGTTTAGACAACCTCCTTATGACCGAATATCGTACTGTGCACCAGAACATGTTGAAGAGGAGAACATTTTGCATAATCCCCATAGTGGGGTTGGGGGGGGCAGTGGGGGCCATCATGCCCTCCGCCCGTCTGAGAAAGCCTGCCCCCCCCCCCATCGGGGTTTTTTCCTCCCCCATGTCGTCGGGAGCCCGAGTGGGTACGATAAAATTTAACCCCCCGGCGAGGGCTTTTTCCCCCACAGTATAACTATTTTCCAAAATTCTTTATAGTGAAAATTCCTACTATGAGCTGAAAATCTCGCGCTTCGCGCGCGTCATAGCCTTTCTATAGATTGCCACGTTCCTCGCTCGAGTTTAAATTCACCGTAATCTCCCTACAGATAACAACTCTGAGAATATAAGATAGATACACAAGCCTTCTGGATAGCTCGAAATGTCCCTGACAGCGATTGGATAATTCTTTTGTTGAGGAGGCTCGTTCTGCCGTCTACCACTGTTTACCTCTGTGTAGAGTGGTGTGCCTTTCACGACGCATGCCCATGTAGTTTTACGTGTCCGTTATCGGAAATACCTAACCCTCTTCTACTAATAAGGGCGTTGATTAAAGTGGGAATCTATTGAAAGTAAACATTGCCCGCCACAAGGTTGTATTTCATTTGTTATTCAGACTTTTATTTTCTCTTCAAGGAAATGGTTTTTCCCAATACGCAACTCTGCGTAGGATTCCTTGCCTCGAGTTTATGTAGGTTTTTTTTTTTTAGCAACTTGATCATGGTAAGTGAATTCTGCAGGCCCGGCTGCTTTCATGGAAGCAAAATGTCCATCTTTCGGCAAGGATGTCACATTGTTTTTTGTCAAAATTGAATTCAAACTCATGGCTCCTAGCGGGTATGTGGCGGAAATCCACCAGATAATCATGATCCCCAAAGACTTTTCACCACTAATATGCCCTAGTGGGGTGCTCCTTCCGGCTCGATCCAAATGTTATCTCCGAGATACGGAAGTTATGATAGTAACACACTGACTGACCCAGCAATTTGGAGGGGGCCTTTGGATTAGAGTATTGGATGCGAGGACATTTTTGAGCAGGCACTTTAGGCTAGGCTTATATATAGGTTTGCTATATAGTTTGACTAGATGGGGGCGTAGTGAAGGGGGCGGGCTAGTGCTAAATCGTGGGAACATTGTCGACATCTTTTTAGTTGCGTATAGATTCACCATAGCCTACGTTTCTTTTCTCCTTATTTTCCCCACTATTCCCCTCTCTCCTTCCTCTTTCCCTTCTTCTGCTACTCTTCCTCCTTCCTCCCCTTTTTTCTCTCTCTCTTTCCCTCCTCTCCTTTTTCCTCTTCCTTCTTCCTCCTTCCCTTACCCGGGGGGTGCGCGTCCCCCAGCCCCCCCCCCCGCTTTTGCATGAATACTGATACAGGTGGCAACAAGATGTGTTGGCAACATTTTGTGCTTTCGAGATTCTCCGAGGGTTCCCTGTACATAAGTCGAAAGCCTGGGAAGTCGTCATAGTTTTACAAAAAAGCCTTACCAAACTCCCTGCATGAAGACTTATGCTCAAGGAGCTGAGGTTGATGTTGTTCAAGTTGCAAAAACTTTGCCAATACTGACAGAAGTGTCAATCCCCATAGTTATTGCAGTCCTTGTGCACCACTCTTGTTCCAACGGACCAATCCCAGGCAATCTCTTTACCACCAGTGTTATATATCTGTTCTTTCTGGTGGCATCTGTTGCAGTAGTTGTTTCCTTATTTGATAAGTATATAGACCAAGATGCTGTTTGCACTTTTTGAAAGCATAGTTTGTTTTGTGACTGACAAAATGAAAGAGACGACTGAAAGGTTTCGTCGTTTATATAATATTCATTATTAGTTGTCAAGGCGTCGATTTCATGAAGGGGGGGGGGTGACGGCGTCCCCCTTAATATTTGGGTTGGGGGGACGCAATGCATGTGCCCCCCCCCCCCATGTTAGGCCGACTGCTATTTTTTTCGCCTGACTGGACTGTATCCGACAATCCATCAGCACCACATTTCAAACAAATGCATGATGACCTAATAAATCCGAGTTTGAGGGAATTCTGCTGCTCCTTTTCGAAATTTTTGCGCGCTGCGCGTGGGTATTTCATGTGCCGGTAGTGTTCATACATATGATGTACCCTGCCGACATCTGAGTTCCTTAAACAAAAAATGCTGAAATTACTCTGGGTTGTTCTCAATTACATGAGAAGAAGAGTTTCCCTCCAATCCCCTTCGTTTACATAAGACTATAGCTTCACCAGCTAAGGTGTGTCTCTCCTTCATTGACGTTGTCAAACAAAAATCGCTATCTTGAGGTTAAGGGTTGAGACGACGGGGGAGGTCCTACCACCTTGCGGGATCTGTGCTTTTTATTTATTTATGGTGCGACACTTTTGAAATTTGAGTGCCAGCTGTGCACATACTATCACATGAGGGCACACGGTGCGGCAATCGAATATTCAACCAGGGAACGCCACAAATTACTTTGTCAGAAAGACAGATTCAAATTCAAGTGAAGAAAAAGATGTCCAAAAGTGAAGTCCAGATCTTGCCTGAATCTTCGATGAATGCCCAAAAGTGTAAGAACTCTGTTGTCTTGAAGGAAGAATGGCTGGGGCGATGAGGCTAAGTCCTAAACCCACATGGCGGACCTATGATTGTTTTGGCAAAATAGGGTCTATCTGCAAATTTAAAAATAGAGTATTCGCAAATCATTTAATGAGTGCGACCACTTTTTTGAAAGTTGGTTGCGTGCACGTTGCACATACTAAGGTGGGCAGGCTACGTGTGGCGGGTGGAAAACCCCATAAAATATTCACGCAGATTCACGCCAGAACGCCACATTTGTCGTGCAAATACATGATTAAAAAAATTTTTGGTGAAGACAAGTTTATATTCAAAGATTGCCTGTCTTTTTGATGGAATGGCCCAAAGTGTAAAAATTTTCGCCGCGGCTTCGCGCCGCAGTGTGCGGTTTTACTTCTGTGTTATAACTCATTTGGGACACAATTTGGCTCCAGTAGAAATGTCCCTCCATTGCGCCTGTGTCCGCAAAGAAGATAAAAAACGGGGGGCCGTAATCTTTAAGGAAAAAACTTCAGGCCTGCCTATCGTAATGATAGTAAGAGTGGTCAGTGGGCAATGACGATCGTTGGTCAAATTGGATCCTGCAAACTATCGCTTCGCTCGAAACGTAGTGGTGGTGGCTTTGTCCATTTCGATTGATTCTTTCATGACTGTAACCACACTTGCAATCGTATTTCAAAGGTCACAGCACCCAACGCAAACCTGAAATTGATCACTATTGCGATAAGTTTTTGGGAGAACCTTCCCTGAAATAAAAAAAACATGTTACAATGTTAGGAATGCTGCCGACTGTCTCCATGAGTCCTGGGCAAGTGCCTTTCCCTGCAATCTAGGGGGCCGGCAAACGAAAAATTTTCTCGTACACTCCGCGCCAACCTGTGTCGGGCGATCATCCGCTGATGGTATTCCTCTTGTCCATCCCCCCCCCCCCCCCAACCGCCAACACAAATCCGCCGCCCTTGATGGTTGTTCATGGAAATTGGTTATAATTACGACGTAATAACAGAGGTTTACTCTGTTACATACAAGTATGTTATGTTATGTATGAATGGTTCGCTTACGAAGTGTACTATTGAGGACGGTAAAGCCATTCACCGTTTGGTTTGTCTACTTGCTGAGGTAATTTACATTTTCTGACGTATTTCCAGTTCTGGTATGTACAGTATGTTTTGAAATGTTTAAGATGTTGAAGGTGATGAACATTAATTAGGGGTTAATCATAAGGGTCGAGCGTGTTTTAGCCACAGGATAAATCACTACTGGGGTCAATTGAAGCGATGCCGAGGTCGCAGCCCAAGTGTATATGATGCGTTATCATGTCATAAACGACATCAATTGTTGATTAACCCTGTTCATATATATGATATATGATATCCTGCTAACGAATTGTGACACAAACACACATACACCCACACACACATGCGCACAACGCGCGGCTACACCCGCACACACCGACACACACACACACACACCATAGTGCCACTACGTCTCCTCCCTGATTTCATTCAGACGAGACACAACCAATGTTTATGACATACAGATAATCCCGCCTGTTTACACAATGTGCCAGTTCCTAGTTCCTCCAGGTACTCACCCCTATTGTGATAAAAAAAACTGTCAATTTGTTGATCGTATCCAATAGGAAGGATGCTAGGGGATTTTCCATAGATTCGATCATCACAGGTACTCCTGTGGATTACGCAAATACTCAACATACAGGAATTATCAATAAAATGACACTTCAAGAATTTGTACTGTCTTCACTGACTGGGGAAACCCTTTGTTGTTTGCTATATTCTTGTTCTCACTCTGTAATTGAATCGTCGCAGAGATATGAGGAAATTGTCCTATTGTGAACCAAAAAGGAATGACCTTACCGATACCAGATCAATAGGGTACTCCTCCCTCATGGTAACAATCACAGCCTTAATTTGAACTTAATAGTACTTGCATTCATTAGATTATCATTCTGACGAGCAGAGTCAAATGCCAAATTTTCTCCACATTTCAGTGTTTTTAGCTGTCTTACTTCCCACATTCATTGATATCGCTTGGGATAAGAGTATCGTAGTATGTATTGTCCCCCCCCCCCCCATGGACTTTTTTGTTTGTCTTAACAAGAGGAATCTGGCCATCACAAAAACATGCAATCACCAGGTCAAAAGGCCAAATGAGGTCCAAAAGTCAAATGAGTCAAAGTCGGTCACCAGATGTATTTCCCCTAGACAACGGAACTTTTAATTACGACAGTCCTCCAAAATGGTTCGTTGCCGAGATATATGACGATTTTCCTATGGTGACCTCGAATGACCGTGAACTGAGACTAAAAACAATAGGGTTTCACATCTCACCATACATGCTACTCACATACCCAATTTGAACTTGATATATACTCGCGTTCCGTTAGATATCGTGCTGAACCAAGTTTTTGCACTTTGCCCTCTCGTGTCCTTTAATGAACTCGAACGGCACCCAAACCATAAGGGGTCCTCCTCTCTATATGTGCACCCCACATACCTAATTTGACTTGATACCAGTCTGCTACTTGAGATAATCGTGCTGACAGGGGTGGTCACACCCCCAAACACAACCCACGCACACGACCAACACACACTACGCATCGGTGCATGACTGCCATAATTCTTGCCTTCGGCAAGGATCAAAATGAAAACATCAAAAATGCAGGTTTTGAACCTAGGGGGTAGGGTGAGCCTCGTCAGGTAACTTGGACCCCCCGTCGGGAACTCGGACCCCCCGTCGGGAAAATCCTGGCGCCACCACTCTGCCTCCTCAGGGGCTTGTAACGGTTATACACATTTGTATTTACGTGTTATACGTTTCAGTACACTACGGGCGCTGTTGTTAACAGCGTTGTCACTCGTAATAATAAAAAAATTACATGAGTAAAAGGTAAATTTCATATTACACATTGAAGAATAAAATATAAACCTACATAATAAGTGACAAATTTACTAAATTCCGAGGAGTGCATAATTTTCATTCAAGATTTTCTAGGAACTCGGAATAAAGCCACTTTGGCAACTAACAAATGGCAAAAGAACGCAACAATGCGTAGTGATTCATTGCCATCATCTTTGGTTATTTCCAACTAAATTCCCACTTTCCTGATGAATGTGCAGAATGCCTATAACAGTAAAAGGTCAATGTAACACTAACAGTTTGAATTTGGATACCCACACTCCACTGTCACGGCCTGGTATAACTTGGTTGGGACAATCCGTCATACGAGAATGAAGACGGGGGGTAACTACGCGGTGATATTCTCTACCTGTCATAGGAGTAACTAAAAGGGGAAAACAAATAACTACAAGCTATTATCATCTCCAGGGCCAGTACCTACCCTACCAGGACATGGCGCAGTGATGAAAGAATGCCTGCCATAAAGATGGAAACCCCGTTGGTGGACAATAATGACATGGGGGGGATGGAGGGCATGGCCTATTTTGCAACAAAAGTTACTGTGTGAAAAATCATGCCAATGGGCAAACATTACCAAGTATTTGCGGGGAAAAGGCTGCCATCTCTAGTTGGTCTTAATTGACTGAGATACAGCTGACTACACAGTGTCAACTGTTTAGTCCACTGTGGCTAGAAGGAAGCGGGCCGCGCTCTAATAATCTTTGCTTTAAAATCATTCCCTTCGCTGGGAATAAAGCCATGTGGTCAACAAGAGTGCATGCATCTACAGCCTTGGTCTAGGCCACAATCAGCACCAAAAGTAAGGCAACCAAAACCTCATCGCCTTTCAATGCAATGGACACAGTTTCCCATTGTGGGTAGGCCAATTGTGACATTGTTTTGCTTCAGTAACTTTGCAAGAGTAAACTCAGGATTCCAAGTTTAGCACCAGTATCAAGCCCCTCCCTGATTTTAGGCCAATGAATTTGATTCAAACAAAAGGATGCGTTCAAGGATAGCAAGTTTATCCCAACAGGAATTGGGTGATAGGACACCTTGGCAAAATAAACTACCCTAAGAATAGTCATTTAAATTCTACATTCCCATAACCACCCTCAGCTCACCACGTGAATAGGGACTTAAAAGAGGAAGTGAAGTGGTTTTTTTGGTCATTGGCAATCCACGGATGGTCAGGTAATTACCCATATTTGCTAAAAATGTCTGGAGGGAGATGAAACTTGTAACAAAGTAGATAGGTTCTAGCTTGTTAATAATGACCGCCATGCTTATATGTGATCTGGAAGGCGAGTATTTGTAACCAGGGAAAATTCCACAAACTTCACATCATCCAAAGTTGTGGTCCTGGGTCGACAAATCCGGATTATTGGTTGTTTTTTACAGTATATCAGGTCCTACATTGGATTTTGCTTTGACAGCATGTTTTTATTGCATTCATGTGTGATAATGGAAAATGAAGGGGCATGTAATTGTGTCAGTAGTTCAATGCTTCACAAAAACACTTGTATTTGATTTTTAAGCTGGGAAAATAAAACCTATATTAAACAGGTCACAGGTTTCTGTGGTATGTTTTTGTAGTAGCCCAGACAAACAAAAATTTTCCATTATGATAGCCCTCTGAAATTATTTTGTATTGCAGATGAGATGAAAGGGTTTTCCTATGATGGACTCAATGGACTTGACCTGAACAACAAACAATACGGTCATCTCATTAATGGAAACCAACAACTCATTTGAACTCTGTTCAGATTATGTCCAGTGCCAACTCTAAAGTTGATCACCATTTCAGTGTTTTAGACTGTCTTGACCTTCCACATTTGTTGAGTTAGGTTGTGATGGGAGTATCGTAGTATGGCATTGCAATTGACCTTTTTGTTTGTTCTTAACAAGACGCATCCGGCAAACACAAATTAACACTCAAGGTCACACCAGGTTCAAAAGGTCAGGGGAGGTCAAGAGGCAAAAACTAGGTCAAAGTGGTCACCAGAGTATTTCGAGTAAGACAAAACAACTTCTATTGTGACAATCCACCAAAACGTTTCATTGTCAAGATGTATGACGATTCGCCAAATGTATTCACATTTCGTAGTTAGGCGGATTGGACTTTTCATATTCGGTGAAGATAGTCGTCATAGGAGTATCCACGTTGGTAGTTGTAATTGACTTTTTTGTTTATTTAAAAAACAGACGCATCTTGACCATTGCAAAAAAAATTAGCACTCACGGTCCATAGGTGAAGAGGTAACAATGAGGTCAAAAAAGGTCAAGTAAGGTCAAAGTAGGTCACCAGAGGTATTCCAACAGACGAACAAAACTTCCATTACGGCAGTCCTCCAAAATGTTTCGTTGCCGGAGAATATGACGAATGCCATATGGTGACCTTGAATGACCTTGACCTGCCGAGAAAAATAATAGGATAATACTCACCAACATGCTACACCCACCTACCCGAATTTGAACTTGATAGATTCTTGTGTTTGTTAGATATAGTGTTGACAAGCTTTTTCAACTTTTTGCCCTCTCATGACCATTGAATGACCTTGATATCACACAAACACAATAGGGGTATCCTCACCAATAGAAACCCCCACCCTACCAAGTTTGAACTTCAACCATCCTTGCGTTCGTCAGCGATCGTGTGACAAGGGGTGTCACACACACACACCACACACAGGGACGCACACACACACACACACACACCAATACGCACACAACTTGATGACATAGATCATTTGCTTCGGAAATGAACAAAAACTAAAGTGACCAGGTTCAATGTTCGGAAGAAAGATCACGGAAACTTCTCGGAATAAAAAAATTTTTTAGGAGAAACACTAGAAAATTGTTCTGTTTATTGCAATAAACATATATAATTGTTCGAAAACATATTGCACGACAGACTATAGAGTTAAATTGTACAAAGACTACAACTTCACAGACCGAGTAAATGGCAAGCGATTTCATCGCTCGTAAAAATCAACTCAGAAGTGCAGACGTGGGTGCAGTTAAAACAGGTAATGGCTCCGTTTACGCCTATTAGATTTAATAATGGCAAAGAAGCTTGGGAGGTTATATAAAGCCACGTCGCTTTGCCCACAATGTTGTCTTGTTGTAGCAAAAAAAAAAAGGACCACCAAAATTATTCTTAGATCGACATGATTTTACATCTGAAAAATGAAAATGGCAACAATATGCATCACGTCAAGGAAGTTACTTGTGGAGTGATAAAGAAAAACATCCCACATTACAGGATGGGAATCGCCAAAGCGACTGCGTCAAGACTACAGAAAGTTTTTTTTTAAACCATCGCACTTGAACGACTTCAATACAAGCTGATTTCATTAGCTCGTAAAAACCCAAAACGAACAAAACAGGCCGACAA
>JAODTK010002799.1:0-174772 GCA_026419785.1 Sclerodactyla briareus | reverse complement strand
AACCTGACTGAACTGAACGAACGAACGAACTAACGGAGAGCACGTTATGACTTGTAGATCTGCTTACCCGCAGCTGAAAATTACAATAATGTACGCTAATGGGGTTATTGATGAAGTATAGGGTTTTGATGAGTTTGTGGATCCGCCACATACCCGCTTTTGGCGTGACTTGAATTCAATTTCCACATAAAATTTGATGTTGACATCCCCCCTCGTCGACAGATGTGCCATTCTGCTCTCATTTTGCCATTGCCGCCGCGCTGTAAAAACCAATTAAAGATAGTACAACGGTACACCCGCTTAACCAACCTCGGACCCATTTATCAGCGCGGTTGTAACTATAAGGCTCCCCGACTAATAAATTCCTTAGTACGATTCGCATCAGTAAATCGCATGACTGCTAATTTGATATTTTTTTTCAATGTGTGAAGTTTATTAATTAATTTAATTATTATTAATATGAAAAATGGTCACCTGGCCCTCACCATTTGGCGTTACGAACATGCAATTTGAAAATTGCGCATAGTAGCCTACGGCCTTGGGTAAAACGCACTTTCATGTAAGCTCTTTTTTTTTAACACATAAAAATGCATATCTGGCACTCACCAATTGTCATCTGTAAATATCCAACTAATGGAATCGCTACGCTGCGCAAGAAACTAAATTATGCCGTTCCGCATTAAAGGCTCATAATTCGCATGAACATAGAGAGGCCCAAGGTGGAATTCATTCTGATTGTAAAGAACGTTTATTTCTGATTCAGTTATATGAGATGTCCATCTGAATGTATACGCTCGCGCAAACCGCTGGGTGCCGCCTCACTCTCGGATAGCTTCGAAAAAATCGTAAGAACATCGTGTGACAAGTGAAATTCAGTTTGTTTTTTTTTTTGAGATTGTACGAAAATCTCTATCTGAATATCACCATTTGCATTTGAGAAGACTAATTTCGAAAATTTTTGCTACCTCTGGCGTCAACTAAGGGTGACCTTCCTTGATCGTATAAACCGTTTGAACATCCAGTGCTAAGATGAAATTCTTTTAATTTCAATTTTATTTACATGAAAAATGTCCATCTGTTGCTCACCAAGCATCTGAGAAGACCGTGACTTGACGTATTCACTAAGCTCGAGGCAACCAGTGGTGCCGCGCTGCTTTCATAAGAGATTTTGTATGGACATACTGTTTGGTATAATATGATTTTTTTTTTCATTTGGAAATTCAGGTTCATTGCATTATTTTTGACTACGGAGAAAACTTTACTTTTAAAAAATCCGAGCGCGGCAATCTGGCCATCTGAACCCATCATTGGAAACCCATGGTTTATTTCGCTGTGATGTGCATAAAATAGAGAGGTGTGAAAGAAAAAGTTAATTGTATCCAGAAGCCTGTGCAACCCGGGGCGTCGGACCGTTTTGAAAAGTGTTGGATGGGGGGGCCACAATCGAATGCAAATGACATCTAAGCGGCGTACAAAGATATCTCAGATTTTCATACCCTCCAGATCGCAGAAACGGCAACTGCCAGTGCTCAATGCACCCACCTCCATGTGGTGATTGAGCAAAAGACAGACAAACGTTGTCATTGTTGCATACTAAGACGATTACCTGACCCTCAATCACCATATTATTATTTTTTTCACTATACCTTTTCCTACCCTTGCTGTTTGTTTGCGTGGGATCCAGGTGGTCTACCGAACGTCTTTGGTGGGATCGAAGGGAAATCCATATCTTAGGGACCACTCCATTTTGGGAGCAGAAAATTTGGACCCGAATGTTCAAGTCAGTCTTCGGAAATACCAGCGCGCGCGGGGAGCGCGCGAAAGTAATTGTATGTTTTCCGGCATTTTATCGAAAAAATATCACCTTCTGATGGGGCCCCCCAAAAAATTCCTTTTGCACGATGCCCTGCCCCACCCCTCCTTTCCGTCCATTCGGCATCCCACTGAAAATTTAGCTCTACGCTACTGGAGTAAAGTTCCAAAAGTACTCTTTCCTGCAATTTGAGTGACTTGTTCCTCTCGAACTTTCTAGCGATACGTACAGCATTGATTGGGCTCCCGCTTTATGTACCCGGCAAAATGATCTCCCACGATTTCAAACAACTGGTGTGGTACCTTAGTCACATATTGTCACTTCGCTCATCAGATATTAATGGATGGTTGCTATATTCATCGGCCTATTGCTGCAGAGTGACCCTCTTCAACATAACTTTACTTACAAAATCGCACATCCAGATTTTTGCATATGCCCCGGCAAGGTGCATTTCCGGCGATCTCAGAGGTATAAAAAGCTAACATTTTCGAGTGCGCTTAACGGCGCCACCCAATAGTGGCGCCCCTTTTTTTTTTCCGCTTAGATAATAAATTGCAGTCCACATCGTTCCCTGTTCGTGCATCCACACCATACCTGGCAAAAGACGACAGAAAAAGGGCTAACCGCAGTATCAAAACGCCTGGCCTTATGTTTCCAGGCGATGGTTTCGTGTTTCTTCTTCCATGCATTGGGTATCGCCGTTCACCGCTCAGGAGATAAGGCCGTATTAAATGAATGTCATCATGATCTCGATCAGCCTGATATGAATGTGTACGTTTATGAAGGAGAAAAATGCAACCAAAAAAATGTCAATACCCTAACCTGCTAACAACATCAGTTCTTCAACATGACCGATGTGTCACTTCCTTTTTTTTTTTTTTTGCGAATGTTGAGTTTGTCAGTGTCGGGCATACACTGTATGGCTGACGGGCATAGGAATCCTGATGTCACTCGTATGGCTTGGTTTATATATAACTTGAATATTATGTGGAGAAGGAAAACCCCAACCCTCAAAATAGATTCATAATCCCGTACAGAGGTGCAAAGATCATTTACGTTTTTCTTCAGTGTAATCCCTCCATGAGCAGGCACTTTGTTTCCTACCGATATGTGAGTAAGGAACGGTCATCTCAGTCCCCCGAGGGGCCATTCCCGGCGATCTAGGAGTGTTAAAACCCAAAACTGTGCTTGAGTGTTCCGGGCCAACCTATGGTGGGGCTCCCCTTAAATAGTAACCCCCCCCCCACCGGGTTGATAAAACCCGCCGTCTGATGTGCTCAAGTATAAGAGGAAATGTCGCTGATATTCATCATAAAATTATAAATTCACAACTAGCCGCCATTTGTCCGGAACATCCTGTTCAGAAACAGGGTTACTAACGCCCTTCCCCCCAGGACGTCTCACCTCTTAAATGTTTGCCATATCCCCTCCCCCCCCCCCCGTGGGGGGGGGATATGGCAACATTTTCAAAATTTTAAATTTTAAGTCAATAGGCTTTGTCAAAAAGTGGGGGGACATGACTTGTCCCCCCCCCCCTCCCCACCTGTTGACGCCCATGCTTCCCCCTGACCAGATTACCGATTTACCTTTCACCCCCAGCGCCTATACACCATGCACTGTCATACAAATTGCGCCATACCAAATTAACGACGCAGCATACCAAAGTTCTGATGACGTTCAATTCTTATCCCCTGTTTTTCCCCTTGTCAACCAGCTGATATCGACTCTCAATATGTCGCTCGAGAGATTTCGATAATGTCATGACTGGATACCAAAATCCGAACGCTCACCTCAACCCGAGTTAAACTGAGTTTATTATTTTTGATGAAAACGACTGTTTTAATAGATCACCAAGCTTTCCCTTCCCTTAATCCGCGATTCCGTGATTACTCCTTCCAGGAGGTTTAGAATCTCGGAGTTATCTTCGACTCGAAATGTCATGGTTCCCCATGTCAATACTATTTCTCGTTCAGCCGGACTTCAGCTAAATTCTTGGAGGATCCTCTAATCTCAACGAAACTGCCTCTTTACATATGCTGCGTAAGCCTTCATTCCGCTAAACTGACTACTGTAACTCTCTCCTGTTCGGCCTACCCAATACCTCTCTCAAACACCGCTGCAGCTGATCCTCAACTCTACTACCGCAAGGGTTGTCTGCCGAGTCCGACCTATGGACAGTATCACACCAATTCCTGAAATCACTTCCCTGGCTTCCATTAATGAACCATTCAGTTAGATTTTACTACTACCTTTACGTCTATCCAACACGGACCCGCATACCTCAGTCCTCTGAAGGAATTACCAGCCTCCCGTCTCTCAGACGGCCGACAGAAACTCCTGAATTGTTCACCCAAAAAACCCCAGATCCCTCAAACTGGCGAGGGGTTTCTCACATGCTGCCCCGGCACTATCACAGACTCCCTGAAGATCTCCGTCATTGTCATAACTCGTCTACCTTCAGTCCGTCTAAAAACTCATTTGTTAATTTGTTACCGCTGTTTTCTGTTTTTTTGTCAGCGCTTCGAGCCCTTTGGGAGAGGCGCTTCTATAAATGTGTTTTTTTTATTAATTATCATTATTATTATTAATTATTAGATTATTATTAGTAATTATTATTATTATTAGTATATTATATTATTATTAGTATTAAGTACAGGTCCCTCACCTCCATTAATCCCAACATTGGTCTTCACATGGAAGCAAGCTTGAATTCAACACCAATTGAATAATAAATATAATTCAATATGTGAATTCTTCGACTTGTAGAGGTACAACCGCTTCGGTTGAAAAAGCAGCAAATCTCAAGATAATAAATCCCTGATCAGAGCTATTGTTGTATTATCGTGGGTATTGGTCTTGGTAGACACACATACAACATTGATCATCACAGTCGCGCGGCACGGCGCCGGCTGTTTCACAGTGACTCGCGGCGTCGAACTTAGCCAACCTCGGATTGATATTCCTGAGTCGTCCTGCAGACAATCTGAATTTCGATTCCCCACGATTTTTCCAAAAAACGTTATTTCAACATTATCTGTGGGCATTCTGTTCCGAGGGTATTCGTCCTGGATGTAGTAGTTGTCCCCCCCCCCCCGATAATAGTATCGATGATAGTACCATAGTACTTGACTTGGGTGTATTTGTCCCTGGGGGTAAATGTCCGTTGGTAGATGTCCACGGTGTAATTTGACTCGGGGTATTTGCCCGGGGGGTGATTGTCCTGGGGAGGTAGTTGTCCTCGGGGTAATTTGTCTTCTGGAGGGTAATTGTCCAGGGGGGTGATTGTGTGGGGGGTAGTTGTCCTCGGTGTTATTTGTCCTAGAGGTTAATTGTTCCGGGATGTAATGTCCAGGGTATTATTCCGAGGTATTGTCCAGGGGGTTGTGTCCTCGGGGGTAGTTTCCGAGGGGTTATATGTCCGGGGGGTGATTGTCCGGGGCGTGTCCGCCTAGCACCATGACGGGAGGTGCATTCTTCTCATTTCTTAATACCTCCGATGTTCATTTTCTGTCGGCCGGAACTCCCATGCACTCCAGACAATTGCCACTCGGACAACTGCCACCCGGAAACTCTGGACCAATCCCATCTGGTCATTTCACACAACGGACAACTGCCAGTCTGGACCATTCCACCACCGGCAATTCCCACTCAACAAAACTGAACACAAGTATTTGAAGGAAATAATTTCTTCACCTAACGTTTCCACCCATTTCCTCCAAATAGTTTTAATTTTGAAAGCTAATGACTGCGTGGCATGTACTGGTAATCATTTCGACTGATGAGCTGAGATTGGGCTGAAGTTTCTCCAGTCGAAACGGGCAGGCTAGTTCTGTGTGATCGTCATAGCATGCAGGTGACATTTATTTCATCGAACCGTGACAGGGGTACTTGCGACAGCGGGTCCGGAGTGTCTTAACAAGCTATCGGCATGGGCTCTCTAGGAGGACACGGGTGCCAGGTCGTAAAGACGCATTGTCCCAATGACGTTTTGCATGACAAAATGTTCATTGGCTATAGAGAATAACAGTTCAAAACGGGGTGACGAACACAATGATCACATAACAATCCCAGACCAGGGTTTTTAGAAAAAGGAAGCGGGCCTCGCGGAGTTGAACCTCTCTCATTCAATGTCCCCTCAGCTCGCCAGGAGTGCGCTGGTGAGCATGGGTGCACTCAAGACCCAATTTTGGAGACTACTATAGGCCAACATCCGGGGATGACCATCAAATTGAACTTCGTAAGCCACGACAGCGGGTAGGGGAGTTTTAGGTGTACTCCCAGAACCCTAATACACTCCCTAAAATTTGTTTATACCAACATCTACATAACATTATGTAATGTTTCCGTGAAATATAACACAAATTGTGCAGATTTTACACATTAATTATGTAATTTCTTACACAACACTGTATATGTGTGCTCGTTACACAGCAGTTGCATGGGTGTGTCAATGCTTTGGTAAAAAACGTCTTCATTCATCGACACAGGTTGGTGTGAACACTGAAAAAGCTGGGCAATATTGAGGTTGGGCAATTTTCGGCACCTCAAAAGTTGGGTTGAATGTTAAGGGCCTATGCTTTAATCAATAGGAATGGATCGATATAATTGGTCAAAATTTTTGCCCACTCTTAAAGTTACTGAATACCTTGTGTTCAACGTTTTAACAGTGCACCAAAGTTTTACAAGCTGTAGCAATTGAGCCAAATTCATGACCCTTCAGGGCACATTTCATTGTGTCTCGATCATATTCCTTTTCAAAAATAATTAGGTTCATGTCAGAACAACCTATGGTAGTACGGAGTGGGAATTGTCTTTAGAGGAATTTCTCACGCCTCCAGGGGGAATTTGTTCGGACAACTTCAGATGGTTGAAAGGAACTGTGCCGCCTGACGTACGAGCATCGTTATTTTACTCTACAATGTTCCTTATATCATACCCATAATAGTGTCGACATTGCCGTTTGAGGGGTATCGGCAGCACTCGTTCGTCAGGGTCTGTTTTTTCACCTTACATCATGCAGTTAACCTATTCTGGTAGCTTTTATCAATAATAACTTTAATCGTCATTATGTTTTAGCTGAAAAATCAATGTGACACCCGTAAAGGCAGTATTCTATCACAGGGGATCAGTAATGTGGTTTTTTTCTTAAGTCCCTTATTATTAGTAGCTACTTTTCGTTCAGGTACGGTAAAGGTCCAAAGTCTTGAAACTTGGCGCGTGATGAACGGCAGAACACTTTCATTGCTGTTTGTAAGGTATCCATCTATAAATGAAGCACGTAGGTTTTTTTTTTATGCTTCATTTTGTAATCAATGTGCCCTTTCAAACCTACTTTATGTGTGTTTTTTCAGCCTCCTCTGTATCTGAGAGATTCGGACTTTTCCTCCCTCTCTCACGGCTTCACGCCCGTAGTAGAATGTGCATCCATCAATGGCTTATGAAGTGTAATGGTCTTCTCAATTAGAGAGCAATGAAGGTAATTGGATCGTCAGAAAAACTTCCTCGAGCTCCTAAAAATGACATACTGGCTGATCACATTGCGATTGCGTAAATCAGCGAAATTGTGAGAGAATGAAACAAACATAATTTTGTTAACTCACTCAATATCTGCGCACATCGGCAGTAAATTAGACTAATCGCTGAAGTTTTAAGATTTCAGTTATTTCATTTCACAGGTCAGAACAGACATCGAAGAACAAAACAGAAGAACAACGGAGTTAGAAGTAGTTTAACTGATTCTCGTATTTAGGCTAACAGCTTAGGCTACCCATGTAGTGTTGCTAGTCATGGGACAAGTGCTCAAATCAATGACATGACGAGAGCTACGGAGAAAATGTCTAATATTGTCATGTCGAAAGACCTATGGGAAGAGATTATACACCTGCACGCGTATACATAGAATTTCTTTCAATTTCACATCATATATGACTGCAGACACCACTCTTTGGAACGCTGGGTCGGGTGATCAGGCTGGCAAAAGAAGGGGAAGCAAGAGCCGGAAGTTTGAGATGCAGAGTTATATAAAATACAATCAGCATTTGTTAGTTCATCCTTGGTGTCATTCAGGCACTAGTATTGGTCTATTCAAGTAAGCTGTTACCTGCACGGGCTGCGAAAACACACGATACCCGCCCGCGCGAATGAACACTGCGTTCAAGTTCCTGAATATTCTTGAATTCGCATGCTAAGTGACATGCGAACCATAGAAAAAATGCACCCAGAATAATGACCGTCTCTACTAAGGAGAACACTGTTGAGGGCGTAGCACACGGTTTCACGCCGACTTCACTTTTGCATAGGCGCTTCAATCAGTTATTATGCGAGGGCTCGCTCCAGTACAGCTCCGTGAATTGACCGGGAAAACAGTACAAAAATCGCCTAAAATGACGCATTCACGCGCGCGTATTTGTACATCAGTATCTGAATGCAGTGAACAGATAGAGCATAATGGGGGCCATGCATGCATATGCGACAACAGTGGTATGTGTCAGCCTGGAAGTAAAGAACTACCTGGCGAGAAGGTTGGAAAATATGGTTCCTGTTATTGTTTGTCAGGGTTCACGCGGTATACGAGATATTCAAAGGGCTTACCATGAAATTAGTCATTTCAATTCTATTCGACTAAGATAACTCCAAACTTGGTCACTACTCATGATAGTTAATGTGGCATAGCCTATATGTACCGATAGTTACGGTGATTCGTTCACGCACCCGCGGGGCATCTTATGTACAACACCCACTTCACTATACTAACGAAAACATGTTCAAATCGGGCCTGCAGTATAGCGATTCAGAAAACAACAAACAAGACACAACCAGCGTAAACCCGCTCGTCCACACAGAATATGCACGGGATCTGCATTGAAAGCAAACAGGAGTATCTAACATAATGAAAATCAAATACCATAGAAGAACTAGTTAGTTGACCATATAGGCAGCATTTCTTTGGTAATCAATGAAGAAGCCAAGCCCTCACGAATAATAACGAGATAAAGTGACACACAAACAGCAGACATATATCATATGTGTGACTATGTCACCAATCGAACTTTGAACTTTGATACTGATCCTACTACCTCCCTTCGTGGGTTGTCTGATTACAAAAAAACAAAAACAAAAAAAACATTACACACATACCACACACGCGCGCGCGAGCACACATGCGTTACACACTCAACACATACATACACACACGTACGGCCCATTCGACAACACCAAAAGAAACAGAAAGGAGGCGAGAGAGGTTTTTGATTGAATAATAACTTTTATTTCCCGAACCAACGTGAATTAATGAGTGGTTTTGCCTCCTTCTTATCTTTGAGTCAGTCAATCACTAGGATCCTGTGACACTTGTTCAGTCAAAACGATTCATACTCTTAACAATAAATAACCCTGTCCGAGTAAATGTAGATTTACGTTGACCCCTGGAAAAAGAAAAATGATTGTTAACTTGGGTATTCGTTTATTTCCCTCTACACATATTTCCTATACATATTTATATCTCTTACAATGGAATAAATTTTTACTCATTGTCATCTGCCGATTCAACCAGTGTCCATATATAAGCATACTTATGACTAAGACGCATGGAAGACGCCTAATGACTAGTCAAGATTCACGTATACCTTCATTCGTCCGCGTTTGAATATCACAATATTCACGACATTTAGGCCTAGGCATAATCGAAAACTTTGATAAGAAATGGCCATAACTATTAAAGATCGTGAATAATTTCACAAGATGGAACGATTTGTTCGAATTCTGAGAAATTTGATCTCACGCAAAGCCAGGAGTAAAATATTCATTAATCGGTTGCAATTAATGTGATCATTATACTGATACGGATTGGGCATTGTCTCACTGATAATCATTATTATGGGCGTTTAGGAGCGCGAAACCCCGTCGAGCCTCCTCCCCGGGTGGACGATTTGGTTGCTGAGAAGCAGAAGCCAGTAATCTCCTGTATCTCGTAGTTCAACCACATAGGTGTAAGTCGCGCCAGGGGGTACGGGCGAAACCATCGTCATGCTCGCACCTGAAGCTTCGTCTACAAAAACAAGAGATTGAAATCATGTAATGCATACAACAGATTGTAGAAGTTTCCATTTCGAGATTACAATCACATTATTGTTGTTGGTGGAGTTCCAATAAATAACTTAAAGACCAAAAACAGAAAACCAGCAAGCTTCAAGGTAAGTAGAAACCAGACTTGTAGTACTCGAGTACCGACTCGTACCCGAGTCCGTACTCGAGTACGAATTCCTGTACTCGTACACGTACTTGAGTACCTGGCCTCAGTACTCGTACTCATACTCTACTCTAGACCTGGGTACTCGTACTCGTACTCGTACTCTGGATCAGCGTTACTGTACTCATACTCGCTACTGCCTGATTGTACTCGTACCAGACTCCCGAGTACGAGTCTTCATTGCTTGCTGTAATTCGCTCAATTTATCCTTGTTATAGGTTTCACAAATTGAATAAACCTGGAATATGTTCTCTCCTAATTGAACCTTAGGGAGAGGAATTAGAAAACTATGTTGTTGTGATTTATGTGTGATTGTGTGCGGTGATCGGTGCGTTTCCACACTTCCTCGCAATAGGGGCATCTGCTGAACCATGAGGCTATATCATAGACATTTGCTTTTGAAGTTGCGTGTGAGATTAATTGATTTAAATTTGGGCCACCAAAGATATTTGTATATGTCTATTTGCATATCCCTGTTATGTAGGAGTGTGGAGCAGACTGACTTGTGAACACGATAACCAACCGAAACCGACCTGGATTGGACGGGAACTAATAATAGTGTGTGCAGGCTTACTCCTAATGAGTATATAATCGGTTCCACTTTTGGGGTAAGGTCGAAGGTCATCACTGCGAGTCCTCATTGACACTACACCAAAGGAGTCCGTAACTAGAGATTTGTCTTGGGGGGTCGAGCTCGGGAGTCGGTCCCAGGGGAAGTGTGAATAACGAATAAGGAAGCCTCGCCCTCCCTAAGTGGACAAATGCGATGCATTCAGGGCCACACATTATGCTGAATAACAGCTGTAAAGCGCCTACCGAACCGTAAAACAGAAAGCCAAACCCACATTCCAAGAAAGAAGTAACTGATCCATCAGGGGGGGCCCAGTTTGTTGTCAACAGGGCTAAAATTGGCCCGAAACCGAAATATCAGTTTTTAATTTTCACAATTTTTCCCAAAAAAAAAAGAAAACCTCCGACTTACAATAAACGATAGGCGTCTAGTACTCCCATGGATAATGCAGTACCCAAACATTTCAAATTGATGCACCAAGTGTTCAAGATTATCGTGTCCACGAGGTTTTGAAATTTTCTTCTGCTGACCTCAGATGAACCTTGACCTGACTTCAGAACAATATGGATACCGTACTCATCATAGGGGAACCCACACACCAAGTTAGGAGCTTCAATCCCTCGCTCCAGGTGGGGTCAAGTTATTGTTTCCATGAGATAATATTGTCCAAAATCCAGTTTTTCACAATTCCATTTTTTAAAAAACCCGAAAATATGAACCCTGCTCTACACTGAAAACAATAGGATCCTTGCACTCCAGGGCCCCTGAGAAAGCATGATGCCAAATCAGCTGATCGAAGCAATTGCATTCTGGCCCTATCGTGGTCACAAGGTTCCCTTCGGACATCGACCTCTGGTGACCTATGGTTTGACCTTGGATTGACCTTATGCGTGGCCCTTAAACAATAGAGATCATGTAATTATCACGGGGAACACAAATACCAAAGTATGAGCTTGATATATCCAGGTGGGGTCGAGTTATCGGGTCCACAAGCCAGGAAGTCACATATAGACACAACATACACACCGCACACACCCATGTCAGGACTGCTAAATTCAGGGACTGTCGTCAAGGAATAAAAAGTGGTTGGTATTTGTGTTATTTATTGGTATTTGGGTCATTGAGGGAGGGGGTCAGCCCCGAGGGCCGCCCCTGGCGTACGCCAACGCCACTACAATTGACTTAGCCGCTAATTCGCGACTGTGGTATTCCGATAGGTTATACTCGCAACCAGCAGGCCCATAATAGCAGTCGCATGCAATGAAAGTTTGCCCTACATGCTTCGGTGCAGTAGAGTTCAAAAGGATATTGACCACGCATGAGGAGTTCGTTCAGTGCTCCCACTGGCGCACTTGCTTACACAACATGTTACACAACGTTTATGCATTTTGAATGTACTTGTAACTCGTTATCGCGTACTCAGGACTTTTGGGGACTCGTACTCGTAATCTACTTAGGAGTTTGGTACTCGTACTCGTACTTAGTACTCCTGACGATCAAAAAATGTGTGCTCGTATCGTACCCGTACATGTACTCGTACTCATACTCGTAATCTGGGATGGTACTCGTACTCATACCGTACTCTCAATTTTGTACTCCACTACAAGTTGGTAGGAAACCGGGCTCTTATGATTGTATTCAAGGGCTTGATATGAGAAGGAATCCACAAAATGCCAGTGAAAGCTATATTCAAAAAGATTGATATGAGCGACTAAAAAAATGCTTTCTTCAGAAGAGGACACATAGGACCCTTAAACCAAGATACTATCTAAACGGCGCGCCACCATTAGTTGGCGCGGAGCGCCTTTTCAAGACTTCAGAACATGGGCGATTTTTTTATGACACAAATGTTGTAATCGGTGGAAAATTTCGCATTTTGACGGACCTCGGTCCTATCGTTGCCAACGATTACCCACTATACCACTATCCGAAGCGCCGCATCCATTTTTTTTCTTCAATTTTCTTGTCTAAAAACAACAAATTAGTTGGCTATATAAAACTGGCATGTCGAATACTGACTACCCAGAATGATTTTGTCATTTTACACATTGGGGGCGGGGGGGGGGGAATGGGGAAGCACCACGGATTCGAGGGGGTCGTGCCCACCTTGGCGTGGCCATGCCCGCCTAAAGCACTGTAATTATTGGGAACCATTCCACGCTGCTGGTCTTCTGCGGCATGGATCAGGGCAGTCGTAATGATAGCACAGTCTAGGCTCATGACTCGAAAACGATCCGACGTGAGGTTGCTGGACTTGGTACTCCAGACGGTGTTACTGTCAATTGGATCGGCCTCACTCGAAGACGGAAGATGGGGGAAGCTCAAACTGAGGGATCTCAGAACTGCCCAGTTGTCACAATGATCCAGAATTGCTGGTCATTACACTCGGTTTTGACGTTGAGCAAACTGAAAGATCTGGAAATAACCACAGTGTAGGCTGACAACGCTTGGGCTCAGTCGTTGAAGAGATGGAGGTGGGGTGAATGTTGACCCCGAGCGGATGATAGGCAGAATTCAAAACCTGTCGCCTCAAGAAGGGCAGGGGAGTGGCGCATGGAGCTCCAGGATGAGCACGGTGGCAATTTCTGGAGAAACAGTCGAAGCAATCAAGTGGAGTCGCCTGGCCAGATGAGGACTAATTCAGCTCTTGGAACTTGAAGGCATGAGGTCAAGCGTCTTGTGGTCCATGGAAATGAACTAGCAAACAAGTGCCAAAGCAGATGGCCTACAGGGCGATTAAGAGGACTCCTCAAATCGGGCCTCTGTGGCAGCATGCCTACCACCGGGACACCCCATAGCCCATGGTCGGTGCAGCCCTCGCGGGACCTCATTGGGTGGGAAAAGGAAGGCGGCTAGGTGCCTTCCAATTATGTGCTCCCATGCATGACAGGTCAACTGAACCCCAGACAACCGGGACCCCCCCGGACGACTACCCTCTGGGACAAAACCTCCGGGATAGTCCGAACGGACAATAGCCCCTTGGACAATCCAACCCGGACAATTACCCCAAAACAAATACCCCCCAGGACCACTTACCCCCAGGACAATTCCCCCCGGGCAAATACCCACCCGAAGACGAATACCCCAAAGATAACTACTGAGGGACAAAACTCCCCCGGATGATCAATCCATAATAATAATAATAATAATATAATAATAATAATAATAATAAAGAGGTGTTTATATAGCGCTTTATGCAAGGTCTCAAGCGCTTCACACAAGAGGAGAGAAATCAGAATGAGTATTTATATAGGTGGCCTTCCGCTTTCCCTTGAAGGAGTCTGTGCTGGCAGCTCTTCACAGTAGGTGATGGTGTTGTCTTTATGACAGTGTGTATAGGTTTGTGAAGATGGCGTAGTGTACTTGCAGGACAGTATGTGTGGTGAGTCAGTAATAAAGGAGCCTTTCACACGGAAAGCGCGACGCGCGCGATGCGATAAAAGGTTGGCAGGACTTTCACACGGCGGCGATGTTCCATCGCTCAGCGATAATGGACATTTACCTAACCGATCATATGATATTACAGAGCGCGATGATTGGTTACCGAAAAATATCGCGCGCGAAAAAACTTCGGAGACAAGCGATAAAAAGTTGAAATTATTTCAAACTCGAAAAAATCGCGTCGTTATGCGTCGCATCGCGTTCCTACCCGTCGCGCGCCGGTGTGAAAGGGCCTAACCAATCTTATTGTTTAACTTTTTCATGGGTCGTATCGCCGTCGCGTCGCGCGCCGGTGTGAAAGGGAAAAAGGTAACCGAAACGATACCTTTGCATATCTTATACATGGTAAGAAGAATCCTAAACGAAATGCGAGCATTGACAGGAAGCCAATGAAGTTCAGACAGGGTGATATGTTGGTCTTTTTTGGGGGGTCCTAGTGACTAGGAGTCAAAAGAATAAAATGTTGACACTATTCGAGCGTAGGCGCAGTGTGACACTGTAAAGCGGAGTCCAACCAGTTACCAGCGAGGGACGAGTAGGACCATCTGCCCCAACCGCACAACTTTCATCAGGCCGTTTCGCCATTGCCTATATTGGGATGTTTCCGTGGGAACGTAGTCGGTGGAAGCAGGAAACGTCCATCTTATATCCCAATCGAGATTCACGATGGAGCACTCAGCCTATGATGCGCGTTCCTGTTTGGATGTGTAGGTCCGTCCCTTTGTCATTGCTCTCCTATGATTTTGCCAATATGTAACTTTAGTTTCCGATTATCGTTCCGTTTTTACAATTGGCTCACCGGTGCAAGTTCTTAACAGGTGGATTAGGTGGAGGGTGTAAGAGTGTTACCCCCCCAAAATTTTCATTCGGATGGATCAAAAAACTGTTAATGAATATGAATAGTTTATATCAACCGATCTGAGGATACAATATTACGCAGCCCGGTATTTAGCTATTATATTACATGGAGAGGACAAATCCCGCGCTGTATTGTGGACAATGTTACACAATGACACAGATCCACTTTGCTTCGTCGTGGGTGTGGGGTCATACCGCCCAATATCTGAACAATGAATTCATGGATTACGTTCAAATTAGTAGTTCATACTGTAGGTCACAGATTTGGTGAGTGAGATTTTTTGTTCGTACAGCCACACATTTCACAGTTCACAACAACAGAAAATAGCCACAGACGGTCAAGGATCATTGGAGGAGTCAGTGCCCAAGACATATCCTATATCTTCAGTATATAATAACTTCACCAGTTCAACCTTGCCTTTCTTTTCTGAGTATTCCTCGCATAATACATCCTAAACATTGAGGTAAGATCGGGGGGGGGGGGCAGAGTGACGAATATAAGGGAGGCGCCACTTTGCGTAGGGCGCGGAGAGTACAATAAAAAATTCGGCCTGTCAAACCTTTTGAAGCAGTAACCAACATTTAAAAATCGAAGAAGTATCATTATGTAATGTGTTTTTTTTTTTTTTCATTTAAGAAGAGTCATCCGAGGATTTGTGAGTCGCTGACTCCCTATCCCACCACAGAAAGGTATATTAACGATCAGTAATGAGGCAAGATTTTACTTGGACGGACCAATGCCCTAGCTACATTTTCTATTGGGTGCGATCGAAGAACCCAGTGGCTGATGTTGATACTAGAACCACTGTTTTAATTCCACAGGCATGTGCTGTAATTGCCTAGCAGTGTGAGAGGAAATGATCGCTGATTTCATCATATCATGTCTTCAATTCATAACGATGCAGCCATTCGTCGGAGCATCTGGTCAGAAACAGAATAAGTGCCAAACCAATTTCTACAAGGAAAACAGTATGACCGTTCGATTGTACTTGTTTCAACCGTGCACCTGTACACCATGCATTAATCAATACAATATACAGCAATACCAAATCACAGGTTCATCCCATCCATTAATCTCCAAAAAAAATTCTCACATGAGAGCAAGCTCAAATTCAACATTAAATAAATAAATTATTCTGAATTACAATATGCGCAATTATCTCGACTAGCAGAGGCACAGGCCGCGTCTCAGTAGTCGCGCGGCACTGAGTTAGCTGTTCACAGTGACTCCCTCGCGACGTCGAATGTGGCCCAACACCGGAAGAAAGTAATATTCCGGGGTCCGTTTGAAGACAATGTGAATTTCGGTTCCATAAACGATTTTCATGTCCCTGCTCAGGCCGACATCAGAGAGATGAAGAATGGCTGAAGAATGGTAGAGTGTTACCAGTGACACTTTACAACCAAAAATGTTCGGGGTTCGAATTCCAGCAGTCCCCTGCAGACATTTCACCTAGTGGCTGCACTTGCAGTTGCGATCGCGAGGTCTTGGTCTTCATTTGATTGTTCCGCCGTGATGCAGTGGATTCTTGGGGTTACTGGGTTTGTTACGGAATAAGTCTCCTCTGTCGGCTGTGAGCAGTCACGTTGAACTTGAACTTGCGCTCTCAGTTTCCGAGGAAAGTAGAAAGTGTCGGGTCCTGGAGCCCCTGGTAGTCGTTTCGGATGGAGACGTAAAATGGAGCAGGTTGGGATTGGCTACACACCTGCTCGTTATCATTTGAGCACTAATCGAGAAGTGAGGCCAAGTTATGCCGATGCTAATACCCCGCCAGGGTTCCTAGTGAGCCTAGTTGGCCTGCTGAACCCGTAAAAAAAATGAAACAGATTAGAGATCTGAGGCAATCTGGTTATTTCATTGATGGGGGAATTCTGTTTTCCCCCTTCCTTTCTTTTTTTGTGGGTGTTGTTGCCGTGCGTGTAGTTGTTCCCGGGTGGTGGTAAACATCCATGGGGTACTCGACCTCGGGGGTATTTGTCCTGGGGGTAACTGTCCGGTTAGTAGATGTGCCCGGGGTAATTGTCCTCGGGGGTAATTGCCCGGAAGTTATCGTCTGGGGTAGTTGTCCTTGGGGGTACTTATCCTCGGGGGTAGTTGTCCGGGGGGTAACTGTCCAGAGGGTTATCATCAAAGGTTATATATCCAGGGATTGTTGTCCTCGGGGGCAGTCGTCTAGGGGTATTGTCCGGGGGGTTATTGTCGGGGGTTATTGTCGGGGGTTATTGTCGGAGGTAGTTACCCTAGCACCGCTTCCATGAGTGAGTGAGTGAGTGCGTGACGGAGTGGTATCGAAAATAGCTACAGACGGGAATCGGAACTTACAGAGGAGTCTGGCGGATGGTCCATGGATGTATCCTCCATCGACCGAATTAGTGGCGTTCATAGCAGCCGCCATGGCTGCCGCAGCAGCCACCTGTGAAAAAAATGAAGACATTGATGCATGGTAGGTTGAAGGGAGAAAACAACTCCAGGCTACAGACATGTAGACATTGCATAGCTACATAATACATGGGTTATTGGTTATTCTGTTCAATTCTTCACACTGGCTTTTTTTTGTAATATGGCACGCACACGCGAGCACACACATATATACATACACACAGGGACACGCACGCACATACATACATGCGAATAATCACCTGACCCAGAGTATATTCATAAGTAAATGATTGCATTGGAATTGTTGGTCCAGCTTTGCACATTTTATGAGCAAATACGGCACTTCATTCACATCACCATGTGATGTCAATCACAGTTGTACATGTTTACTAATTATTGTTTTCACATTTGCGATTAACCACGCATTAGGTGAGATATGTTGCTTAGTAGTAACATGGCTGTTGTATAACGACGATGGAGAAACTATTCGCAGTAGGTGTCCTGCCCCATATATATCCACATGACTAGTCACTTGCATGTGCACACGAATGATTACACAGATACATAGGCGCGCTGATGTACTGCATTCATTGTACTAGACTAACCCTAGGACCAGGAAGAAGGAATCGCTATGAACAGCACTGGAACCACAAAACCCAGAAAAGAAGAAAAGCAGAACTGAACGCGTATCTTGAAAGACGAGTCAAATTGGTGCCTGAGCGCAATAACACTCTCAGACCAAACAAGTCTTCTTGAAAATCGAAAAAACTCAATCGAACGAAAGGCCATCGACAATTTTGAAAACCTGAATCAAATCACCTCGGATCTGAAGTCGGACCAAGACGCTTTGATCTTTCCGCACACGGCAATCTCGCAGACAGTTTATTAATCTGGTAGCCTTTTTTGAACAGCAACGTATCAGAAATCAGGATTTGACGCATCGAAATTCTCAGCCAGACATTATTATCTCTGTCAAGAAAACTGAAATCATGTTCAATCCAGCCGATGATCGAATTAATTTCCCCAGCAACTTCTGCACACTGCTTAGAGCGTTGCAATGAGGAATCGAAATACCGATCAAGATCAAGATTTCCTCTGAAAATACCGCATGGATGCTTTGACCATTCAAACTGAAGACAACATTCACATCATGATAACCGACATTCCTCGCTCACATCCATCGGCGTTGAAATCAATTGCCGATATAACTTAGTGTTGTTCACAAATTGTTTGTACAAAAGCGAATGAAATATTTATAAAGATCAGAAAAAGTGAGGTGCGAGCTATCGACCTTTGGACGACACCACTGTTGACTTTCCATCATGCAAGGAGAGCGCGCATTAATGGGCTTACTGCACCCTATTACAAAACCACAATTGTAACCACTTGTATTTTCAGAAATCACCGAACAAATTTATCCCAAAAAAATTATGAGGCACTCTGTAAAGGCTCACTGAAAGTCTCGGAAACTATTATCATCAGTATTATCGTTGTCAATAGCAGAAGTAAATTTTTCAAGCACGAACGATATCTTTGAAACCATGCCGATACTCCATACACCGCAATCACAGTCGGCTATCCAGTTGAAGGACAACTGCAGGCTTGGTTATATCGTGGAGAATGGAAAACTGTATCTATAGGTCCAAAACCCCATTTTCAATACGATGTTCCTATGTGGAGTTAATGGCCTTCAAAGTTTGGTCCAGTATGCAGAGGAATTGAGGAGAATCCCAATAGCGTAATAACGCATGACGTCACACTTGGACAAACCGAGAAGTCTATGTTATGATTTCATTGTTTATTTTGTGAAGAAGTAAAACTTTAGCAGTTTTGTTGTCTTTCTCTTACCAAAGTAACCATCACACCTACCAACCAACTACAGCAATCCTCTCCCATAGACTGAAACCTGTTCAAAGTGAAAATAATGTGTGAAATTCATAAAAAAACAAAGAATGTTTGCAGGGCTGTGCATGTATGACATTATTCATCTTGCATGATGGGATGCTTTTCTATCTTGCACAATTCACATGCACAAATTTCAAAGGACTGTAACCCTGTAACGGAAAGTCGTATGAACTTCGGGTTTGGACTGAGGCATTCAGTTTTTCTCAGCAATAGATAGTCTCTTCGAAATTCATCATGCAGTTTGTCCTTAAATATGATAGCTCCATGTCAATGACAAGCGTAATATGCATGCATAATACTTATATCATAGCTCAACAATGCACGAGACTCGGGATGTGTTGAAGGTAAATAATAGTCAGTGTATAGTTTATTCGGTGTGATTGCTCGATACCTACCTACAAAACAAATTTGAAGGGTACGATATGGTGCTCAGTCGAGAGACTGCTCCCTTTTACCAGATGCGTAAAAGATGGTTCTCTACATTTTAACTTCATACATACATTTTAAATTCATCCCGACGGAAATATCGAAATACTGTGCAATTGACTCCACACAATTTGGTGCGTGTGACAAAACATTGTTGTCAATATGTTTAAAATTCATCATATCAAGGTCAGTACGTTATACCTACCTGCAATAGTAGGCCTACCCCCAGCAACGGCGCTCTGTTCTACATTGGTATTTCAAATGAAAAAATAATGAACTCACAGATATTTCTCAAATGCGCTAGTCGGACGTTTGTGAAGTTGAGGTCGGAAAAGTGAATAGCTATTGGGTGTTAACAATCAATACTATGGTGTATCAATAGTTAGACTTGTTACTCTATGCCAAGCACGCACTTGTATCTGCTATACTAACCTGCTTATCAGTCTCGGGAGGTAGTTCAGCCGCAGAGCTGTACGACCACGGAGCTAGGATAAGCTGCGAGTAGCTGTGCCAATCGATGAATACTTTGGTAACACGATTCTCCTGGTTCAATTTCTGGAAGTGATCATCTACAGAAACTGTTTCCGAGTTATCAAGCGTGCTGAATCCACGAAGACATCAGAGCACGGCCACGGACTAGCTCCATCCACTGAAAAAATCATGGACCATGTCGCTAAAATACAACCTCTCACGACATATGGAGAGGGTGGAAGCACATCGATATTCTGCTGTATTTTTAGACTTTTCAAACGAATTTGGGTTATCTGCCCCAAAAATGTCGTTTCGATTAGACTTCGGTTCCCGCTAGCCCTACCAACAACAAATGACTTTACCCATAACATACTGGTTGGTGTGTAGTCATTGGAAGCGCAACGACAAGTGGATATAATTTTAAATAGTATCATCAGGTCTATGCTGTACCATAACGGGAACGTTGCAGGCATGGAAACAACGTTTTGTCATAAGGGTGGACGCAAAGGACATCAGAATAGCGAAAAAGGTACGGATAATTAGTAACATAAACAAGTTTCAACCCAAGCCACTCAGCTATGGCATTGTTTCAAGACTAACAGTATGATTTTTCGCGTAATTTGTTAACGCCACTCCAGTCAATGCTATTTATTCGGTCGCCTTCGTTTCGTGGTGCAACGTTATTACCGCTTCTTTCCGCAAAATTCCTTCCCCAAATGTATCGTTACTGCACCATAACATTTCACTTGGAGCCATTTCTGTTATTCCTCCCAGGGTCCTTCCAGTGTTCTCTGACGAGTCTATACTACAAACGACACGTATACAACGCTTCAATATAGAAAGAAGGGTTATACTGTGGATATACTCCAGTGAACTGGTATACATTGAACTGAGTAACGACATACTTTCATGCCCAACTGCTCAAAAGGTCACCTAACCGATAATCCTCATTTGATAGGTTATTCACTTACGTCCCCAAAAGGCGTCGAAGTTTCGGTTTAGGTCAGTCCCCGTGCACCCAAGTCGGGATTGAAGCTGTCGAGACTCCTCCAGAGGCCGTTCATATGAAGGATATGAAGAAGTTAACAAGTTAAAACATTGACCCACTTTCCAAGCAAATTCAAACCAACATTTTCAGACGTATTATCAAATTGTATAATATCCTACCGCAATTTGAGCTCCCATTACAATTTTGCCAATATATGCACCATTTGCAAACCTTCTATATTTTTTAAATGCCAAAATGCAGACAACTATATTCCGAATATTTCATTCCGGTCATTCAATTCGCAAGTTATTCTCTTTCATTGAGATAGGTATTTATAGAACATGCCAATACCTGCGTGTTATACAGTATCTATCCGCCTATAAAACAATCAGATCCTTCCTTTGGTCGTTTCCTACGACAGGTGGGAATACCGACGTGGTATCCAAATTCTCTGGTAATGAGTGATTTTCATTCCAAGTTGTCGAAACTTCCGACTTCTGCCACCTCATGCATCCGTACAATGGTTGTACACCATATTCGTGATTTGGGACGCAAATAAATGTGAAGAAAAAGAAAGTGGACACACACTCTCTCTGTCTCACACACACAAAAGTCTGACAAAATGATGCCTCATAAGCTGATTGGAAGAATGTATTTTAACACCTGTAAAGCTGAAAAAAAATAATGAAAGATTTCGGTGTGTTGCCTGTTTATTACAAAGTCACGACTTTGGGTTCAAATTAACCATAAGAGATTATGAAGCCTTCATGTACTAATATTAGCAGTATCTTCTCTATCATTTTTTATTCCCGGTATGAAAAATGTCAAATTTTGCTCCCCTTACTTCCACAAATTGAAAAATAGTGTCCAATTCCGATGGCAAACGTGTGTTTTGAGGCTATTTAGGCGGGTGCAGCATTTGCCGAAATCGTAACAACTACAATTGATACCCTAGCAACCGGCCCTTCGGACCGATGAGATAACATTTTCACTGTCAGTGACAGTTATTCCTTCAGTCCCAATAAATCTGTCCCAAATGTGCCCAATATATCACACTTACATCCGTCCATGAGAAGATGTAACCGTCGCAGTTGAGACTAGGTACAATGTGGAGATCAAACATGCCAAGCACTGCTCTCGCATCTGCATCACCGTTAGCATAGTTTTGTAGGAGCTGCAAAACACAAATAACATATCGGGTTACACTTGCAAGAATCGTCAATTAAATTATTTCCCCTCTGATATCAGGATACAACTCAGACAAGCACACTGGTTTGTCAATTACAAAATTACAAAATTGAGTGTAATAGATCAAATGATCAAAGTTGATAGTTTTGGAGAGTAGATAGCTGGCTAGTTGCTAAAATGAGGAAATTGTGTGCTAATAGGTATTCATCGTACGACAAGAAAAAAAAAAAAAAAAAAGAGGAGAGGTAAAGGTCTCCAACCCCTTGTCGAAATGATAATTGTATTTCAATCGCGCCTAATTTTTAACGAGGACCTCCTAAAGAGAACATCCCGTAAATGTTTTGAAATGGAGTAATTGAGGTCTCTCCCGAGCAGGAAGATCACCTTGTCAGACGATCTTTCCCGATCGTGCCATGTGCGTACGTGATTCGGTCTGATTGGGAAGGCTGCGAATGGAAATGACAGAATTGGAAGGAATATGGTCCTGTTTTGGTACATGCAACTGATTAAGTGGTCATCCCAGCTGTTATTCTTCCCAATTGCGCTCTTTGTACGGAAGATCCAGGGGTGAGATGGGCTGGGAGTGATTGCAAATAATCTGATCGGGGGCGGTAGGTCGGGGAGGACTACATAAATATCAGGGGGATGTGGTCCGCTGTGGTTGATTTGACGGAGATTTGCCGTTATCTGTGGAAGACACTACACGAGCCAAAACGTGAAAAACTTAAGTCCCTGAACACAGGAGTTTGAAAAAATAGGGTGAGTTGTCTAAAACTAACGACAGCCCGTTGTAACAGTCCTTCAATGAATCATTGAGCCACCAAGTACTATGGGACGCCTCTGATTGCCCAATACAGTGATATTATTATACGTTGAGGTTGTATATATGCCACTGATAGTCAGCCAGTGTTATTCCCACACTGATTTTCCTCAGAAGTTATAGACATTTTAGGGAAGTTAGTGGTCGGAATCGCACTGTCGTTCGGACTGCTTCAAGGCTGCGGGAGACGACCATACCAATTTTAAACTGGTCTGGGTTATGTTGTTGACAGTGCTCTTCTTCGAAAGATTATTGAATTGCTGTTCAAACTGCTGTCCGAACTACTTTAATTTCGTCTTCTATGTTATATATTACTAATCACTTCCATTTTGGGCATAATGCCTCTGTGTAAACAAAATCTCTGCTTTTCATATACGATTAAGATGAGCCTTACCTTGCCTGTGAAGTACATGACAGTAGCAGGTGAGATCCACTCACGTGCATGTATACCGCCCTCAAAATAAACCACAGGTTTGGGGTTTGTGGCACCAGTCACTGCAGGAGCTTCGATCTGTTGAAATGCAATGTTTGAAAGTTCACGTATTTTGTCTTCCATATCAGCCAAGTGTACCTGGCTATAATTTCCGAAGGAAGTCCACTAGAATACTATCTACACACAGGAGAAAGAAGATCTGCATGGCAGAAATAATCACATAAAAGTAAAAAAACGACAGCTGCTCTCCTAATCACGATAACGTCCATGTATAAATGTTAAACTTCTCCTTATGGACAAGCACTTACTGGTACCGGTATGATAACAGTCAGCCGACTGTTTTTGTAGTGTTGAAGATTTGAATATTGCATTTTTTTATTTGTCATCGAGAGGGCGACAAACAACCGACCGCGTCGTCTCCGTTCAATTGACGCAACGCTAGTTTCATCAGTATTGGTACTTACACTGATTTTGCCCTTTGCATTTTCTTGACTTTGTATTACCAGGAATCGACGACACCTAATTCATCTCAGGGAGGGTAATCCTAGCGTGATTGCCAAACCCTAACCCTAATTGAAAGAGATTCACTCTTCACCACTCTAGTAATGAACATTTAGTTGACCAGTCTAACATTTGATTGGGTGTTGACCATGCATATTTCAAAGTTTTTAAAAGTGTTAAAAATACTCCGGTTCATTTTCTGTACCACTAATTCCCTCGCATGTCCTCATGTGTCTCTTTCCAGTTTGGAAGGGAGGCACGGTAATTTCACCATGGGTAGTCTGTTTAATTTTGTGCCCGCTTTTATGGGGCATTCACCTCCTCCAGTTTGAGAAATGTTAGAATCAAATTGAAGGTCCCGGATACAATTGGGCGCTATATCATGTATATTCGCTATCGTTCGCAATAAAATTAGTGTCGGGAATTCCTATTTTCAGTAAAATACGCAGAAGTCCACATCTGCAAACCCCAATTTTCTTCGGGAGCATCTGGGAAGCCACATATATCTTTTGTTACGGGTGCACGTGCCTCACATTCCCCCTGGTGTTCCGGTACCATGGTATTCTTTATTTAGTGCGTGAAACATACACGCTAGTCTGTCTAGGTTGACAAGAGTAATTCCGTTGAAAACAATAACCATAAATGAAGTTTGTTACTATTCTCACATAATTGCTTGAGTATTCCGATTGGTCAGAATGTTCATCGTTTTCCCGGCTGTGCCAAAGCATATTGTCAATGTCGCAACTATGTGATCATGCAGTATAAGGGTCGGTAAAAATAAAAAGAGGCGCCAAAATGGACCTACCTTGAGGGCACCAATATCACGTCCTTCGAAAGTGGTACCGAAGACGAACTTTGTCACGAAGTTGTACTCTGCTGCAATATCAGTAGTCCACTTCTGAATCTGTATAGTGAGATAAACCAGAGTAGATTTGTGCTGTGAAGTCAAGCAAATCAACTAGTGTTTTTCTCGTTCCCCTTCCCCTGAAATGAAATACCCGTTTAAATAGAAATAGACGTTCATGTAGCGCTCTCTTTTTTCATATAAGAACTGAATTACGACTCATCAACGTGCCAATCATAAATGCGTGAACAGCATAGCTAGTTGTTGCGAAACCAAACGCTCCTCGACTCTCATCTGCTGAACAATATTGCATTTATTTTTTATTTCTCAATTTACCCCACTTTCAAGATTGGATTATTTCAACAACAAGAAAATCTATAAATAGCGCAATCGAACCCTAAATAGGTCAAAGATACCGTTTTCAATATGGGGGTGACAATGAGGTATTTACATCCTGAACTAAGTGAATTCATGTGAGTTGTTCACAAATAGTGTACTTCAGCAACAAGCTGCAATAACGCAGAATACACGTATGCGGCATGATAACAAAATGTACTAAACGACAATAGGCATACCGAGACAATTGGATTCAGTTCAAACTCGTAGTCGTAGTAACGCTCGATATACTTCTGCCATAACTAGTTAGGATGGGTTTGATTAATGTTATGATAATGTTATGTTTCAAATGCCACTAGGGTTGGCCCATACACGTGGACGCGCACCGATCATCTGATGGCAGGAGCAGGAAAGAGGGGTCTGGTGGTGCAACCGAGCAGCTCAGCTCAGAACGTGTCTGGATTGCACCGACCGGGACGTCCTGGCTGAATTATCTGACACGCTTGAAGTGGCAACAAAGGTAATCACCAGCTACATGAACGATCGTGTTGACTGGAACATCCCATGCAGAACAATTAGAGTTTATCCAAACAATACACTTTCAAAAGAGCTAAGTGAACTATCGGAATTGAAGAATAATGTTCTCTCTATTGGTATTTAAGGTAAAGTTATAAATATCCGAAAGCAAATCAGAGAGCAAGTGAAGACATGCAAAGAAGAATATAGAGTTAATATGAGATAAATCTATGTGGTAATGACGCTATATGTGCATGGGAAAACACTACAAAGCTGACTGCTTACATAGAGAAGCCCAATTGCCACAATCAATTGTTTGTCAATAATTCGTGAATAATCAAACGATAACTATTGTAGATTTGATAAACGTAATCTTGCTTAACTAAATGATGCATTGCTCCAGGATCTTTTTATGAAGAGGGGCCACTCTTCCTCCCCAGTGGAACTGACCGAACATTGTGCCAGACGTGTGCTGGATCAAGTAGAAATTATTGAAGCCCCTGGCCCTTATAATCTTTGTAATCTCTGAGAAGGTGTAAAGACAATAGTAGCTGGCGTTTTCACACACTTACTGCTGTAGTAGGATACCGGGACTGTAGGAAACTTTGTGTGTTGTGCCCTCTTCCATGAGTGAAAACCTCAGTTGATTTGAATTATTTCGGACCAGTGCCTCTCATGTGTGCAGTGTGAATGAATGCTAATTGAGAAGGTTTTGTTAAAGCATTTGCTGAAACAACCTAATGCACACATAAATGTATTCGAGGATGCTGTATTTGAAGAGAGCACGCACTCACTCTGACGAAGCCAAAACCTATGCTTGGTCAACTGACATTGATTGTCCCGTATCTTCTAATTAAGAAGGCATCGAGGCGGAAGAATGGCAGAGTGTTATAAGTGATGCTTCGCAAACAAACATTCCGGGTTCGAATTTCGTCAGTCACTGAACGGTTTTCTCTAGGTGGCTGTACTTGCAATTGCTATAGGCGAGGACTTGTTCTAATTCACTTCATGGTTCCACTGTGATGCAGTGGAGTTAGTGGAGTTTGTTACGTGATATTTGCAATAAGTCTCTTTCGTCTTATTGCAATAAGTCTCTTCCGATGACTTGAACTGGAACCTCCAGGTTCCGAGAAAGTGGTCGAATCCCGGATTCCACTGATCGTCCTTCCAGATGGGGACGTAAATTGGCGGTTCCGGGAGCAGATTGGGATTAGTACACTCGATATCATCTGATATAATCATATATTATCTGAGCACGAGAGAAGGCGAGTTATCACCAGCGCTCATCCACAATCAGTACAGCCATGATTAATTGAAGAGCCCTAATCGGCTTGAACCCGTCGAATTCAAATCAAATCAGTCACAGCTGAGTGTAAAGGAGTGCTGTATAAACAGCCCTCCTATCACCATCCTATTACTCCTTTTATCTCACACTGAGCAGCTATTTAGAAGAGAGAAGAGCACATTCGAACAAGGTTTTCCGACCAATGACAAGCAGATTTCTTAAGCAAGAACATAGCTCTTTATTGGCGGATTCATTCTCAAAGAATGGCGCAATTTTTTTTGCAGTTAATGTGTATGAGAAGAAGAAAAAACTAAGTCCCAAAGCCACAACCTAAGAAAAAAAAAACTATACCAGAAGTTCTGGCGGGCTGTAGAAAATTCTGTTATTATATCTTTGTGCTTATGCATCATCTCTGCCTGATTTTCACTATTTTTTACCTCGTCGTATGGATGGTATATGGTATAGTCAAAGTCAGCCAGAGCCGCGGTGCCCACTCGATTCCCATTCTTCACCAGCGCCTTTATGGCTTCCTCGTATGACCGATCCACGTCATCTTGCACGTCTCTCTTCATGATGCTGTAAGAGATGGCGCGATCGCCCAGCATCCGTTTTGAATTGACCTGCTATGCGAGGTGATACCATCACATCAACTGGGCGTACCAAACTAGGGATTGTCCAAAAGTCCAGCTGAAATGTCAAGGAATCAGACGAGGATCATAACAACCAAACTACAAATCATATCGTGTCACAATGAAATCATGTCATGTTAGGACAAGTTCATTGACTTTCTACAGTATCGTGGTAGGTCTCTATAATGTTATGCGGGATACCATAGGTCTAGATAGGAGTTGTTGGGAGGGTGTTTCCTGAGATCGCTTCTACTCCAATCACGCCAACCACGATCCAAACTCATTCTTGTCAGAGAATGGCTTGCGCTATGACACTCGACCTAGCAGGGGCAGGCGCGTACCGAGAGATTTTCCTGGGGTGGGGGGGGGGGGGGGAGGGTTGGGGTTGAGGTCGGAACCCAAGGAAAGTGCGCCCTCATCAATAGCCTCACCCTCCTACTGGCAAATGAAGTCAACTATGGTCCCCTAGACATATGCTGCTGCAATATTTGCTAATAACAGCCGCACAACGTCTATTGAACTACAAAAAAAAAACAGTTTTTGTGTTAAAAATTATTGATCACTTGGGTCATGGGGGGTTCTGACCCCCCCCCCCCCGCCCGTGGGTACGCTCTTGGGTAGGGGAGTCCCGCAGCAATCGAACCACATCGAAGACACTTGGCCAAACGATTTCATATATTCTGAAGAATCAATATTGTCCATGGTATTCCGTTTGGTATGAAACTGTCTAAAATAGTGTATCATTCAACACAGGTAAACGATTTCTGGTTTACCTCGGTCCTTGCAATGAAAATTGTACTTTGTCTGTAAGACATTGTACACTAATCTAGGACGACGAAGTGAATTTGAATGAATACGGTCTTCTCTATTTTGTTTACCGTGTAGATGTATATTACAAATATCGAGGTTTTTTCTTGACATTTGTTTTAAAATGTTTCCGTGTACTCTTGGCTTAAGCTTCCGTTCATGTCACGGATAGCTCACTCTAAAAAAACGTTGTGTAACTAGTACACTTATCACAGTGTTGCGTGAAAAGTACCAAGCATTGTGGATGATCTGCCACACTTTGTGTATTTTTTACACAAACATTCACACAATTTTTTTTACACAACCCCGTATTGTGTAAATTATACAAACATTTTCAAGAGTGCAAAATGCGGAACAGGTATACCACCACACACCCCAGACTGGAGCGAAATAATCTTCTGACTAGACGCTATAGTCATTATCATATGGCTTTTGAAGAAAAAATAGCTCACGCTCAGCATGTCTTCCATTTCGTGCAGCCATTTCATATCATCCTTGGTTTCCACCGTGAGTCGAAGAACCTGATACCTAAATATAGAGGGAAACAGTTAGAATTTGCTTTTTATTATAGATTTTTATAATTATTCATACATGATGGGGGAACTCTTATTCATGTCGAGTGTTCGATGTAGAAATCGGCTTAGATTACGAATGGGATATCGGTACTCCGTGAATGCGGAGTCTAGTCATCTCACGGACTGACAGACTATTTGATCGTTCCGACCTTTCATGCCCCAAACTTCGTTTCATCATACGCTGCCCCGGTTGTGGTTAACAAAGCTTTCATCAGAGATACGCTGACATCGTGCAATACGAAACTTTTCCTATACAAAAAACAATTATGCTTAACGCATTTAATGATTGGCAGTATTTCTTTCCATTTTATTGAATGAAGGCCAAAGCTGAGCCTGCATTTCACCAGTCCTAAGCCTAATTCAGACAGAACCAGAGCCAGCTGTGAGTTTGTTGATACATCCATAAGGACTAGCGCCAAACTATGCAATGCGAGTAGGAAGAAGATAAAACCTGAAATAGTGGAATAGAGAGGTATGCGGGTATAGGTATATGGACACACCAATGCCTCGCAATCATGTCTACTGATATCTCTGAAGTTATGCGAACCATACACTCACTCACTCACTTTCTTACTTACTCACTTACTAACTCACTTACTCACTCACATGGGAGAACATGCCTGGACGCCATAGCTGCATCGACCCGCCGCTCCCAATCACCCGGCTCCCTACAGGCCTGGACCTCACCCCCCACCAGGGTGTTGATATAATAAAATATATATAGGAAAAAAGTGGTTCTTGATTGCGTCATACCAAAGACATCGAATATTAGAGCCAATATGCGTATTGTGCTACGCGAATAACAGGCGGGATCGTGACATGAACAAAAATCATTAGTGCACACGAGTCGTCACAATTTGGCACAGTTCCAAATAACACGTGATTATCCTTCTACAACACCGCCACTAATTTTACCCCAACAAGATGGCTCCCGCGGCCAAACATTTTACCACTTGAATTCGGCAGACAAAACGATATTTCAATAGCAGCCGTTGTCAATTCGCCGATCATTAAAAAAAAAAAATCTGAGATATTTGTTGCTAGCTCTGATATTATAACGCAGCCGTACCATAATCAAATATTTGTTCACGTCTACGGTAAGCTATACCGTCTTTTATTCTTATGAGTGTTTGCTGGTTGACAGGTTGTCTCCGCGGCTCCGCCACATGCTGTATTGTTCTTTCTCAATGACGCTGGCGTAAAAAATCTAAAATACTAGTGGCATCGTATGGCGTATAGAGATGGTGATGTCTAGGTTGTGTTACATTGCATAAGATCACCTCAACGGCCATCTGAAAATACCGAATTACCACATGGGACCGTTTGAAAAATAACATTCATTTCATACGAAAGGGGAGTGGGTGTTTAAAATTGCTGTAATTACACCAAATCCCCCTCCTCCAAAACCCTCTTCCAGCTCATTCTCGCCTTGCTAAATCCTTGGGAGAGTGAAGCTTGTGATACAGGGCTGTACCTAACCTTTTTTTGTTGTTTTTAATAAAAGTCGTGAACCCACTGGTATATGCATAATGAAAAATCTATGTACCATTAGAAACGAGTAAGGATGTTGACGAAGGAAGTGACCCGTATCAAACACATAAGATTTTGTGCACTCATCCCCAATTGAGCCTATCAATTGTCGAAGAGATGATAAACACATGAATTGTGCCGTCATTTGCAGATGATTACAAGCCTTATGAATAAGGAATGGATCATACATATTTATAATAATTATTGATTGTTGAGCAGGAATCGTCTTCTGGACAGAAAGAGTGGTGACATTATATCAGCACCGCTTCGCGTGTGGAGCGGTCCCAGTTTGGCACTGGGAGTTTTCTCAGAAGTGGCTGGGCTTTTCCCCTATACAGTTATTGATATAAGAGTTATTCTCTCAGTTTCCAAACTTTCCCGGATCTGCTGTTTGGGCAACTGTACTTGGACTGTTCCGAGGATACTATAGTGTGAACTCGTCGGTCAGCTCCTAAGCGAGCTGCGTCAAGGCTCAGCAGGGTCTGGGGAATGGGTATACCTTCTTGCGGGGAAATCTGATAATAACACCGATATGATAATAACCGTAGTCGGAAGAAGAAGGCGAGCAGTCGCCTGTGCGCAATGCTCATCCACGACCACTACGGTCGGGGTTCCATGATAAACCTAATGTGACCTTTTTCCGTCAACATTTGATTGAATTATTCTTAGAGTAACTGAATCTGACTACCGAAGTTAGTCTGCACCCATCAGTCTAACATGCGGGAGAACTGTCAATGAAAAAAATGGTGAGCACCGTTTCTTTCTTCATCCATCAGGGAAGAACCAAAATATATAGTAGAGCTTATATTCGTATATAAAATGTTGTGCAGGAATTCGAAATCGATTGTCGGCAGTGTTTTTCATTTTCTTGGTTCGTCTTTTCCTAAAGAAATCATTGAACAAGTAATGAGAATAGACTGTTTTTTAAATTTATAAGGTGTACTTTTCTAAATCTGCGGGGAAGGAGGGTTCGGGCTAATTAACGCGGGAACGCTTACAAATGAAATTTTTACTTTATGACTGATAAGCAGTGGGATTGTTTTCCTACACATATGGTTAAATGCCTTTCAATTAGTGCCGTTCCCTCTCCATCATTTTCTACTGTCAATACAGAATCTGCTATACGAGTAACGAAAACTCGTATTTTTGCGCAAGCTTCTTTTTCGTTGCAACAAAATGCACTGCTATGCACTCACACATGCGAAGTTGTAATAATAAAAAACTGTGTGGTCCGAGTTTCCCCGAACATGGACTACATTCGGAAGGGCTGTGTTCGCTTGCTGGTCCCTTCATAGCTAAACTTGGCAATACAACTATATCCGCTGCATGTGTACATATGCATTAATATTCATACACTTTGCGACACGATCAAGATTAATTAACGTGAAATGAACTCCTGTTGGGAGTGTCCTCCGACCATGTAATTCAGTGCGTTGATCTGGACAAGGTAGAACAGTGCTTCATATTCTACTTGAATTGCCAATAATTCAGGAGAATCTCAAATCATTACTGGGATGATTTTTTTTGGGGGGGGAATCGCTGGTCAAAATAATATTATTATCTTATTATTATTAATCATTATTATTATTATTATTATTATTATTATTATTATTATTAACAAACGTTTGAATCACTCAACGAAAATGATGGTTATGATCATTGCGCTCTCATATCGACGAAACGAAAAACATTATACGAATGCCACTGTTTGTACGGAATTACCTTTCGATTTAGAACACAAAAATGCCCCGGGGGGGTGGGGGGCCAAATCGTAAACGTCTTGGTAGATGCGGAATATGCCGTAGGTTTAGGATCAGTTAAACTGAGTAGGAAACCATTATTTCAATCCCTACACAATGCACTTCCATACCTCTCCACTAATCATCTCCCTCTTGCTGCTAGAATTCTCAATTATATGAATTCTGACAATGATACATTTAACAATTCAATGCATTGTCTACAAAACCCAACATGTGGAAACACTCTTCTTCTTTCTGGGTCACCAGCCTACAATCTAGAGCGAAATTGGTTGACAGCCATCTCTCTCCGCTGAACATAGATTTCATTGTCAACTATATGCCTGCCTCAGTACTGGATCTGCTGACAAATAGGTAAACACAAGCTCTGTCAGAGGGATGGAGGAATGTAAACAAACGCATCTCTCACACGTCACAGAGAAGTCAATGGAAGTGGGAACATCGGGTGTAATAATGGATTCCATTAAAATCTGATCACACTATCTCCATAAACTAGTAACTCAGCCTAGCCAGAGGCAAGCTCCATCCACCTACCACGTTTCAACCTGACGCATGTACGGGGTTAAAGTTATGAGTGAACGTGACGACGGAACGAACGAACGAACAACGAACAGACGAAGAGACATGAAATTGGTAGAGCTGCTCTCCCCTCCCGCTGCTAAAAGGCGTACGGATTTCTTTCTGGATATTGACTGGAAGAGGCCTCTTTAACCCAACCTAGTGCAAACAGGCAACGCGCGCGCCCGCCCTTTCCCACAAACTTGAGCAGAGCACATACCTCTAGTTCTTTTCGTCTCCGATTTTGATTTGTCACGGGGTGTGGGAGAAATGTTCCAAGGCGGAAGTTACGATTTATGAGTCCTCCGGTGGGAAGACGATGAGGAGGGGAAAGGTTTTTCACACAACGACCTACCATTGCTACAATATTCGGCACAATATGTAGAGAAGATTACCCATCACTCAACACAAAACTGTTTGGCATGTCGATCACCACCAATTCCCCATACAGCTGCGTCCAGTATCCTTTTCTCCACATAAATATGAGGCGTCCTAGCATCCCGAGACACACGATGTAAAATTATAGATATCACTTACGTTAGGAGAGAGAGAGAGGGTCAGGGGTTGGAGAGTGCCTTGGCAGCCAAGAGAAAGGGGTGGGAAAAGTACCGTACCTAATTGATCTCGAGTGCATGACTTGCCAGAGAGGGAATCCGTGAACCACTACCTCCACTCACTCATGGGAAGCACATGCCTGGATTGAACCTAGCTGTGCATCAACAAACTCTTCTGATATCCAGCCCGAGGCGTCGACCAGGCCTGAGTCGCACCCCCCCCCGAGTCGCACCCCCCCCCCCCCCTTCCGCTCACTTCATGAGCGGGTGATGTGGCCAGCCGCCGGGTCTCGTACTGACGAACGCGTGTGGCGGCGTTCACGCCAATTGGCGGTCCAAATCAGTCAGGCAACCTCCACCTCATACTTCTTCCCAGCAGTAGCCAGGATACAACCTACATATACAATAACCTGGGTTGCATTTAATCAGATTCGGCTTCGTTACCTCCGCTTGAAGTTAGTGTAATAGTGGGAGAAGACTTCCCCCTCCGCTGTCCTAGCCATGAACATGAGTCCATGTTCATGATGTGACCTACCATTACCACCGGCCTCAGCGGCTGACGGGGCAAGAGCCACAACTGACAACTGTTACCCCTATGATCACCGCCACTTGTTAACGTATGTTAGGCGAATAACATCACTATGAACAACTCATAAAAACGGGATGTGTACTGATGTTTTATAATTGAACGAGAGCTTACCCGCGGTATCTGCTCGTATTCAGCTCCGCAGCCAACGAAGAAGCCAGAAGAACCGCCAGAATTGTCAACACTTTCATCTTCATATCATACCTCGAACGCCACTCCTCTGAATTGAGATTTTCTATGTGTAGGTTCTTTTGCGAAGAAGTCGCGATCTAGTTTGCACCCTTGCCGTTACAGAGGAGACCAACATAACTGAAAGTTGTTACTCCGAACTTTGAGAGTGTATTATGCGAGGCAAAAATATGCCCTCTGTCATATCAGGTGTCATTTTCCCATTCGTTCAACATCTGTCAGATTAGATCTTATTAATAGATATGCAATCGTTTGGGTTTGATAACCCTTTTTATAACGTGGGAAATACAACGAGCAAACTGCTGGCACGCAAATATTCATGGTAGTGCTTAACCAAAAGTCTACTCTTTTTTTGCCAAATGGGGACGATGGGACGCTTCCCACGATAGTCTCGTCGAAGTTGAACCTTGCGCTGCAGACTGAACAGGGACGGTGTTCCTGCAGATACACCAAACCCCAAAAGTTTGAGACTGATTGTTCCGTCCGTGGAATCGAAAAGATTACTTAGTTTTTTTTTACTTAACAAACAGGGCAATCCTCTCGAAAGAAGAGAAGGAAAAAAACTGTAACCGAAAATTTGAAGAAATAACTCGAGCGCTCTGACGCCATTAACAAAAACAATGGGAATACAGTCATCACAACGAGGTCCTGTTCTACGGAAATCCTCGTGTGGCACCGGCTAAGCATCAGTTGCTAGAACCGCAGGCGAATGTTGGCCCCAAAGGCTGCCCTCTAAAAAGTCAATTCCGTGTGATTTGTTACTGCCTACCTGGACAGGGTATCGAACGCGAGCCCTGCGGGTTCTTCTTTCAACGGCATCGCGCTATGCTGAAGTGTCAATGAATTTTATAGCACTCTATTGCAGAATGTGTCCGACGCTGACTTTAAACAGCTCTTCCCCATTCAAGTGGCTCTGTGAGGGGTTCAACCCATGACGAAAACTCAAATTTTTTCGTACAGGGACGATTTAATAAACAAACCTTCCAAATGTTCAAATCCTCTTGTTCAGTTCATGATATCAAAGAAAAATCCGAAGCGAAAATTTCTTTGGCCGTGCTGGGCACCAAACCACGCGCCACCACCCCCCCTCTCCCACATCAAGAAAACGTGGATACCGTGGATATGGTTAACGTAGAAACAGTTTTACCTGCTTCTACATACGAGGTGTAGACCATAGGCGGTGGGACTATGACAATTGCAGTGCATTCATCTAACATGCGTATGACAGAACAAATTTTAACTGAAAATTTGTTAAAAAATTATATATTGCGTTAATGCCTGATCCTAGAATTACAGTCGCCAGAATTGTGCAACAACTTGAATAATAAGCCGATTGTGCCCCCGTAAGCATTTGCCAACCTGCAAAGTTGAACCTAACGTACTTGACTGACGGTAAAACTTTGGACTTTTTTTTAATTTATTTCTTCCAGTAAGAAATATATATATATAAAGAGGACATCACATAAGCTTATATATACACGAGCAAAGAAAAATGATGTTAATATGTTAGTAAAAGCATTAAGATAATTATACCAAATTTAAAAATTATCTATAGTAAATTATCCAGGGTACCATTCTGTATATTGAGGGCAGCACGATAGATGAAACTCTTCCTATATACATTTACCCTGTGTTTTTTCGGCGTTATCGACTTATTTCTCAGATTATACCTCGTAGATTCTTGCCGCATGGATCCCAGCCCCATAATGCAAATAATGTTTTTCATTGTTAGATCAAACAGCGACCTTGTTAAACACTCAGTCCAATAGATTGTGTATCCGGGATGGTATTCGCTGATTGGTTTACTGCAAATATCAACCGGATGGAGTCAATTGGAGAGAGCAGTGCGTGTTCTTCTCAACAGACAATCACCTGATCACCTGATCACGAGCACGATCTTCTGCCGGAACGTAATATCACTATTCCGAAACACATTAACTGCTAACTTCCAGCCGACCTGATTGATTATCTACATCCTACATTACTTCTCTTGGTTATCTCTTCAACAGAAGAATCAATTCTGGAAACTTTAAGCCAGCCCCTCGGCACCAGGAGGTATATAGTGCTGTTCGTCAATAGCTTGCAACTCTCGATTATACGCTCCGTTGATTTTAAGGAGTACCCTGATGTACAACGGTTGCTAGGTAATGGATTACTGACGAATACCGTCTAACCGTCCCTTCAGGGGGTCCTCATTCGAGCCAATCACGTTACGAGCTTCAAATTGCAGATAAACCTCAGTTCCCCGACCCTTCTACTGGCGCTGACTGCGTCGGATTGAAAATGACTGCTAATAATACAAAATCGTAAATACAATCAGCTTTTTCCAGGTAAACCAGTTCAAATGCTGGCCGACAGAGTTAGATAGTATTTTAGTTGCACCTCAGACAGAATCCAGCGGCTTCTTTGTGCAGCTTAAGAAACACTAGATAGGTATATGTTACAGTACAACGCGTTTGTTCCGACGTATATTATTCCTTCGAGACGTAATAGCTAACACACCCATATTCCATATGGACGATGCTACTGATCGTTGCCAATGGCCAATGGGTGAGTGAGCGCTCATCGCAGCTGATATCGAGTAGCAGTTTTTCCGCTAGGTTTAAGTTTTACTTCTCATAACATTTCATCGTTTGTGCAAGGGCAGCACGGCTATATCTTATGTCAGTCGAAGTAATTCCCAATACGAAGCTAAGTTGAAAAATAGAGAGGTATACATGGTGTTGGCGAGTCAAACTGCCCTGAGCAATACGAGCGACCTAGTTCTGAAAACCCCACGGAGCTAGGTCAAATTAGTGGCTGGTAATCGGCGATGTGTGAGATTATTCGGGGAGTGTAGCCTGTGAGATAGGTAAAGCTAATATATTAAGCATTAATTTAGTGTCGATTGAAACGTAAAAAGTGCTAAATTCGGAATCTATTTACCCTCAGGTAATAGATCAAACTCAAATGAGTACGTTGACCATTGGCTTAGTTCCGGTATGTACCAGTACCGGTCTGTCGGTACCTTCTCGTTATATCCGTAGAACAGCAAATAATAAATCACAATTCATTTTCATACATATTTAGGATTATCATATCATGGTACTATCAGCTGCATGATGTGATGAAAACTGCCAACTTTATCTGACAGTACAAAGCGGAACTTACGCTTCGTTCGACTATTCAAATATAGCACATATATTTCTACACAGTTATCTGAAGGAGAAATAGATCATGGACCGTTGCCATCGCTACTCTTGTTACGGGCAACTGGTGGGCGATATTAGTATACTGCTCAAATCGAAGGGCAATAAACTTCCCATGTATACATCAATTATAATCATTAGTTATAATCCAATCCAGGAGGGCAATCACTCCGTCGTAACTTTTTTCACCAGATGGTTCTATCTGGTCTGGTGGTAGCAAGAATCCGTATTCCCCTGTATCTCGTAGTCCAACCCCAAAGCTGTAGATGGCTCCTGGTGCACCAGCATAGCCATTGTCAATACTAGTCCCAGCCGCCTCGTCTGATGACAGAAACAGAGTGAATTCATATTTAGGTTGTGACATCACAACTACGAACTACATCCTTACGGAAACGTATACAACGCGAGTCAACAGCAGACTGACCCCGTTTTTGGTTGATCAGGGCCCATATATTTCTGCAGTCTGAACGAGCATCATCTTTCATCCGCCAACGCAAAAACAACAAAAAGACGGGACTATTGCTCTTGTAGAACAATCGGAGACAGAAAATTGTTCATCATTCTATTCGAGTTATCGACTATACTTTGATACTATTCCGCACGGAGGAACAGTTGGCCCTACAGTCCTACACTCTTAAAAAATATAGTGTAGAATTGACACAACACTGTGTAAATAGCACACCTATCCCGGTGTTGTGTAAGGAATTGGACAATAGTGTGCAGAGGTTGTGTAAACTCTTACATAAATTGTAAATATTATATAGAATATTGTGCAGATGATTGTGTTATTTCTTACACCCACTACACCGGGATGTTGTGCTTGTTGCACACATTTTGAGAGTGCAAGTAGAGGGGAAACAATTATACTCCGGAAAATGGTTGGTCATGAATGATAGAGTTTGAATGAAATATCAACATTCATGGGAAATACTGCAATCATGATCTCGTTAACTCATAACAGTAGTTACATATATATGAACACCTGAAACGTTGCGGGTGTCATCACAAGCGTTATAATTTGGTGTCTGTACGTTCGAAAACAACCTAAGAGCCAGAATTAGTTATACCCAGTTGTTCTTTAAGATCAAAAAGAAGAGGTCTTAATGCAACTAGTTGTAGAGACTGATAATTTGTGTTACATTGTCATGCTAAATGGAGTAAGGCCTTGCTGGACCAAACCTGGAGTGCCTTACTCATTTTCTCTTAAAACCTGAATTCATTTTTATATGTGTACTTTCGGACACCTGCATTCTGTCACCAGTGAGTAATAAACATTCTGGAAAATGGCGCAACGAGCAGCAACTTGAACTAAACTTCCAAAATATTCATAAAGTATCGGAGAACATTAATATTGTATCGATCAATCCACGTTGAAGAAAAACAGGTACGAATGAATATAACAGATACGGACGGCGGGCCGATCGTTTGCCGGATACGTCATGATGGAGATCTGTTCACTATTTACCATTCATAAATATCTTTTTCTCTGGAGAAATGCGGAAAATTCCAGAAAAAGGTCCCCCTTCACTATTGACATATTTACAAAAAAAAAAAAAAAAAAAAAAATATCCCCCAACACTGCTTAATTGATGACGGTTCGTCAAAATGTACAAAAATTCGCATTTCGTGTTGCCCAGCAGTTAGCGTATTTCTCCGTCCAATTTAGTTTTCAGCAGATTTTCCACTATTTTTCTTAGATGAGGAGTTCAATTTAACGAAACTATGGCTAGGGAATGACTGGACGTTGACTATTGGAAAATACAGCTGACCCACAGTAGGCCTGTATCGTTTCAGCACGATGGCACTTGCCCTGGTATGCTATGAACGCATAGTTGCACTGTTGGTCAAGCGTCACACTACTGTCGTAGTATTGCTGATGAACTGGCGGGCAATGTACTAAAGTAGCGTTTTAGCTATTTAGCTAGTTAGTTCGATGAGTCTATTCTATTTTAGTTTATTGATTTATTCCGAGACCCTGTTTCTGGATTAACCACGGATTATTTTCATAGGAATTTCGATTAATTGATAGTAACAGATTCCGAGACCGTGGCCTAACACAACAAAGTCCACTGATTCCATTCGACATTGAGACAGTGCTCTTTCTGTCGAAGAGAGACATCTCTACATTGAAAGCCCACCTTCAAGAAGTCAGTTTCATTATTGGTTATACTGGTTTACAAGTCATACTCTATAATTTAGGTCTGAGACAATCTAGGAAGGAATCGGCTAGTCAGACCATGCCGTTTGTCGTTTGACCCGATTAAGGTTACTCTGTTGTCATGGGTTAGGCCTACTAGAGAGCGAAGGAGTTTCCGGATGATGAGATTGTAGGCTCAATTCGCCTGACTATACCCAAATAAAAGGTTGATATGAGCCTACATAATTGCCTATTATATCTGGATATTAATACCTAACTACAGCTAATAGGCTCTACATGTTGTATTAAAAATGATGTACTGTGACAATGATAATATGATAAATATTGTTGATGCTGTGGGTCCGTGGATGTACCCCGCCTCCACGTTATTAGTGGGTCATCGCAGCTGCCATTGCTGCTGCGGCTGCAAGCTACGAAGAAGACAACAGAACACACTTTTGGCATAGTGCTATTTGGCTAATTTTTTCGTAACAAAATGAGGAACATTTAGTGTCACCTAACATTTAATTCAGAACATCAATGATGAGTTGTGTTGTCATGTTTCAGTTCGAGTTTCTTATCTTGGTCACCCTGTGGCAATACCTGTCCTGGACTGGGTCTTTAGGCCCCCTATGCAGGCAATGACTACATCACTAGCAAACATGGTCACTTCCGGATTAGAAAAAAATATGACTGTTAATGACCACATTTTGAGAAGGGGTAACTTATATATATTCAAGTGTACGTATATGCAGTTCAGTTCCATTATTTTTCATCAGGTGCTACATCCCACTGTCATAAAAAATAATTTGTAATACAATGCTGAATAGCACCCTTGGCCCTATATCGATTGCACGAAACAACCTAAATACCTGAATGAAACCAACTAAATGTTCAACGATTGCTTGCAAAGGACTCGTGTTAAACACGGACATGCTATCCTCCTTATCGGTTGCCCTCATATAACAGGCGTGAAGTGCCATTGTCAAAATCAACAGGGCGTTTAATTAGTGTGTGTGTGTGGGGGGGGGGGGGGGAGGGGGGGTTCTTCAAAACAACATTAAAAAACGCGGTTGTTCACCCACCTCACTAAACGGACCTGCAGTGGAAGTTTGAAAACAATTTGAAAGCTGTCAAAGTCGATTATCGAAGCATCTTCTAGTAAAAAGTTTTCCACGACACACATATTACGATACCGGGCGATGTGTTTATATATTTGATATATGTATGTCCGCTGTAATGTAGTGGATTCGCTTCATGGCTTTCGTTACGGGATATCAGCAAAAGTACCGCAGTCCGTTTTCTGAGCAGTCACGTGAACATGAATTTACGATCCTCCAGGTTCCGAGTAAGTGGGCGGATCCTGATCGTCCTTTGGAGGGGAATATACAAAATGCGGTCCAGGAGCAGTGAGAATGAAAGCACCCCTGCCACGAACTATCTGAAGGGAACTAGCGAGAAGAGAAAGCGAGTTTATCGACGGTGCAATCCACGATCAATACGGCCTGGTTCCTTGATGAGCCTTTAATAGGCTTCCTGCACCCGTAGAAGAATTAGACCTGTGATCAGCTCAGTAAAGTGACAGATTTAGTCACAAGCAGACTATGGACTATTATTTCAGTTGTTGGTGGCATTTGTGGAGGCGGATGGATTAAAAGAGGAGGATTTGCAGTGATGTAGTTGCAGTATGACAATTGGAGGGGACAACTCATTACAGGTAGTAGTTCTGCAACACCAAGCCTAGCCTATATCTGTACTTTTGAACATTACCTAACAGTCATACCAAACGAACTGTAACTTATTTTACTCTCAGGGCATGTTAAGGTGTTGGACTTGCCTAGCTCAAAACTGTTATTGTAAGGAATGATGGCAAGTCAACAAAGCCAAAAGGCCGAGGAACACGGAGAACTGCATCACAAGTCGACGAGGAGAGGTTCAGGCAGAATGTGGGAAGTGGCGCAGGAAAAGCAGTGCAAGTGACATTTGTAAAGACTTGTTCACCAAAATGTGGTGGTAGTATCTCTAACGAAACTATATAGGGGCAAGTGATATTTGGGGCGAGCGGGACCCAATAGCTACCATGGCACTTAAAAATATGCCGAAAATATGCCAGCTCAATTGTAGCAGGATCTGACTCAATGAAAATGAAAACGAAAAGATAGAGGGGAAAACTGAGGGGAATTGAGAAGAAATTGGATACAAACAGAGAATGAGGTCACAAAGTTGAAGACTGAGACACAGAGGAACATAGAAGAGTTGAAGAAAGAAAGTAGGAGGGAGAGAATTCAAGAAAGGACCATGACCTACCGAAGAATTTAGGAAGAAAGAAAGAAGGGGGAGAGATGGTTTTGAAGAGGAAGAAAGAAAAAAGGAGAAAACGCGGTCGTGATCAGCAATTCCGCAGAATCGGAGAAGTAGAGTCGTGGGATGACACCCAAGGAAAGTGTCGGTTCCAGTGTTTTCAGGAGTTCAACGTGTCAGAGTGTACATTGAACAAGTGTACAACTGCGAGATAGGCGGTCATCAGGTGGGCTTAATTAAAAGAGAGTTGAAGGGTATTGTGTGAGGAAAGCGAAAACTTTGAGGACCAGTGCGCGTACGCAGAGGTTAATACGCCCAGGACAGCGACAGGAGGACCAGAGGCTGCGAGATGAATGAAGGCAAGGATCCAGCGTTGTGCAAAAAACTTGACAGTAAGGAGAGGTCGCCCCATACAAAATAGTGGAGGTGGGCCAACAGTCGAAAGAAACCACACAAGACAGGAGAGATGTGATAGAAAAGAGAGGGCGTTTGGTTTAAATAGTGTAAACCAATGTTGTGGAGGAAAGGGATGTGGCGTGGACAAAAGAGATTGTCATCTGAAATGTTAATATTTTAAGGCCAGGATTTAGTCCAAGGGGAAAATGGACGTGTTGAATGTTTACGTTGTGGTAAACCAGCCAGATATAAATATGGTGAAAATAAAATTGTTTAAACACCAACATCATAGCAGGGGAAAATCGGAGTTAGCCGGGCTTTAATGCTACAGATGTGACAGGCGAACAACATCGGTGGGGGGGGGGGTAGCTATATACATTGGGACGTTGACTGCTGTGGAATGAATAAGGAGGCTTTAAACGCGGAACAGTTGTGGGTAAGATAAAGGTCAGGATGAATTCATTATTTGGAGTGATGTATCGGCAACCAAATCCCAAACGTTGGAAGATAAGAAGAGGCTGTATTTTGGACAGCATGCAGGAGATTCACCTCGGCAACACGAAAGAAGGTGTTCGGCTGTTAGTTGGAGATTTTCAAACTATCCAGATATGGACTGGGACAGCATGACCAGTGGAGCATACAGTCAAGTAGTTGTTTTTGCAACTGGTTTGCAAGATAAATTCTTGGCCCACCAGCATACACTAGAACCCACCAATTACACAGCGAAACTCGTATGAGGGAAAAAAGCCAACTGCGACAAAAATTAAATAGGTACTTAAGGAGGAGAGTGAACTGGTCCACAGATAATTGAAGGAAAATCAGCGCAAATGATGTGGGAAACTTTCAAGGAATTGTATAATCGACAAATAGAGAGTAATGTGCCGATCAGAAAGAAAATGAATAGAAATGTCTCACAAAATGGATGTACAAAAAGATTGGTGGTGATGAAGAGTGAAGAAGACAGTGAGAAAGAAGAGTGAGGAAAGCCTTGGAAGACAAGACATACAAGACAAGTGGAAAACACTATCCAGGTTGGAACTATTACAGGAAAAATGAAAGGAGAGGTAACACTGGTAATTAGCCAAGGCAAAGCAAAAAAGATTTGAAAAGAAGAAGAAGACAGAAGACTGGCGCGAACAAGATTAAGGAAGATCCAAAGTAGTTCTAATACTATGTGATGTCGGGAGCAAAAGGTTAAAGATAAAGTGGGACCAATTAAGGAAGATGAAGGATAATCAGATTGTCAAAAGGAAAAACGGATGAGGGGATTGATTGATGACATATGACTTTTTGCAGCAAAAGTTCACAGGGAGGAGAAAGACCCAAATCCGGAAAACAGAAGTTTTGCGGCACAACTTGTCAAACAAACTAACGAATGTAGAGATTACAGAGGATTAGGTGGAAAGAACACTTTATGAATTAGGGAACGGTAAAGCCACAGGACCGATGGAATCGCTGCAGAGTTTTTAAAGGAACTTGCAGACGAACTTGTGAAAAACCCTTTGTGTGAGATTATAGGAAATCAGATGGAGGACACGTCATCCCGGAAAGACTGGAAAGCTTGCAAACATCACAACCCCAATTTGTTTTTAAAAAAAGGCCAAGCGTACGGATGTTTCCAACTGCAGACCAGTGAATTTAACCTCAGTTCCTGGGAAGATTATGGAAAACCTACTAAGAATGTCATTGTTTTTTTTGTTTGGAACATTGGGAGAGCAGTCGAATGATACTTGAAACGCAGCACGGATCCAGAAAGGGGAGGAAGTCATGTGTTAACAAACATTGTTGCAATATGCGGACAAAAAATTACGGAATTGATTTGGACTTGGAAAAGGCATTTGATACTGCACCACATAATAGACTGATTACAAAGGTTAGAGCGCACGGCATAGAGGGTCCAATCTCGAAACGGATGGCTGAATGGCTTAAAGACAGAGGACAGAGAGGTGTTCTGAGGAGTGGAGATATCGAGGAAAGAAGGTGACAAGTTACAAGGGTTCAGTGTGTAGGGGCAATATTGGACCCAATATGATCACAATATTTATGGATGATATGGACTGGGATGGATGAATCAGAGGTCAAGCAAATTTGCAGATGACACCAAAGTTATACGACCAATTGAAGGAGTAGTAGAAATCGGGCAGCTACAAGAGGACATCAGCAATCTGATTGCAAGGGACAGAGAAATGGCAAATGTCCGTTTCAATACCGGAAGGTGCAACCAATCCTGCAGTTTGGACATGACAACCCACATATACCTATTACCCCATGAAGGAATGAAATTGAGGGACCTTGGGAGTCGGATTCCATATTAGCACATCTATAAAATTCAGTAAGGCAGGGTGCGGAAGGCAGCGAGAAAGGCGAACAGAGTGGTAGTGGTAGGCATGCTCAAGAGGAACTCATCAATAAGGACAAAGAAATTGTGGTTAACTTATACAAGTCACTGGTGTGACCCCATTAGACTACTCTATCCCGGTATGGAGGCCATGCCTGGCAAAAGACATTAAACTGTTTAGAAGATATCCAAAGAAGGATGGACAAAAATGGTTGCGAAGTATTAACGCTACAGCTACGATGACAGATGAAGGAGGAAAAATGAAAATTGACACCTTAGAGAAGAGGCATTACACGGCAAGAACTATAACAATGTAACAAACCTGATAACGGGAAAGCCAAAATGGATGTAAACAGATAGCATCGACTTTGTGCAGGGAAATATAACGCGGGGACACAACAAGAAATTAGCCAGGTCAGTAGTCAAGGGGTGGGGACCTTTACAAGCTAGAAAGCATCATATTTCAGTCGTATATGGAAGACATGAACAATTGACCCCGAAGAAGTAGTTCACTTGCACCCGATGCACATATTAAGAGCCCCCGACTAGAGAACAGCAAGATCTTCAATAGTCAGGAGCCTATCGGAATTGACAATTGACTCAATTGTTCTTCTGACCATTTGTGTATGGGCGTTACACAGGCCTAGCCTTGCGCAGTCGTTTGCTCTATTGTAGATCATTCTCTTGCAATAATTAATTCTGAGTTGATGCTGCCCCTTGCTGTTCCGGCCTGGGTTGCTTGGGCTCAATTGGCCGTGTGTGTTTGCTCCATACCGAGTCCTGGTCCTCCATGTTGGATGGATTCATAGGACCCCCCCCCCCCACCTTTTTTTGGTAGGAGATGCCACATATTTTATTCCTGGGCTGTGGCTGCCTGCAGTAAAACGTTGCTCTATCGATCCTGGAGTAAAGTAAGTATTACCGTGTTAATATTTGACCCTAAAAGATTACCTAATATTCTTCCGTTTATATAAAGCGCTCTCTCCGAATCAAAGTCACGAAGAGTTTCACTGTTTTTCCCACCTAATCATTAGTGTAGTTGTGGCAAATTCTCGGAACTATAAAGTACGCACCTCTCGCTGTTCCCTTCCGACCATCATTCCAGTATGTCATGACTTCATCCAATTAATATGTCCACATACGAAGCTCACTACTTCTTCACAAGCCACTCTCCCAGGTCTGTTGCGATTAACACTGGGCAACTTAAGACAGCGAGGAACATAGCCTATACAATTGCTAACAAAGCACTTGCTCTTTTAACTGAGCGAAAACCACCTCTTTGGCATCTCGAAATAATGTCCTTTGAGGGAACCTTCTGGATTTTTCATTTATCTAATTCTCTCCAAGTGACGATACACCGTTAACTAACTTGAATATGGGAATGAATATTAAGTTCCCATATGTCCACCATTCGGCCTGGAAGCACCATGCCTACATGGAGCATCTCCTGGCCGCACACACGGCCGCTCCTAAATCGTCTTACCTGACCACTCCCACTCTCTGAGGCAGGGCTTAAACGACCTTATTTGTCTATTCGGGGGCTACTCCCCCCCCCACCCCCCCCCCCCCCCAAAAAAAAAAAAAACCCTCGTATCTGATTTCGGGGGCTACCTCCGGATTTTCGAGTGCTCCTCTCCTCCATTTTACAGTTCAAAGCTGAAATCATGATAATTTTGGTTTGGCCTCATTCATGACATATATTACTCAACGGCCTCTTAAGACCATATAAACTCTTCACACTCCCACAGTAATCCACCCTGAACACAGCTGCCCAAGGAACTACAAAATTGAACATGAATAGGGCGTTTTTCCTCTCCCTAAGTTCTTGCATTGCTGTAGTGGTTTAGTATGTGTATAGTAGGTCTGTTCGTTTTGTAGAGAACTAGAAACAATAAACCGATTGTAACGAATATTCATCATCGTCCAATAATTCCTTGTCAGTTATTTGTTCCAAGATCTGCTCAAAATAACTTTCAACAAGTCATTGTGTGGTCGTTTTCTCTTCATCTGTTGTTGCCTGCAGCCTGTCACAAAAGAAGTGGTTCAGGCGGCCACTTTTTATGAAAGACATATTCTCTTGTACAACCATATTTTGACATGACAATTGTCCACTTGAAATACTCTTTTGTCACAACCTTCTTTCTCTTGCTTGTGAAAAATAGTCAGGAAATAAATTCCTATTTTATTTTTATTTCCGTACATTTTCATCCCATCGGTTTTAATGATTCAGAATCGTTGTGTGGACATCGTGACATATGTTTGTCGGCCATTTGCGTTGTGCAAACCGGCTGTTCTCTCTCGTAACTCCAGCCTGCACGCAGAGCGGATCGCGTGCTGCATAAGTTTGATCTGCATATTGTACAACCCTCCAATTCCAAATTCTGTACAGTACATGGCATGCAACAGCTAGAATCTGTAGGTCAGTAAGCTGAGCAGGCAATTAGGCACATGAATATGTCATTCCATTGCTAGCACTCTTGCAGAAGTGTAACAGTGCAAAATTGCATTGCAGGGTCGTTAAAATTGATCAAATATGCACGTCGATTATCTCCATTGTATCAAATGTTGAGGCAAAGGAAATAATGATTTTCATGTGCATGGCAATCAATGCATCAATTTTGATGCAAATACCAGCGTTGGATAGTACAAAAAAAACAGATTGTAATGCCCGCAAATTGACAAGTCACACTAGTAATAGCCTAGGCATAGATGCTTTCAGTTGGGAAATTGCCAGATTTTGTTGCGAAAATTTCACCATGAATAAATTCATCGTAAATGATGCCGAAATGTTCAGACTATAGAAAAACATTACCAGAAGGGTATCGGAACATATTCATCACCTTAATTGCAAAGCCCAACTAAAAACGTCAAAACCAAATCACATATATCCCAATTTCCAAGATCGCGAATGACTAGATGTGTAGCCTTTTGTTAATTCACCATTGATACAGTGTGTTGTTAGGCTATCAGTTCTAAGCCATGGCTCCAAAGTTGACTTCGTAACTTTGAACTGTTTCATGTGGTACCTACAAGAATATGGTAAATCCACTGATTATGGAAGTGCAATATAGCATAACGCGCCACAATGCTTTTTATCACATTTACAAACGACTTTGAGGTGCTGCTTTGCTTTAGTATTAGCTGAATTGAGGCATAGTTACGTGCAGCATCGGCTCGAGGTAGGCTACTTGTAATGTTATGCCCAGTGTGAGTAATGGTCATGGTGTGTAGTGTTCATGTTTCGAATTTTATTTATCGGAAAGGGAGGGGGGGGGGTGTGGTGGGGGGGGGGTTTGTCTATGTGCGGAATACAAGTAGCAAAATACAAAAACAATCGTTCCAGTACGTATGCCCGCTATGTAAAGTGAATTCATAATTTTGTTTATTTAGCGATCATATCGGCCAATTTGTGCAGTAATTGTTTCAATCCATGTCGCTTTTAGGTTTTGCCCAATAATCGGTATGTTATGGATCGTATCTAGCCTATTAAGTAATTCACCGATATGATACTGATCATGCCATAATCGGAACCTGCCGGTCGTTCCAGCCTATTCAGACAACGGGCTTATATTGCCGTTGTATTTTGGCTGCTCACGGAGAAAAGTACCGGCATATCTGGGAAATGTTTTAAGAAATTTGAAGTCACGTTTTTGCAGGTTTTTCCAGCGGAGATTTGGCGATATATTTTCACCATCAAACTTACAACTTAGCCCATTCCGAACTGGAACATTAGGGGAATTTTTGTTTTTTTTTTTCTTTTTTTTTGTGAAAAACGATGGGCGAATTTTCTCAGTATTCATTTTAGTAGCCCCATCACGGCGATGTCGGGTGCTCTTTTCAGCGTTTCGGAGGCGAATTCGCCCTCCGCCCCGGTTTTTTAAGCGATGCTCCTGAGGTACCATGAAGCTGCGGTCAGTTTTTAGCTACGACTGAACGACGTTTCGGCGGCCTTCCCGATTTACCGAAGGCGCGGAATATGAATATAAAAACGCCGCAGCTGACTGTCACAAATGCTACCGATTTCATAGACCCATCAGTAACAGTTGATGAGAACTCCTTGGACCTTATCAGAGTGTTATTCACACCAACAGTCTAATGGAACACCAGACGTTGGACCAAAAGTCCCGACAGCAGTAACTGAGATTCACGCCGAAGCAACGTCCAAGGAACACTCATAGAGAATTCCCAAACTCTAACAGCAATATAGCATTGCTGCAGAAGGCTGTCGCACGCCTCGACCCTATTACGGGACACCATTCCGGTAAGAGACGCTAAATCAGATTAATTAATTGATGAGAACCTAATCACGTGCGAGCTATACGGGATTGGCAACCTAATCGAGCAGCTATTAATCCTCATTCCCTGTTATGTTGGGCCATTTATCAGCCACAGTCTCTGGTCATTAAAGACTTTCCCCGATTAGATGTGCCACCGTAAAATTCGAGAAGTAGAATTTAGCAGTTCAGTTGATGAGAAAAACAGAATATGAAATCGCATGTATTCTCCAACATTGTAATCAAGCTTCAAACAGGGAACGAAGAGTGCCTATATACCATATACGGTATTAAGTGGCCATCTGAAACAATCGGTCACACTCATGGCCAAAGGCGAAAACATAACTTTGTTTTGTACATAGATAGGGTGAACAAATGGGCGTGCACAGGTGGGGGACGGGGGGGGGGACGTCCCCCCACTTTCAAAAGGGGGGGATATAATATAGTTTGTCCCCCCACCCCACTTTTCCCGGACCGTAACAATAAAATAATAGGCCATGCCCGATTTTGTATCACTCTAAACTGATTCAATTTTGGTCAACCAAACAATAATCGCGTGGAACTTGTCTTAAGTCCACTAATTCCAGGTGCGGACCCCAGGTGGAGATATGAAACTGATTGGGGCGAAAGGATTACCCATGCTTTCATACCGAATGTATCGAAGCGTCCGCGCAACATGGCGCTTTTCTTCCAGGCGTTGTAGGAGAAATATGCGATGTAATGCTGCGAATCATTTCGTGACTCGATTAATGTCAGAGCCTTGGGGGCAGACTGCCCCCCCCCCCCAATTTTTCTGAGATGAAAAAATTCAGGCGAAAAGCAAAGTGAAAAAAAAGGCTGAATTTTTTGCAGAAGACTTTTCGATAAATTGCCAGGGAAAACATGCAATTTTTTTCGCGCGCTCCGCGCGCGCCGGTAGTTCAAGACGACTTTCTACAATTCGGGTACGAAAGTGTCTGCTCCCAATTGGAGTGAGTCCCGTATTACGCATGGCTTATCCCTTCGATCCCCCACCGACTGCCAGAGACGTTCGGTAGACTCCTGGATCCCACTCAAACGAAGCCAGGTAGAAAAGGTAATAAAAAATACCATGTGCGGTACTCGGTAAATCTTTGTCTTAGTATGAACAATTACAATTTTTTTGTTCTGTCTTTCACTCGAATCAACACATGTTGATGGGTGCTATGAGCTGGCAAGTGGCCGTTTCGCGATCTGGAGGGTATGAAAAATTTGACAATTTCCCGCGGCCAAAACCGCTGGTGGCGCTCCGCTTAGATGTAGATGGTCATTTGCGTTAGAGGTGTCCCCACTTTTCGAAAACGCTCCGACGCCCTGGGTGGAACATGGAGATCAGATGTCGTACGGAGGAAAACAAAAAAGTGACAGATTCGTGCACCGTTCAGTACATGAATTATGTTAAAAAGGGGATGGACAGTTAAGGGTGAGATTTCCATTGATCTGTCGTTCGTTTAAAAAGGATATGTTAAGTCGTTGTGTTATTATTAAAGTGGTACATCATCGATTTGTTTTATTCAAGGGTGCAGATTAAACACGGGGGAAAAGACGGACACGAAACGTATTTAGACTACTTGCGGTAAGTAATCAACAGTAGCTGGAGTGATCCATCAACTGCCCCAAGGTGTACCGCCCTCGAAATAGACAAACGGTTTAGGATTGAGGCCCACCGAGTCCTGGAGGCTCTGGGATCTGTTTCTGAAATATGTGTTGGTATCAGACGAAATATATGATCTTTCTTACAGTTAGATCCACCGCCAATACTATAATAAGATCGTCGCCTTGAATGTTGTTATACTCCGTGTTGGTCATTCCAGTTTCACATGTATCCCACCTTGGACCAAGATAAGCGGGCAGGGACAAATCTTTCAATAAGTTATTTTGCTCATTTGTCAATAAGAAAAGTCAGTCTAGAGCCGTTTCAGATTGATGATGAATGAATATCTAATAAACAATAACCTTTGTGTTGTTTCAGAGCTAATATACTAAATGCGATTACTATGCAAAATATAACGATTTTTCTTAAAAACCTGTAACATAAGGTCAATTTTAAAAAATATCATCATTCTCTCTAGTGACTTGGAAGAGGGATATAGAATCAGGGAGTACGGAAATTAAGAAACGAGGGGCGGGTCTTTTTAATTTTACATTTTATTATTTCGAAAAGTGATACACCTAATCCTGTACGGGTAGACAGAAAATGGTGAGACATAATTGTCGCCTAGTTTCATTACATGAAGTTATAAGCTAGAGTTAGGACCTTTCTCGACTTGATTTTCATACTTTATGTGGTATTTAGAATTTATGTGGCCTCCAATTTCCGCCACGCCTCCGAAAATCAAGAGGAATTTGGTACACCCTTCTTCAAGAACCCCCCCCCCCCCCCCCTTCCATGAACTAGCAATCTCTCCCCTTCAGTGGGGTGTCCCAGACGATTATTAACGGTTAGTAGGGTATGTGCCATTATGGGGGGAAATATCAGAATAACTGGATCAGGGAAAATGACTTTTCGTCACGAGGATGTTCAAATGTCTCAGCCGAGGAATCTGAATACGAAAATATCCGATTGTGAAATGATAAATTGTCTTGGACCGTCAACACTTTTAGGGGGGTGCAAGTCGTGTGGGCAAACGCGGAAGGAAGTCTTGAATAGTTTTCGTTTCACGTCCGTGAATTATGTTGTCCATCTGGATACGGCGGTGAGTGTTAGGTTAGCTCAGTTTTGGAAAGGCCCGTGCGCTTGGGGACGTTAACATGAACGTGAGGAGAATGGATGTGATCGATCGCTAAATTTTGGTATAGCAAATCGTAGTTACCGGAAGGTTATAAATTGCCGTTGAGAGAATTTCGGAAACACACAGAAGGCCTAGGACTTCTCTATCTTTGTTGCCCTCCGATATAATATATAGATCTTATTATCGGGAATTACCGGCATACGAAGGAGCAATGTTGGGAGTTCAAACAAAGAGGCGGCGTCTCTAAAACAGAGGGGACGCCATTGAATGGTGTATATCCGAGGAGGGGGAGAGATATTTCGATATATTCCAAGGTGATCACTAGAATGGGCCTACGGTCAAACTGGACAGTTCGAATTCCAGGCTCAGTCGATAGCTTGCCATGCCACAAAATCAATATTATTGAGATAGAAAGGGCGCAGCACTTGTCTGAAAGTGGGGGGAGGGGGCCAAGAAGCAATTTGGGGGAGGGGTCCGAAGCAGTGCTGGGAAACATTTTTGGGTGAAGAACATTATGTATGGAGGCCTTCCCAAAGTTGGGGGTGGACCCCCGGACCCCTATGGCGGCGACCTTGGAAATAGGAATCATTATCATCACGCCCTCACCTCAAGAGCACCGATGGAACGGGCCCTCGTACGTATCCCAAACGTGAAATTCTCACAACGTCGTATTCCTTTGGCGCATGTCTGCGACCCACTGCTGAATCTATGAGTGAACAAAATGACGGGTTATCATAATAGTGGTGGGATATACCGCATATTGTGGATGATGTGTTTGAGGGTGGAACTGTGGCAAACGAAAAAACTAAACGGTGATAATTGGAATCAATGCTCAGTTTTGCTGGCCGTGTATAGATAGGATGTTTGAAACTTTCCACAGAGGCTGATATCACTCGTAAGATTACCCCCATCTACTCGCGTAGTCAATGTTAATAATCGCATCCATACAATTACAAGGCGTTATCCATAATAAATGATCTCATTATCACACCCGCGGCGGGGGTCGTATTCGGGGAGCCCATGAGGTATTTCGACCTGGACTCGAGGATGCTTGCGCATTACTCGCCGAGTTTGTGGTTTCTCGTATGCCCTTGCGAACACTTGTCGGGAGGCAAATCCGTTGGGCCTTCAGGTGTCATGGACCAAGACTTTAAATCCCAATCCATCGGTGGAATTGTGGCCAGAGCTGCGGGTCTGTCAGGTATTGGGCCGATAACGTGCGGAAGTCACCATGTCATTTGTTTACCTCAGTGTCAGTAGTGACTCTGCTTCTTGAGAACCCAGGTCGTAGTCGCTTGGACTGGCAACGGTGTCATGAAATCACCTGATAGTGGTGCGTTATTTAGCAAAACAACCAAGCGAACGTGTTTTGGCACTATTGTGTTTCCAGTTCTTGCTTATTTAGTGAGATCGGACGCTCACGTTGGGCTGAGACAGATTGATGTTCTTTTTGACTACCTCACTTCGCCACATCCTCGGGTACCGCTGGCAGGATCACTTAGCTAAGGTCGGGTTCTCGGGGATGTGGGGATGGTGAAGGTCAGATGCCTGGCATCGCGATCGCCAATGCGCTTCTTTGGCAAAATAGCGCATTCCCGACAAAACGATTCTGCTCACCGTGTCCTGTGTGAACGGGATCCGGGGGGTTGAGGGCGACGCAGAAGCCCCGTTAGCTCTGGTGGGGCAACTTCGAGGAACCTCGGGCAGTTAAGAAGGGGGGGATACCTCGGGCAGTTGAAGAAGGGGGGAGGGAGAGCAAGGCAGGCCCATGAGTTGTTTGCCCGGAGGGGCCGGGGAATTAGACGCGACTTGTGGGATGCGGCTCGGCGCCTCCGGGCATTGTGCTCCATGAGTGAGTGTTGAGTGAGTAAGTCATATATAATAAAACATACACATACGTTTATCATGAATTTACGATAAACCCTATAGTCGAAATTACAGCTGTGACACAACTCGTGATGTCTCCGTCTTTTTTGCCCATGGTAAGGATGATCGACATTCATCTGAAGGGCTCCTGAGACCACGATAAGAAAGGTCGCGGTTTTCCAGCATCCATTCCGAATTCTGCGAGCAACACGTGGCACCCCATGATGTACTGGGCGGACAGTGCGGGGTCAGTCCAAAAATCCATCTATACGGAAGATGGATAATCATTGAATAAATGCATCCCTGTGTTGCAGGAAAAAATAGTAATGCAGAAAATCGACTATTCATAATATGTTCATTGCGTCTTTTTTTCTTGTCTCGTTTCTTGTTTACGAGGTAGGTAATAATTTTGGTATCAGTCTTTGAACTCCCTTGTTGCAATATTCCCGACAGACGCGCCCACGATCCATGTTCTCGTGAAGATGCATAAACAGGCCATTAAAATCAAGGTCACGCAGAAATTGATGTACTGCGTTCGTTGGATTTCGCCTAAACATTGAATCGACCAGATTTGTTGTTGGAATAAAAAAGTGAGTCCTTCCTATTGGAATCTGTTCTCGCTGCCAGTTTCCTGGCAGATTTGGGCAACACGAAGAGTAACCATACCCAAAAATACCAGAGTTCCAACACAATGAGGCCTGTTACAATTACTCGTCCACAAGTGGGGTCCTATCCCCAATGCTGGAACCCTTTTAATGTTCAGACTCTGCTTCTTGTTGTTACTTCTTTGGCAGAAACAGGTGACATTGCTACCAAACCAGGACCTATTACCCCCTCTGGTTCAAAGCAAATCTCAAGTTCACATTGTACTGCACAGTGTGAGACGCAGGGAGAACTTTCAATGAACCGTTTGAATCCGAAGACCCGGATACGGATAGGCAAAGAATCATGGCTCAATTCTGACATAACTCGAGTGAGTTCTTACAGCATCATACACATTTTAGAAGGCAGAACAAGGAACACATACGCGGGACCTCTTATTGCAATGAAGAACTCAATTCATCTATGGAAGATTCGACCCTCATAACAGTGCAATGAAGCTTGGTCTTGGATCAAAGAGGACAATACCAATAGTTTCCCGAGTACGCTGGCGCCTTTTACGGCCACGAGGCAGCATGACATTTATCTTGAAGTGCTCCACGCAGTCTCTTGCAATTTTACCGACCAATTGCAGTATATTTTATGTGGGGATTTTAACCTCCTGACATTACCTGGTGCAATAACTCTTTTATCAGCTGTGGTCGTTACCCCCTCAAAGAAATATGTTTGCTTGACGCTATGACATGATTCACTTGAAGAGTTGTTTCTTGCTATGGATAATTTTATTCCAACAAAATGTCTCCACCATCCACTGATTGATGCTAACTAGGAAACAAACCCCTTCAAAACACGCGAAGCGATCATTAAATCCAGATCATCAGTCATCATTCGGAATTTCGTGATATACTGGGATAAAGCATCAGGACTGCTTACAGATGTCCTTCAAACATTTTTGCAGCAGTCCCTTGACAGTACAATACCAAGCCTTTTGGTAGTTCATTAATCTAAGCGTAATTGGCCATCCATCATCAACCTCTCAATCAATGACAACTTATCAGTCATCTTCGCTATTGGGGGTCGAACTACTCAATGAGATATTTCGTTCCGTATTCACTAAGAGAATAACTGATTCAATGCCGTCTTTAACCCATCCCGCTGGTGTCAGTCCATATCTGAATTGAATATCTTGGAACAGCGTGTGCAGAAACTTTTTGATAAACTCATGTAATAAATCCTGTGGGCGATTGGTATTCCACCATATGTTCTGAGTCTGAAATGTGTTCAACCACCCCGCATTGCTCTGTTCTAACGGACCATCTATCGAAAGTCAATCAACTCGTGCCAGCTGGCCCAAATCGAACACAACCGTGGTAACACCTCTTTTCAAAAAGTGAAGTCCAACAGACCCTGGGAATTGCAGGCCAGTTTCGCTCACACTCTATTCCATGCAAGTTTCCTTTCTAACCACCCTCTTATGATTATTCGGATCGTTTTCAGCTCATGCCTAATGTTCAACATTATTTTCGGATAAATCGCTCCTGTGAATCTCAATTGGCCATAACCAACCACGATCTGGCTAGAAGCTTGGACTGTAACTTCACAAACTGAAAGTAGTGGTCACAGATTCAGCAAAGCTTCCGACAACAGGTGCCACATAACGTCTTGCCATCAAAGCTCCAACACTATGCATTTCTGGCCAAATCCCTCACATGATAAGAAAGGCTTTTTATCACCGTACCCGTGGTGTTGTATCGATGGTGTTAAATCGTCAATTCATGCTGTCTTGTCGGAGTACCTCGAGGAACATTCTGCTTGGACCATTGCTTTTCTCTTTATATATTAATGATTTTACTTCACCTAAACTCTACAATCGAATGTTTGCTGATGAATGCATTTGGTACGAACTATCAGTTGCTCCTTGACAGTCCATAGACTCCAACAAGACCTAGATGGATTTTTCTCATGGGCAAAGGTTGGCGGATCGATCTAATTTCAAGTCAAGTCATAGATTACAAATACATTGACAACAATTCCCTCGATCTGGTGAAAGAACATACTATATTAGTGTCACGATCACGAGTAATCTCTCTTGGACCTCGCGTAATCAACAGCAATTGTTGTAAAGCCCCAAGTTCCTCGGATTGTTCGATACATCATCACGACTGTGATATCAAAACTAAACTCCAATGCTTTCAATATCTTGTTCTTCCCTGTTTGAAATATGCTCCCCGCAGTTTGGGGGTCGCTCCAAAGCACGTAACATCCACACCGGGATGGGTCCAGTGTGAAACAGCTCGCTTTGTTTGCAAAGCCTATCGTCGATAAACCAGTGTGACAGCCCTTTTTCAACAGCTTGGCTTGCCACACTGCAGGAGAGGAAGGCGTGATTCGCGATTCAAGCTTTTCTACAAATCAGTTAACAAGATGGTGGCCTCTTCTATCAAGAATAGGCTATTGGCTTTTATCCGATAAACTGATCGCCACAATTTACTGGGGATGAAATATTAACTAAGGCTGTTGTTAGTTATCACCGTAGGATATGAAAACTCCTTTCGTATAGGCTTAATGAAAAGATGTTTATATTCGTAATCAACTAATGACTCAGTCTCGGTCTTGTCCTAGTTCTAGGGTGGAGGGGTACAATGGCTCAGGGTTGCATGGGTACAAATTTCGGGCTGCGGATACAATAGTCTAGGGTGCATATAGCGGTACAATATCTTCCGGATGAAGGGAACATATCTCTGAGGTTGAGAGGTTTGTATCAATATTTATGGCGCAGAAACACATCATTTCTAAGGTACAGACGTACAATATTCATACGGCGCCGAGGTACAGTCCTGTCTGATCTAAGGGATACTGTATGACAAAGAGAAATAAGTGTTCTGGTTAATTATCTATCTAAAAGTAGACCTAATTCCAATATAATTATTGACATACATCATTTGCTTCTCATTGGATGGAGGCAGCTACGTCATCGTCGGTCTCTCTACGTTAGTCTCCCAGAAGCTGGAACCTGTAAGCCTAACAGTGAATAAGTTATCAAAGAAAGAATACTGTGGCAACTCAGGCAACTATGTGAGAGTTGATGAATACATTGTGGCCCATTGCGTATCAGCACATCAATACAGTGTGATCGTAATCACTGTACAACCCTGTGCAAGTAACCTCCCATGGTCAATATTCGCTCCGGGTGGAGTGGGGCAATTCAGATAACGAATACCTAGGTATTAAGCATAGTAGGACTCAAAACACCCGGTTTATTATATACCAAATTTAAGCCACATACATATCCACCCAGTCACCACACCTCGGAGATGTACTTGATAATATGTTATTTATTAGCTATATAATGAACTAAACTAATAAATAAGAGCAGACAGAGTTCGATGGAGAAGTCAGAAGAGACAAGAGGACATCGGAGACCAAAGGGGGGAGAGTGACCAACTCAGCGCCCCCCCCCCCCACCCGATGAGATAGGTGGATTGGCGGGTTGGTAACATTTCTGCGGGCAACTTTCATGTTAGAAAGCCTGCGTGCTTTTTGTTGAGGGTATTTCCGAGAAAAAACCAATGTGTAGAAGGACTGATTTTCCGTAATAGGCCTCGAGAGTCGTTCGAATATTTTTGTCCAGTCTGTCAACTTCTATGGGCATGTTATAGTTACAAACGCGATACCCCCACTGAAAGGCGAGGTATACGGTTTAAGGAAGCTCGAAACCCCTCCCTCTGCGGACAGAAGCAGTCAGAAAAGAAAGTCAGGGAGGGGGAAAAAAGGACGATCAAAATGCTGACGGGAATGTTTAATTCGGTCAAGAAGAGGCGAGAAGTCACTCCATCCATATTCTTTAGCCATATCAAATACCCGAAAACGTGCATTTTTTTTCGCGCTCCGCTCGCATCGTGTATCCTATGTACTCTACGACGGATATAAAGGAATAAGGCCAAATCTGCATGCTCCTGAACGTGGTACGGCTTTGAGAGATTCTAGAAAGATATTGGAATGGTTGGACTGCCTCGAAAATTACTTGGTAGCATAACAACTTTCCCCAACTTTGGTTTGAACCTTTACCAAGTTGTCATAGGCATAGGTATGTAGGCAGGTAACACGGTAGAAATAAAAATTCCCCTATTCCTTGCTTTCCATTCAGCGGCAAGCATAATATACTCCGAATGGACACGTAAACACGGTTTAGTGTATGGTGATTATGATTGTGTCAAATATGGAACCTGAATATGAATCAGTTCGCGAGGTAAATCAAAATAACTGGTCAAGTGCAATAGTGTCAATCTCGTCCTTCGACAGTTTCCCCCTTGCCAATGGGCCACACAGACTGGCCCCCCCCATCGACCAGCTCCATATATCGGTATGGCGAAACGCCAAATCAAACATCCCCAGTACGCCAGCATAGTTGCGTACAATGGCGCGGTCCACAGCGAAGGAATTGAAATTTCCCAAACACTGAACCCTCAGACCTTGCCCGGTCCCGGGGAGAGGCGGCCCCGGTTTGAACCACTGTCGTAGTACTGGTCGTCCGCAATTACAACGTAAAAAAAAAACCGTATGTGAAAAAAAGTGCATGTTGTGAAAGCAGGCTTTTCAGTAGTAAGTGTCTCCGCCTTTTTTTTTTGGCTGACATATGAGGTGAGTGACAGGGGGACTCTGCTGAACTGAACATACCATTGAGTTACGGATAGTAGAATAATGGGTGAAATAATCTCTATGACAATCTCATCGCCATGTATTCCTGAACACTTCATTATGGTGAGAACTGCATTTCATAGTTCTTCATGGACCACTGGCATCAAAGACGTTGAGAACTATGAAACAGCCGACCATACATTTTCTTCACAACTTACCCTCTGAGTATTCTTCGCTCACTCTTGCGACGGCGTACGTCCGGGAGAGCAGCGCAAAAGGCCAACAACAGCTTCATGATTGAAGAAACGTAGCCAAATGCAGCCATATTCTACTTGGTCCAGATATTACATGGACACACACGTTTTCACTGAATGACTAGGCGAGTTCCATTGCCTCTTCACTGTTGTACTAAACTGTGAAGCGACTGAATTTTACGACGCATCCCTATCCGTGGTTATCATGTTTTTACGAGCCTATCTCATGTGGTTGATAAAAAGTCTATCAAGCGAGAATTGTGTTTTGGCGATGGTATCCTAGCGTGCATGCCGAATGAAGTGGTATTGGTAACGAACCGTCGGAAAACAAGCGCTTGTCGAGAGATTTTGCTGAGTCACGTGCCCTTATTAGTTCAGGCAATTCCTGCCAACAGTCTCCGAAGGGACCTCATTAAACCAGAACTTTCAAATCACTGTGTTCGAAAAGTGACCCAGTAACTTAACTGAATACCTCCTTGGTGACGACATATAGCAGTAGGTCCAGGACATGCCGCCAGAATGTGTGATCAATTTGAGCCAGATTCACCGCCTCACGCATGTCTTAGTGGGGTGTCGAAACTACCCTCTCCAGACCAGTTCTTTCACATGAGTTATGACGTGGTCACTGCGGAAGGAAACCAGTAAACCATGAGTCCTCCCATTGTCAGTGCAACGCGTCGCACCTGTGACCTTGTATGCTCGGCAGTAAACGGAGAGCGATGGCCAGTGTGAGTCGTACTGTCACTGTAACTGCTTTATGGCGCGATCGTGAATGAGCGGGATTTTATGGACAATTGGACTATTTTAATTGCATTCTATTTTCACCGCACCGGTTGCCTGGCTGGCTGACATCAGACAATAGGCTGGCGTCTGGCCCAATTTTCGCCCAACTAATATCAGTAATTCGCTGCATACAACTACGTATTCCATCCTAGGTCTCGGGCTCCATCAAGAAGCGTGGGCGGCCGAGCCACACCGAAGTCAGGCCTTTTTTAGGCAAGAAGTGGTGGGCGTTACAACAGAGCCCCACGACAGGCCATCCGTCTAAGAGCATCAAGGTATGTGTTTTAGCAATGCTAATAATGTTTCTACTTCCGCCGGTGCCAAGCAGAAGGCTCCACTAATTTTTCTGAATGTTAGCGTAATATTACTCCTAATCTTGAACTGACGTCACATCTACGCTCGGATACGAAATAGAGTTTGACCGAAGGCCTAACACACATTTTTTTACTTTCAATCTTTTTTTAATTTCTTGTTCCGCTGCAAAACTATTACATTTCCGTCACAAAAACTTTCCTGTTTCGATCGTCGTCCTTAACACACATTTCTAACCCATCATACACATACCGGTGGGAGTATGCCAGTCCGTGACGGCGTGACTCTTCGACCGATCGATCGATCGTTCATGATCTGACCTGTCCTACCCTTGCTCTTATTTCCCCCGAATTACTACTCCCGCACTTACCATTTAAAAGTTTTCGTAGCCTAGAACAGGGAGCGTTGGAGCCGCGCGATTCACGGCGGGCTCTGGAAATGGCTTGGAAACGTTCATCACACAATCAAATACTGCTGGCCTGGGCTTTCGTGTTCGCCGCGACAATGCATTTATCACGCGTGCCAGACGGCCCTACCTCCTAGAACTTTTGGCTCACTATCAGTGGTGCCACTTCGCACCTGAGATGTCGAATATTGAAAGTTTTGCACTAACATTTCTGAATGAAAAACACCAACATTGCAATGACATAGGAAATTTTGAGCCTAATACTCACGAATCAGGGTGAACTGTCAAATTCCTGTCCAAGAGTATTAACCTCCAGCCCTACAAATTTTAATAGTTTTCTCATACAAAATGAGCAACGCTGATGAGAGCGACACACAGTGTGGGGCTGATAGCACTTCTTCGATGTATATTTCTTGCAACTCGCCGAGCCGGTGCGCTCCCGGTCACCACTCAAGTATGTGATACTACACCGTGCCGATCACTAGTACTATCAGGGTCTAACATGCCGTTCGTAACCCGCTCGTATTCTGTTTAAACTCGGCGTTAGAATTATTTATGACCGAATTTGCACTGTTGTGACGACTCTACCCTGAAGATATTTTGATCACCACTTATGCGTGTGGAACAAAACGATTCCAACATACTTCTGAACTGTGAGAGTCCGCGGAGTCACGAAATGGCCCATATTGTGATATAGGCCCAATGATTGGTGTCAACCTTTGCCGTGTTTTTGCTGGCGAACTCCGGTCACGGTTTTGCTACTTAACTTTGTATTTGTACGGTTGCAGCGGAAACTTCACTAATGCAGCTAGTACTAGTAGTGCTGGGAACGGAACGCATTTAGTGTCCTATTTCACATGTACTTATGTGCGATACTGCTTCAAAAAAAAAAAAAAAAAAAAAAAAATCCTCCCTCCTGTCCGCCATTTTTCAGGGGTGTGGAGGACAAACAAACATCTTTTTTTTTTAGGCCTAATCGACCCATTAACATCCAGATATCAACCAAGAACATGCCAGCTATGTCCTGCATCCAATGACAAGGCCTTCCAGAATGACATTGTTAACCCACTCGAAAAATGGGTCATTGAAACCACCACGCACTTTGGGGATCAGTCCATTTCACCAATCTTCGGCTGAATAAAAACACAGATACCGATTGATGTCAAATTCAGGACTTTTGAACGAGTCACTATCATTTCAAAATGGACACTTTGAAGAGGGTACTAGGTCTTCTCCATGCTAATTATTTCGAGACTTTCCTTTATACGGACGGAAGTTTACTATGGCATCCACAGTACCAAGTAGCTCACACAAGCTTTCAAAAGTCATTCAAAATATTATTGAGAGGGATGCCTATATCAATGTACCGGCTTCAAATGAACGGGTGTCAACCCCGAGGTTTTGCACTAAAATAATGACGCTATTCTATCCCCCTAAAAATGCAAGATCACTCCTGTGCCAGTTATATTGATGGCATTTACCTCCAGGGAAATACATATAACGAGTGTGCTGAGGCTACATGCCGCTTCCAAGGTTCTTACGGATTTAGGGTTACCATCCCCGAAGAGGTCCGTACCATCCATCCTGGTACCAATTCCTCCGTACGCTTCCATCCACAGGAAGGCAAAAATGGGCATCTGGATCTTCATGTTTTTGGAGCTGCTAGGCAATCCTTAAAGCACTATGCCTTCTGATCATTGTAAGGAAACATATGGAACAATACGGGTATTAAGAGTCAACCCAACGGCAGTCATGTATATAATCCCATGTAAGGGGGGTATACTCCACAAACGTGATAGATACATATGCGTAGAAAAGATCACTTGGTTGTCCGACGCCACCATCCAGCTAACAACAGCATACTGACAGGTGTCTCACAGCATCAGCTTGGATGTTGGATGTTGACTAAGAAGGGATACTCTCAAAAAAAAGTAGTAAAACACATATGAAGAACGCCACATATTGACCTTTCCGCGTTAGAGTCAATACTAAGAATAGGCATCCAGGTAACCGGGCACGATGCGCCACATATCGATGCATTCTCAATGTGTTCGTTTACCTATTCCCTTCAACTCTACAGCAGGGCTGTCGCTGCTCATGGCAGGCGAGGCGAGGGGATGCTAATCGTGACCAAACTGGCCCACACTGCAGTGGTACCTCCTTCATTACGAATGACTATAGCTACGCCACGGTTTACTTCAACTCAACAAAAGACGACCTTAATTCTCAGCTCTTGCCATCAAAGACACCGCTAATGGCTGTTTCTTGTCAGCACTCCTAGATACTGGAATTTCAGAGTAAGTAAACCTCGTGTCATATTGTCTTCTAGCGGCCACTGACTCCGTTGTTATTCAATAAATGCTCATCATACCGATCATCAGAGACTACACAACACTTGCCAGCAGGGACAGTCGAATAAATGGTGGTCAACCAGGAATCGTTTACGCTTGCACCTACATGTAAAGGCATCACGGCGGGAGTTGCAGCTTTCAGTTACCTTTATATTCCCTCATTGAGCAAAACCTCCTGCGTAAAGACTGCATTAAAAATAGTACTAGCCAAGGACTTCCGCACTCGGGGCTTGGAAAAACGACTATTTAGAAGCCTAATGAACGCCCCACAGACGGGGTTCCAATGAGACACTCTTCTAGATGAATGACAAGGTACCATTCTTATCAGGATAGACCAGAGTGTCTACAACCTCACTCGACAATACCTGCGGCTCTGTATCGGTACACCACTCGCTGCAGGTCCATCACAAGAAATATTCACAGTGGCAGGAACAGATCTTTGAACATTTTTACGGACGCCAATAGAACCTAGAAATGTGGTCGCTTGTGTCATTCTCAGTAAACGTAACTCATTAATATTCAGTATTCATTTCATCATAAATGTTTGCATAAATGCGATTGTTTAGGAAAACAGGAATTATGGAATGACTTAAACGAATTTTTGATTGTAACTACACTGAGTTCAGATAGCGCTCGGTAACTATGTGATATAATTGCAAGAAAAGTGCATCAGCTTCACACAAGAAATTACAGTTCATTGTGTCTGCTCTTCTTGGCTGGCGGCCCCCCAAACACCGTTTTATCATCAATTATCAATATCAATGAGCACAGTCCTTAAAGTATATATCCGACCGGATGAGCGTAACATCATAAAACAGGATTTTAAAACAGACAAGGACCCGAAGTGTTAGGTTTGATTGGGATCCGCCCATGAGCGCCACGCGAAGGTGGAATGATGTTCCCCCACCCCCGCAAGCGACTTTGTTCGTCCGATATGCTTGACTTGACTACAGTCAGATGGTCGTCGATTTGCACGACGCACCATGATCATACACTCACTTTAAGCATGTCATTGAAGAGAACCCGTCACTGTATATCGCATATATCCCTTCGGTCACGTGGAGCTTAGGCACGTTTGATGTAGGACTTTGTCACTAACGATCACATGAACGGGATTCTGACAGATTATCGAGGTTGATCAACTTTTTGTGCAGAAAAGAAAGGATCCATATTGCGGATAAAGATAACATCCGTTGTAGCTGTGAACATCAATCCTCTCGAGAATCGAGAAAATCGTAACCGGGAGAACATTGAAGAGACAAATTCTATCCCCGGATGCGATAAACAATCGAGTGGTATATAACAGCCAGCAAACCCTATTAGTTCCACGAGAACCTTCCTGTGCCACCGTGAGTTCAGTTGCGAGGAACCGTAGGGGACCACAAACAGGTAATATTAAAGTTTATGATCGAAAACTGCAGATCAAAATAGGCGTAGTGAACGAACAAGATCAGCACCGCACTATAATCCGTCAACAAAAAAAGCAGACACGTATCGGGCAGAAGGACCGAAATAGTGAGGTTCACCTAGGACGAATATCCTCGCGCCAGAGGACGATTTCAATGAACAGTCCTTCAGCCTTACAGAGACAGTACTCTTTCAGGATTCGGAGGCCGCTTGCAGAACTCAGAGCTTGACATCCTAGCAATGCGGGTATCAAACCCAGCCGAGCACCCTATCCAGTACCAAGGACACATTGCACACCGTTGAATCTGGTACCGGTAGAGGTCAGTACTTGCCACTTCTACAGAAGAGGTGGTTACGATGGATACACAATGACTATAAGAAAAATATACAGTGCAGGTTGCCCAACATGAAGTACCCCAAAACTAATCCAATGCAAACACATACACAAGACCGATAGCATTATTGTAAATCGGTGTATTATACATGATCTTTCAAAATCCAGGTTTACAGCTCTCAGAAGGGTGTCCCTTAAGCTGTGAAAAGGAGATTATTGAGAGAGTTTGCGGTGGCTGCAGGAAGTTACCTGGTAGTGGACTTCCATCATTTAGAACGCACCCGAAGATCCTCCAAAAAGTATCGCCCTAGCACGGCGAGGCTTTAACGGATTGGCGCCAGATTAGTCAGTCACAAGCGAGTTCCCGAGATTGTGAAATCATACGTTTATCAGCGGATAGTATCGTGGGATCAACGTGCTGCTACTGTAAAATCCGAAATATGATGGAATGGACCGAGTGAGGCTTGAAATGGCGCTCCGATAATCATTGGGCCAAGCGACGAGCATAAAATTAGAGACAGAGACGCTTCCGGGATCGGATGGGTGCAGTCTGAAAAAGAGCAAAATGTGGCAGAGGACTGGAATCCGACGTAGGTTGGCGCCAAATCGTTCAAGTGTTTGACACGCCGAGTGTACAATTACCAACAGAAAACATCACTGACGTGGAATATGTGAACATAGGAGAGGTATCTCCCAGGGCCTGAGGGTGGAGAACCACTCATGCAGAATATCTGTCAAGCCTGCCGAACAGGTTGCGGGGCATCATACAATCGATGATTTACCCCAACGTGACAAACAATTGGATACCGCATAGCGCAAGGGCGGTTTAGACAGTGAGGTCGATAATTAGGTTCATTCTAAGCCTCCCAAATCTATGTTTCTGGCTTCCGGGATTGACAGTTTACATTCGCCCCTACATCAAGGCATACTCGTTGAAATGAAAAAATATTCTTGTATATATTCTTGCTGGTGCCAGTACTTGTGACTCCAACGCAAGTCGCCAATAATGTAGTTGCAACAGTGGTACCCTCTAACTTAGATAACGCCCTCTAATTCGGATATCCATCCAACATATAAACAAACTTTGCCAGTTAGAGTTGGTTATAAGTTCTGATAACCATCCATGGAGGTACGTTTGATCTCAAGCGGAATGTATCTGGTGGCGAATAGAGCATTTAATCGTAACATCGTAGCCGTAGCGTTCCTTTGTGGCCTCACTTGAGTTGTTACAACCTAAATTGGTAGAGATACGTCTTCAGAAACATACCAATCGACATGTATACCATAATTGATACTAGAATGTACTAGGAGCCGAGTAGAAAGTTTGGCAAAAAATTAAAACGACCCAAGATACGACACTAACTTTATTTTGGGTTGAGAAAGAAAATGGTTTCAAGGTAAATCAGTTAGAATGTTGACCGACAGAGTAGGTAAACATTGTGGATCCAGCAGCATGTCGTTGAAGCAAAAACAAAAACAAAAACACTAGGGATAAGTCTGTAGACAGGATATTTTTCCAAATTATAATCTTCTATTGGAACATAACGGCGAACACAGCTTCAGAATCGGCATACGACACACAGAAATAAAATCAATTCATTACGACATCTTACCAAAGCTATACCCGATCGTAAGTACTATTCCACGAATAGAGAAACTGCTCACTTTCAGCAGAACGTCAGTCCGAGGATCCGTGTCCCATCCTAAAACATACGACAAAGTAATAAAAAAACAAAGCTTCTGGCAACTTGCAAACTCTCTACCGCATTTTGATGAAGGGCGGGCCACAAGAACACTTCTTGGTTCATCTCAGAATAAACTCATGAAGTGATCTGAATGTTCAATTTTCCGATGTTTTATTCAACCCAAACTACCGACAGATTCATTTTAAATTTGACTTAAGGGAGGAGAAATAGAAAACAGACAACGAGTCATCAGGGCGTACCCGCCACATCAACAGTTATGACGAGGTGCGGCATAGAATCTCCCTACTCCCGTCACACCCGTGACTATGATATTCTAAGAAAGAGGTCTCATGGCTCAAGCTGCCATAGAGGAACGGCCTCATACATTGATTAGTTAACATGGCCACGAGCATGATGCAGACGTCTCTTGGAAAAGACTGCTATGCAGTGTTGTAAACCGTTTTGTTCCCGCTCCCTTCCCTTAAAACGAAAATATAGAGGTCAATTGATAATGGGGGCTCCGCAAGAATCACCTGCAGCTTGAGGACTTTTCATTGAAACGCACTGACTGATGATATGCGCCACATGACATGACTCGCAGGCATCATTTGCACATATATGAGAGGGCTTGTCTTGGGAAGGCTGATGAGAAATCGTTGCGAAACCATCAGTAGAGAAGACAAGAGAATATAGCGCATCCTAGAGGACAAAAAAGGATGTATCCAGGGATTACTGGCGCTCCTTCACCACAGTCAAATATATGTGTTCGCTCTCCTCTACGCAGCATCTCGGTTGCTCAGCTTTTTTGGGCCCGCAATAATGTTCACCACTTACTTTGGAAGACCTGGTTGATTTAACGACAGGACGCAGCATCTATCGAGGAAGATTATAGTGTACCGCAATTTCTTGTTTTAAATAGTATGAAAACAGTTTTGTCAAAAGTTGGGGGGGGGGGGGGGGTGCCCATCACAACAACCACGATTGAAGGCTGATAGGACAGCATGGCTATATCGAACTATCAGGCACTCGATACCCTTTTCATTAGATCCGTGAATTATAGTGGACGAATCCGATCACGTCATTACATATTTGGGATAACCATATCATAATGGCTATGGGCGCCATGATTTTGCTAATCTACGCTAAACTAAGCACTAATACATGTTGTACAGTAAATCGCACGACATGTTTACGTGTACAAATGTGTAACTGGCTACCTATCCCGGCGTTGTGTAGGTAAGTAGGAAATTTACAACTATTGTGTATAATCTGCACACTGGATGTTTTTTTACACAACCCTTTCCACATGTTTATGTATTTCTTACACACTATCGCAAGGCGTGGCTGGATAATTCTACACAACATTTTTGAGAGTGTGTGTGTGTGGGGGAGGGGGGGGGTAACTCTAGGTAGAAAAGTTACTCTCATCGCCTACCCCTTGTTGCGGGAACTGTTACTGTAGAGTGTACCACTTATTTTTACTTGAGAGCCAAGGCAACAAATATGCGATCATTATTGACTATACTTTTTATTAAATATTGGTTGATTTTACATATTCATTAGAATTCCCGTATACTTCTTACGGTATTTATCAAATATAATCATTATTTATAATCCATCCAGAGGGCAATTACTTCCGTCGTAACTTTCTTCACCAGATGGTTCTATCTGGTCTGGTGGTTGCAACACCCGTATTCCCCCCTGTAATCTCGTAGCTCAACACTTGTGTAAGGTTCTCCTTGGTTTACAGCATGGCCATATCATTACTGGCCCCGAAGCCTCGTCTGCTGACAAACAACATAATAATCCATATCTAGTGTTGTTACATCCAAACTACAGACTACTTCCCGTAAAGGTCCATTTTCGACCAGTTTCCGGTTTCCATGACCTTTCCAAAGTTTCTCACCAAGAACTGCGAACACGTGATCAACGCGGGAGACCAGTAAACTACTGAAGTGGTGGATTGGTCCAGAACGTTGATTATGCTGGAACGAACATGATCTTTCAGTGCCAAAGCAGCAATAATACGGACCTTAATTGATTCATGTAAAAACTAACCGACGATGAAATAATTTCTATCCGGTTTTATCTGAACTGTATCAACGCTACTTTGAGATCGTTTTGATTACTATTTCCCTCTGTGGAACAGTTGTCCCCCAATTCAATTGGGGAATCTTTCCCTATTCCGAGAGGTACTGGTACGATCGTATCTATCCTGCATCCGTACTAGGCCGATGCAGGATAGATCATATAGTATAAATGAAGAAGCATCACAACAAATGGCAGACATTTGATTTAATCAACTTAGCTCACCATTCATATTATGAACATCTAAAACACGTTTGAAGTATCTTCTGTTATATATCGCCGTTCCTCTGTTCCTTTATCCATGTAGAATTCGGGGGTAATAACAAACGATATAAATTCAGCCTATTAGCAGATAATTTTCTCACGTTTATTTAATTCAAAGAGGCGGTAGTATGTCAGCCCAATTGCTTTCAAAAAACAAAGTTATAAGCGACCGTGATGATGCGTTTCCATATCATATATAAAATGAGTAGGCATGCTAATGAGACGAAAGCCAAGTAACTGTTTTTTTTCTTTGAAAAGTGGAAGTGTCAATGTTACTTTTATTTTTGCATGACACCCTCAAAAAAAAACAAATTTCATTTTACGGTGTGTTATGTCTCTGATTCAAATGAGTCATACCATCAGACCGATATTACGGTTTATCGTAGTTATTGTGTAGTACTCGTCCGACACAACCCAGATTTTTATCACCCGGACATGGTCAAATATGCCGATTTTATACTGTGAGTTGTTTGCGCCCGTCCTCTGTAATTTCCTTTGTCTTATACTTACATATTGTTGATGCTGCGGTCCGTGGGTGGACCCACCGGGCACGTTCTTAGTGCGTTCATCGCAGGCCGCCATCGCCGCTGCGCAGCAAGCTACAAGAGACAATACGATCGAAATTTGCGTTTGCATAGTGGATACATGGCTATATTCTTTTAGATCATCTTTTGTAACGAAATGAGACCTTAGTTACACCTAGCATTTATTTATTAGCCTATGCAGATTTGACTAGCACCATCAATGATGGATTGTGTTGTCATGTTGCGTTCTAAGAAACTAGGTCTCTTATTTTACTCACTGTATAACCAATCCTCTCCTGGCTCAAACTGACTGTTCAACATTCTTACAGGTATTTTACCGAACCACAACCTGCAAATCTATTGACCGGACACGCTAATCCTCCTCACGTTAGCTTTGTTTATCAAGGCATGTTAACGCTATTATTACCAAAATCTAGAGCCCCGAATCTATGGGGCGTTGAATTGCCTGACTGTAATTCACGCCCACCAGAGAACTGTATATGTGGCGGTTTAACGTTTCCCGTATTTGCATAGGATCCAGTTCAATTGGCGAATGGCCACTGCCCGCCATTTAAAAATGTATTAATAAATTCAGTCAGCTTTTAGAGGTAAACGTCAGCCACTGAAATCGCGTTTCAAGTGAGTCCGTCTGCCTGGATCTTTCCTCGGTCCAGTCAGAGTCAGTCAGCCAGTCGTCAGTCATTTATGCCGACTGACAGAAATAGGTTCAATACTCTTGTATTTTCAACCTACACACCTAACACGGTTGCACAGTTCAGATATCGTGAGAATTTTTCACTGTTAATTTTTAATGAACTTTATCCAACACAGAAAAGAAAATTCGTTAACATGCTAACAACCTACGACCTCAACTGGAATGATACATGACTGTGCTCTTTAGATATCATACTGACTTCTCCCAAGGTTCATTATCCTCCAAAGGTTCCATGTCTTCCATGACCTTCAATGACCTTGATTCACGGGTGAACATTCATTCTTATTCATATTTCGCAACATATATGCTACCGTTACCTAATCTATTGTGGCATCATCATGCTCAAATGGAACGCAAATCCATATCGGGTCGGCCCCCCCTTTCCACATTGGCATCCCACATATCTAATTTGAACTTACATGTTTACCTCTGTCAGATATCATACTGAACAAGTTTTGTGAGCTTTGCCTCTCACACCCTCGAATAAACTTGATTTCCCGCCAAAAAAACAAACAATTGTTCCACCGCTTCTATAATTACAACCGCAACCTAATTTTAACTTAATACCTACCGGCCTTCCGTTGTTTATATGGTGCTGATGAGCTTTCGGCGGTTTTTGCTTACGGGACCTAGCAATAACCTCGACCTAACACCAAAAACAATGAGTTCCTTCTTCCCCCCATACATAATTGAGTAGCCACAATTGTTCTGTACTAGTCGAGAAAGGTTGAATTATCGCCACTGTCCACCCGCAACCATACGATCACGGTTCCTAGGTTAAAAAAAACAACTCTCTGACCGGTCGATATTGAATCAAACGACCCTGTGTTTTCCTAATTTCTTCAAGTCGGACAACTGATCAAATGGAGCGGTATTCGTTGTGATAGATCCCCTGTGCTAATGACCTACCTGTTTCCTCCACTCTCCGGTGTCAGTTCTCACTTCTGTGCTGTAGGACCACGGTGCCAGTATAAGCTGTGTGTAACTGTGCCAGTCAATGAACACTTTTGTTTTTCGGCCCGCAGATTCAAGTTCTTGGAAAGGTCTCTCGATTGCCTTGCCGTTTCTGGGTTGTTCATTGGAGTGAACCCCCTGAAGACGATGGAACACGGCCACGGGCTGGCTCCGTTCACTGTTGCGAAAGAGAATAGAACGACTGGTGAACTGGCCAGTTAAATGAACGAAGACATTGCTGTTATATGCTAGAAATGTATACATTGTACTAATATCATTCTCGCAATATAGCAGGATTTGATCTTAAAAAAGGCCGTTTGGGTGATTTTTATCGCGTTACCCTAGTGCCATAAAAACTAAAATCCCAAACATTCACTCATGAATCCCTTCTTCAGGAACACTACTGATATTCGTCATTGCGAATAATTGTGTCTCATCGTTCTTTTGCAGTCCTAACTGCAGTGTGGGACTACTATATACTGTCAACCTAACAAACTCATTCAACCTCCAATTTCTCCTCTTTATTCCATGTTTAAATAAGACTGCAACACTAGCGGTTTATCTCTCGAGAGCGGTTTTTCTTATTAAAGATGGCAAACTAACGAATTAGTACCAAAAGCAAAAAGCTTAGTGATTCCTGACGGGGCTGATTCTTTTCTGCCAACCTATGGCCAGTCACCAAGACTGATAGCACGTAGCTAATTTCAGCTTGATTGGCCAGCATTGTCGACTTAACGTGTTTACGGTTTAACAGACTTTGACCTCTGATGACCTAATTTGACCTTTGACGACTCCAAAATAATAAGGTTCATGTACACTCATTATGGGAACCCACATACCAAGATGAGCTCGACCCATCCAGATGAAATCGATTATCCTGTTTCACAGCTGAATTGGCCAAAATAGATAATTGTTCACAATTTTCAAATTGTGTACTGAAATGACGCCCCAATCTACGCCAACCCAGGGGCTCTTGTACTCCCCTAAGAAAGCTGCCCCCACACCAAATTTCAACTTCATTGGACAAGCAATCTGGACTTATCGTCTCACTAAGTTTTCAGATTCGACTTTTGTTCACCTCAGATGCCCTTTGACCTGATCCCCCCCCCCCCCCCCCCTCCAAACATGGGGTTCATGTACTCACCATGGGGACCCACATACTGAGTCGACTTGATTCATCGGGGGTCGAGTTTTATCGTGCTCACAAGCCCACGGCGTTACATACACACCATACACAGACATACACACGCACACACTGGTCCATTATGCATAGATTTCCTGTGACTTTGTCAAGAAAATATAACGTGACAATTTAGGAATGTATGTCCCACTTTCTTGGTAATGAGAAGTGATTGGTTTGATTTTGTAATCTGACTCGCAGCTCGAGTCTGAGGTATATAACGCCGTCCACGCCGTAACTAGGAGATACCTGATAACTACATTTGGGGAAGATTTTTTCGCTGATAGTTATTGCCTCTAGCAGGACAATCGTCAACTATTTGGGACTTGCGTCTCACTAATATCCACTGCCCCCACCCCCATACCAGTTCAGTTTCCGTCATGTGCTCACATCAACGATGTATAGTGAGTGCCCCACAATGTTAACAGGTGAAGCACAGGCCCATTTTTCAATCCGTCCCAGATCCAATTTCTATTAAGTTTTTATGTACTCAGGAATAAACATTTACGGTTCTAGTGGTTAGGAGCGCGCCTTCCATGAGCTCCAGTGAGTTCCAGTATTTGGTTTGCATGCAGCAACCTAAGCCTGTCCATACTACGAAAACTCCATTGTCTTTGTGTTGTATGTTTACGAGGCCGCCTTCATCAGCTTTGGCATCGGTAATGTCTCTTTCGGAATAGATTGACGCGTCCCCGGATTGGCACATTTTGACATTAATTACTCACTTCCCAGTCGCGTTTTAATTAAAACGGTTCACTCGGACCCATACATCAAAGTCTGATTAGGCTGACGAGACTTCCTCCACAGGCGTTCCTGCAGGATAGGAGGAAGAGGAAACTTACTTTTGAATAGAAGAGCACCGACTCGGTTAATTGCAACAATGACGAAATAACGGAAAATTGTTAACCCCTAAGAAGCTCAGAACCAAATTGAATTCGAATAATAGTACGAAGAAGTGAAGTTGGAATAGGAAGCTATTATATGGGATAAAGGATGACGTCATCACCGAATATTCAAGGGTCGTAGAGGTCAAGGGGTCGACGATTAGGTGAGATTTGGAGCAGACTGGAAGTTAGGTACTCAGGAATTAAATGCGCCAATATCGGTAAGATAGTGGTCTCTGAACAGTCGTAGATTTCCCATTGGATAAATATGAAAGTTGCCAAAAAATATGGATGGTTTAGATTTGCTTAAAGCTGTCATGGATTATTATTTGCACGAAATTTGGTATCCCGGTTTTGGGTTGTGTTATTTAGTGTACTTGAGCAGCTGAATAGAAGATATTCTAGCATGGCCCTGAATTTACTGGATTATCTTGATGATTGACTAATAATATTGAACTGAAACTTGTCTTAATAATTGTTTTATAATCTTCAGGCCCCTAACAACTCGATAAAATCGGAAAGGGTTCAATGTTTAATAATGTGTGAGCAGAACGGCATAGAATTAGCAGCGCATCGACAGGCTGGAGTAACAGCAGCACCACATTCCCAGCCCTCGGACATCTGTTCTGAAGCTCCTATACAGACCAGAAGTCAGAGTGGAACCATGTTGCTAACCTGCAAACCATAGCCCTCACTTATAGTGTGTTTTGTGAATGTGATTTGCGACATGGTTCGCATTTCGTCAGAAGATTAGAATATGTTCCGTTTGAAGCCTCCTCAATTCGAGCTTCACATTATTAGCTTTAGTTCGCTCCGTGATGTTCTACTTTTATCCTCGATGGGTTTCTTCCAGACGCAATCGATTCGTAATTCCTGAATGAATTATTATTTTTTCTGTGCTTCCGAATTACTTGTCGACTTTCCGTGTTTTCCGAACAGGGTAACCCTCACTGCAGATGTTGGCGCAGAATTTTGCACTACGATCTACCACCTTTACTATGAAGCACAAAGTTGTTGTTGGGGGCATATGGTCGAAGAAATTCGCAGATAGAGAGTAAACCCCTGAAATGTTTTTTCCGCATGTTACACACAATAGGCCGCCTTCCTCACTTCGAGTTGTGTTCTCTGACGGAACTTTGAACAGGGCATGCACACAATACGCGCTCTAACTGTCCCTCTCCAGTTTAATAATGATAGCTCCTGCCACATTCACTTCTGAAAAAAATCCGATGGCCTAACATTGGAACTAGTAGTACAGAATTATTTCCAATATAGGCCAAAATTTCGCTCGAAGTTTTCACTAATTAGCGTTAAAACATATCAGTAGAATGATTTTCTGGTAGGCGTGAGGATTAGCCTTAATTCCAGAAAAGGAGAAACCTGTCCATTGCGCAAATTTTCACGTTCGTTTGGCAGAGAAATCCTAACCTTCGGATATTTTCAAGTAAATATAGCATTTCAGATGTGGTGGCTAGTGTGGTCCCCTCTAGACCTATGGACTCTGGCTCGCAGGGGTCAACTAAAGTTCACGTTATCAGTATTTGCTTCATCCATGACAACCTTTAACGGCATATCACCATATACCGGTATTTAATATGGGAGGGTGGTCCTCAATCCGAATATGAATATGCACTGGAGACTTCAATAGCTGTCAGTTTCAGAGTTTTACTCACATCGCTCCAAGTATAAGCATACCCATCGCCGTTTAAGCTGGGAATAATATGAAGATCGAACATTCCGAGGACCCGCCTGGCATCTGGATCACCATCTGCATACTCCCGCAGTAGCTGGTAGAAATGAAAACGTCTTTTACGCTACTATTCATATATAGACCAGTATGTACAATATTAACATAACATAAATTGCTGCGTTCTTTCGAACCTCGTAAAAAACCAAGGGGGTTTGTGATTGCGTCACATGACTGTTGGAAGCACGTACGGTTTGTGTTTACTCTAACTGGTAATTACCAAAGTCACGACTTCGAAAGATCGCACCAATACTTTCACTTGTATATAGCGTGTTATCCCCGAAACACAATCTTGATGCGCTTTCTAGATTTCAAACCCGATCATCAGTGACGTTGAAGCACAATCCATATGGAAGTTCGCAAGTTCGCACCTCTCGCCGTTCACTTCCAGCGCCATTATTCCAGGTGCAGTGACCTTTATCCGATGAAACTGCCACATACGGTGCTCACACCCCACATGCTTCCTCGGTAGATCACTGTGATTCCACATGAGGTAAGAAAATTGAACAGCTGATCCGCACTGCTTCGGAAGGTATTTCCTGATCGGCTAATGGTATTGTATTGTAGCTGTTATATCATGTGTTATGGTGAGATTCTCGCTATGACTACAATACTGTTTTCGAAGCTAGACCTATCCAATGGTTTCTTTACAGACAGTCACCACTCCGGCCTAATCGAGCAGACTAACGTTGGACACACAGTGACGTCGTGACTGAGACGCATCTCCCGGAGGCAACTCTCCAAAGGCCTTCATCAGAAGGATACCAAAATCGGCAACAATGCCAGACAATATGCTGAGCCCTTGTGCGCGACCTGACTTACCGGATGAATCTCATATACGGATATTATTTAAACACTGGTTAGGGAGTCTGGGTCGCTGAATCAGATGACACTATGCGGATATGAACTATGTTGCCAGCTCTCATTGCCATAACGGATGAAATATATTGTTGAGTAATTTACAGCCCGGGAATATAGCGGTTATACCAGGTCGTGCATGATTTCCCCAATTGATAATTCAAAAAGTCGGATCTTACTAGTTCAGTCGATGAGAAATTAAAACATGACACTATCGTTCACAATCAGATGATCGTTTGACGTTATCGATTTAGACATTCCTCCTATAATTTGCTACTTAGAATACAGGTAAACACGGAAAAGTTCACCTGTGACGCAGGTTGAATCTTGACTCTAAAGACCTATATTCTCCGATGCATGCACCTGTTAAAAATATAGATACTGAAACAACCTTGGCAGTGAAGTACATAACCGTAAAAGCCGGGAGAGATCCACTCACGAGCATGTTATACCGCCCTCAAAATCACGACGGGTTAGGGTCCGAGGAACCTGTTACGGGAGGGGCGCTGTTGATCTGTTGAAAGATTATCAAATGTCCGCATTGAATAGAGGCCACATATCAATCGTTTGAACTGCAACATCTGCAATTAAACCTAATAAGGTGGGTTAGCGTGCTTAGATCGTTGCTTCCTAAAATTCAATGGCTGTTAAATCTGTCCAGACTTGCAGTACTTCATATTTTCAAAGTTTTATTCAAAAAAAAAACCAAAAAACCGCCAAACCAAAGTTCAGAATGAGTGCGTCCAATAAGGCGCAATCGGGCGAACGTCACGGGGTCGCCCTGTGATGCAAAATCATTGTTTGTTTCGGCGGGACTGAAACAGTATTCTGATTCCTTTCAACAAAGAAATATCAGGAAAACCCCCAATCAATAACTGTAAATAATAGCAGAAGAGGTGATGTAGTCCGGTAGAATGTACATGGACACCAGTTATGATAATATTTCTACAGTTAGACTGTTCTTTTGTTGAAATAGGGGTATTGTTATAGGATTGCAATTCCATTTTCAGGAATGCTTCGTTGTGCTTTCTCAAGTGACGAACAGGTATAATTAAGATTCATAGTGGCCACAGGTCATGGTGGTTGTGGACAATTACGATAGCGCAAAAAATGTTCACGATGAGTGATACGTAGAACAATTTAACTGGTTCTCGACCTCTCTGATGGAACAATCCTACATTAATGGGCGAGGCCTATTTCAACCCTACCTTCAAAGGATGCCACTTTTCTTTTAGCAAACGGGTTCTCTCAAATCTGGAACCTTTTAATAGTATATGCTAAACTATTAAAATTACACACACACGGATTAATGGAATTATTCCAGCAAGACCTGTGACCTCGGTGTGCCCTTAATCTCTCACAATCAAAGGAAGCCGAATACACCAGGAACGTCTGAAAAAATCACATCAATCCGCTATTATTCACAATAGATGAGCTTATGGGATATCTCGAACGCTATTGTGACATTATTGGGACTTGGGTAGACCGCACCAATCAAGTTTTGTTAAGAGCCAGCTGGGTTGTCAACCATTACGCAAATCAGACAACTCCTCCGTCACAAGTTTGTGGCCCCCTCATAGTTGACTCATACACCGAACTGCATCACCAAAGCATCTACCGATCTTGCACACGAGCTCCTATGCTGTGTTCCAAATTGCTATGCATGTTTTCGTGCTAGAAGACGCACGACAACTCTTTAACATACAACCTAACCACCACACATAATTGCAGCATGAGGGCATTGGCGGATCAGACAGACAGACAGACAGACAGACAGAGACTACAATGTGACCACTATGCCTCTCCTTGAACCACTTCCAGGCGAGGCAAGAAACTGGAGAGGTTCTCACAATATTTTAAAGAATAGCTGCTGGTTTATATGGATATAGCTATTTCGCCGTCCTACTCTTTCCGCCGTACAATTGCAATATTGACGGTGTATAGTCCATGAGCGGTATTTGCATCGTTTCTCCTGTGATGTTATAAATTCACAAATCGGTCCAGAGTCCGATTTGCAGTCTCCTTGTAGCCTTCCAGCCCTCCCACCTCCTCCCCATTTGCAAGTCTGAAGAGATGTTCATCTATTCAAAACAACTTCATAAAGTATAGCTGAACATTTGTTAACACAAAAAAGGAGGGACCGGAACATGTGCATTATATCTATCTATTGGCCCACTTAGCCAAATGATCGCAGACGCATCTAATACAACATCACACATTTCGATGTTATAGTTCAATATCCACCATACTTTTAAACATTCAATCCATGTACAAATGTTTCGAGCTACCTACTAGGGTTATCTAGTAATGTCCCTAGTTGAATGATCTAGACAACAATTAACGGTTATCTGGTTATAGTAAGTGCGCGAGGGGGAGGGGGGGGGGGGTAAACTAAGCTGGCTCCGGAAATGCACGTCATGTTTGAATAGGTCAGTCGTGGAATCCAGATATGAACGTTTATCAGAATTATGTCTCCGACTAGGTTTTACTTTCTGTGAATTCTCAGATGTCAATTCGGTCAACGGCGTTAGTGTTTGGTTATCTGATATTTATTCAAGCCCTAAAAAGCCTAACGGTTACAGTAACATGTTCAGGCAACGACTGCGTTGTGATGATCCCTAAATTTAGTTTTTAAACAGATCAGAATTTCAACTGAAAGTATTTGATTCGAGTGTATCAGTTATCGCAATTGGGAAAAATTTCTATTGAATCTTCTTCCAGTAGGCCGAAACCTTTGATACCATTAGAAAACTAGACATGCGTAGGCGGGTAAACCGCCCACGTGTATATCCCCGCTTTTGAGCAATCATTGGGAAGAAATATTTACACCCATAAAGACCTCCATTTTGGTCAAACTAAGAGAGCCTTCCTCCACCAGTCTTCACCAAGTATCTATATGGACTTACGAAAATCACTATTATGCAAATTTTACCCATGATGAACTTGAAATGACTTTTAACTTTGTCAGGAACAAATGTAGCCCCCATCCACCAAGTTTTCTGTTCAAATACGACAACGTTGGAAATCGCCTAAATATGCCAATTTACCCTCGGCGATGACCTTGAAATGGCCTCCACACTTTTGCGGGATCACCTATCGTCCCTACCCTCCCAAGTTTCGTTCAAATCCGACAAACTTGAAAATTTCGTGTAAATTATGCAAATAGCAGTCCCCAGGATTGCAGTGATGCCCACTTTCGAACTCATCCTAAATTTCACTAGGTCGTTCATATGTTATAATTTCATATCAGTCGGATAAGTGGTTTAACAAGATTTATTGCGCTAACGCCTGAAGTTTCCGACGACGGCGGAGCCTGGGACGGCGGCGGCGGAGACGGCGGCGGCGGCTACTTACCCAAAACCAAATTATCCCCGGACACTTCCAGTGTCGCGGGGATATGAATATGAATCCTATATCGGCTGCAAGGGCGGCACCACTTGTCGGAAGTTGAGGGGTCTAAAGCAAGTTTGCTGGACCAAAGTAGCGAAGAGCTATTTTTGCCTGGGGCAAAAAACGTTTGTAGGACGGCCCAGTTGCGTGTGGGTAACGACCTCGAACCCCCAGTGTTTGTGCCTTCTGAACGGTGTATAATCCAGAAAGGGTACGAGGGATACTTGGACAGTCAATAGCAAGGGCGTAGGAACCGGGGGGGGGGGGGGCTGGGGGGGCGCTAGCCCCCACATCAAAATCGGGAGGGGCGGAAATATCATTCCACCCCCCACTTCCCAAGGCAGAAAACCCCTTTCCACAAATTATTAGAAATGATTGTAGGCTAACTAATCGCATTTAATTTATGTTATCCTCCACACTTCACTTTCCACGGGGCACGATCGCTAAGAACCTCAGATTATATTCGTATTACTCCACGCAATATTTTGATCGTTCAGGCCTTCGTGTTGTAGCCGAGGGCCGACCAGCGATATAAAGCTCTACGTAAATATGTAATGTAAATGCCACAAAAAGCCCAGTACAGTGAGTATTGTGTATGTAGCAGTTGCACCGGCATGCACAGAACTGCACTGGTCAGCTGGAGAATGAGTCAGTGTCAAAAATAGAACTGGGTATTGCCAATGGCGTCTTATACTTGAAAATTTGTATCAATGTTCGCGTAGAATAAAAAGGACTTATCCTCGGTGGTGCCTACTCTGTACCATTTTCTGTCTGCAAGTCTGCATAGATGTTACTCAGAAAATGTCATTCTTTATATTAACACTGGGATCAGTACAGTTAGCAGTATATAAATATATTTAATGATTTACATGAACGCCAAAAATTTTCTCTTAGAACTAACTGCAAAATATGTCAAAGATTTTTCTTCAATCCTTAATTGGCTCGGAGATCGGACTAGCCTCAGTCAGTAGAGCTCCAGACTGCCAATTGCGAGAACAAAGTTTGAATCCCATAAATCGATCAGCTTTTCCGTCGTGCCCTCTGGCAAGGTGCTTCACCTTCATTGCTATTCTATTCCCAGGTGTTGAATGGGCACCTGCGAGGAAATTGAGTACAATCGGCATTGTATTAGCTGGTGCCAGTTACTCTTCCTGTGATTAATCAGATCTTCCTTCATTTCACAAACATGAAACTCATCAAGGCTTTATAATCAAGCGGTTGTAGGTAATCACCAGCAACACCTACAGTATAGTGAGTCCCAGAGATTTTATAGGTGGGTGACTGTGGCAACTTCCTATCATAGCACTATTCCAACATGGAACAACTGTGAAACAATTTGCATATTAGCCCAGAAGTGTGATTAGAACCCACCTCAAGGCCCTTGGTTTTTCACATTTTGGCTAACAGAAAAAAAGGTGGATCACAAGTCGTAATCGTGAAAATTGTGATTTGTTCCCACAATGGAAATGGGTGTAAAGTGTGCTCTGTTGCACCAAATTGCATCTAGACCTATCTGAGAATCCAAAAATTTTCCAAAGAGGAGAGGGGCACCCTTCCCCTTAGAACCTTCCCCCCAGGTCCGTCAAACTTCAGCCCCCACTCAATAAATTCGTTCATACGCCACTGGTCAATAGCTTACCATGTCACCAAGTCACTATTGATGAAACGTTTCATACACGTCACGCCACTTACCTCAAGAGCACCGATGGAACGACCCTCGTACGTATCCCAAACGTGAAATTCTTCACAAAATCGTATTCGCTGGCAATATCGGCGACCCACTGCTGAATCTGTAAGTGAACATCCGTCGGTTTGAATATTTGACGGTGGGTAATTCGGCATATGTATACTCGAGGGGAGAGCTCCTCCAGCAAAGTGCATATGGAGTGAATATGAACAATGAAATTTTCGTTGGTTTTGAGTTGGGTGTTGGACCCGCAGCTGTACTTAGTTGCGGGGCCACACTTGGTGTCACCATTTTCCTCAGAGGGCGATATCGCCCACATATATTACTCCACCTTCGTGCTCTGTTAACTTCATTGATCGCATTCATACAATAAAACGGCGTTATCATAGTATATGATTCCATTCAGCACACGGCTGTAGTGAAGTTCCTCGAGCTTGACTGTTATCACCAAAACATGCAGGCCCATTGGTGTAGGTGTATTATTTCGAGTTGACATTGAGGTGGAGGCGGGGCTAGCCACTACATACATACATACATACCTACATACATACATACATACATACCTACATACATACATACATACAGACATACATACATACAGACATACATACATACATACATACATACATCATACATACATACATACATACATACATACATAGTTGAACAATTTATTGCATCTTTTACCAGAGTAACATATGACATTATGATTACAAGCGGTGGAATAAATACAATCATCATACTTGAATGAGGAAACGAGTAATAAAGACATTTACAACGGCAAGTGGAACACTGTCAGTGGGGGCCAAATCACACCTCAGATACCACCAACATGTCCATACAGTCAGGCATGTGAGACAGTATCGAACGGATTGTTGCAAATATTACATTTTTTATCATAAACATTCGGATAATATTTATGCAGCAGAGAATTACATTCAAGTAAATTGCAATCTCGATCTAAAGATGAATCTGACAAGGTCATCATTCAACATCAAGTTGGACAGGTACGCAGATGAAAGAGACTTGTCACACTCGGCTTTGAATATTCTGCCCTGTGATTCGAGATTACTGAGTCTAGTGACTCTGCGTTTGGTGTGTGTACTTTTGATGTGCTTCGACACGGCTTTATGACATCGAAACACCAGGGACACATTCTCCTCCTCATGGTGATAGCGTAGGCATCATCATTGTATTCAAGTTGGAGATTCTCACGGATGCAAAGCTCATTCAATTCTACCCACACAAATTTAGTAGGCCATTTAACTTTGCCCCGTTTGGTTACTCCCCATTACCATCAACCTCGTAACTCCGAACAGATTGAAATTACCCTCATTCCCACTAAGAGTAGCCTTTCGCTTAGACATATGCAGTATCAGTGACGATCTAGCGCTGTGTCTAGTCTGGAGGCATCCGAATTCTCGGAACATTGTAACAGGAAAGACACTTTTTTTTTGGAAATGTACAATGCAACCGGATCCCCAACACCCAGCCACCTCTGCACCTGGGTATGAAAAATATATCACGGTTGGATGATTTATTAAGATGAAGCCACTCACGAATGTGCTTCACAATTCCATCCTCGATAGCAACAAGCGACTTAATAGTGAAGGTTATGTTGCTGAAATGGAGCTTGGACATCACATGTCATTAATTGCTTGGATTTTGGCAACTATGGGTGAATTACACTGACTGATCTTAAGTAGAGAGTGTTCACCTCGTCAACAATGCCGCTTAGCTGGGTTTCAGACGCTTTACTGTCTAAACTTATGTCATGACCGAGATAGGAATAGTGCCCAGTCTTTCCCAGCTTAGGATAACTTGATCTTGAATTACTACCCGAATCCCCGAGGTCCCATCTACTTTAGCCCAATTATTCCCAGTCCTTTGACCATGGATAATAGCGCATTTACGATGTTTCACACTCATGCCCGTCGCTGAGATAAATGCGTCTGTTTTTTGAGACATTGCAACAAGTGCTTGCTCCCGAGTAGCACAAACTACAATGTCATCCACGTAACCTTGGACAGATTGGGAAGAAATGCGCCTTCCTCGCCATCCATCAACCATCTCAGCCAAATATCAATTCCCTGTTCAAATACAATGATCGATAAGGACACCCTGGATAATCCCTCTCTGTCTGTGAATATAATTAGTGAACCCCGTTTTCGACTCCACTTTGAAAGCGGAATCGTATACACGTCCCTGATTAAGTAACTAGAGTCTCAGGATAACCATAATACCTCAGCGCATCAATCATGAAATCGTGATTAATGCTACCAAACGCATCTGCGAGATCGATAAACATGGTATACATTTTTCCTGATTGGTGGCGAAAGTCAGTGATTGATGATTTTAAACAAAACACATGTTCATGTAAGCCATTTCTAGGTAGTGACCCCTTTGCCTAGTTGAAAGTCTGTTATTGTCCAATATCCAGGGGATCAGTCTATTGTTCAGTATTTTCATGAACATCTTGTAGATGGTTATGAGCAGTGAGATGGCCTCCACTCCGACAGGTCAGCAGAATCGGTCTCCGCTTTAGGAATCAGTCGGACTGTGGCCTTCTTCCAGTCGTTCGGAACCTTCGAGTTCGTAAGACAGGTGTTGAATACCGCAGTAAGCTGAGGTATACATCCATCGATACATGCTGTAAAATCTTCATACGAAATTCGGTCGTGGCCAGGAGCGTTTCTGTTTGGCAATGTTTTGAGAGTTTTTTTCTGATTTCTAATTCGGTGATCGGACTGAGCAAATGATCGTCGTCGCGGGGAACAGGGATCGGCATAAGCTGTTGCCATGGAGCAGTTCGAGGATTCCATTCCCCGACACTTCGGCATTTCTCCGTGTAGTAATCCCTGACAACCTTCCATTGATACGGGGCACTTGATCGGACCATTGTCATGCCTCCTCGGTGGATTATCTCAATGGCGCGTTTTCTGTTTGAAGACCATAGTTCTGTCAGCTTTGTTTTGGAAACAGGTTTGTTGCGGTTGCCATTTTCATTTAGGGTGAATTGTGGTTGGATTTGCTTGCGAATAAGTTAATTTGGGGTTCAATAATGTTCAAGAGTTCATCTTTTGAGCAATTACCGTCCGGTTTGGTGTTATTGGGAACAGGAAATTTACCCAGAATACGACAGGAATATTTCAACAGGTTGTTTTATGATCAGTTCCATCGGGCCTGGTGCGTTGAAAATGGCCGCTGTGATAAAATATGCTGGACAGTAGCCCGACAAGCCTCCACCAAGCCGCGGGACTGGGGTGAATAAAGGTAACAATCTTACCATGGAATCGGTTGGCAACGTTCACTCGGAATTGCTTCTCCAGGGCTTCGAAACTGTTCCATTGGTCCTCGGAAGCATTGTCGGATTGCCGTATTGAATGAGTTGTTCCTTCACGACTTCCGGGTCCTGCCGTGTAGTAGCATCGTCAACGACCTGTTGAATTCGGCCAGTTCTCATGGCGGTTTTAAATGCTGTTTTCATGCTTCTCTCCATCGTTCGTCATACATACATACATACATACATACATACCATCGCGTCAAGGTAATGTTCATGAGTACATTGCACACATGCATACATACCTCATTAAATTCATGATAAACCGTGTAGTCGAAATTCACAGCTGTGACACCAACTCGTGATGTCTTTGTCTTTTTTTGCGTCGTAGTAAGATTTATCGACATCGTCTTGAAGGTCGCTCCTGAGGACACGATAAGAAAGGTCGCGTCTTTCCAGCATCCTTCCGAATTCTGCTAGCATACCACGTGGTACCATGATGTCACTGGACGAACAGTGCTGGGTTCAGTCCAAAAATCCATCTATTGTGTGGAACGAGACGGATATTGAAAAAATCATTGATAATCGGTATTATTGCAATCCCCTGTAGTTGTTAGTCATTGCTAAAATATGACATATTGTTATAACAGAGTTGCCTCTTAGGCTCCCTGTTTCTCTCTTCTAAAGAAAGTTGTACCCAGCTATGTACGCAGTCCTTGTTCTTCCTGGCGGATTGCAGAATTACTGACAGCATCGAATAGACCAGATTCGTTGTTGGGGTGAAATATCCAACAGTTTATGAAGTTATGGGTGAAACATTCCTGTTGAGAGTTGCTATGTTTTTCGAATCTGCAATTTACTCGCGTAGTCCGTCCAGCACGACACAATTATCCACCCCTAGATATGTGACAAGTAATCTTCAGCAGGTTTGACAAAACTGCATGGAAGCTGGTTCTCTTGGCTGATGTATACCTCGTCCTCTGCTACCGTAACCCTAACAGATAACTTATTCCCTAACCCTGACACTAAGTTACTGAGAACAGAGCCATTATTCTATATAAACAATACGAGCAGCTAATCAGGAAACACCTTGTTGGAGTTGCACGTATCCCAGGGATTCTCTCAGTCAATGATCGATCAATAATCGACTTGGATGTCTGTCGGTACAGAGGTATTACAGAGGTATTTGCTGATCATCATACACTTATTACATCAGTGTACACAAATTCATTCATAATTTTGAGGAGTGGTGATCGTAACGGCAGGGGTATAATTCACATTATAACTCACAATTCACAATATAATTCTAGGATGCAGGGGCACTAGGTTCCGAGGGGGGTTTGAGGAGACAACATCTCTAGGGACAGGGGTACAATATTTCCAGAGTGCAGGGGTCAAATGTCTAGGTGCAGGGGTACAATATTTCTAGGGTGAAGGGGTGAAATATTTCTCTGGTGCAGAGGTACAATATCTCTAGGATGCAGGGCTACAATATTCGCAGAGTACAGGAGTACAGGTCTGTCTAATCGAAGATATTGACCTATAAACAAAGAAAAAGTTAATCTGGGTAATCACCTATTCCAAGTTTACCTAATCTCAACAGAATATGAAACTTACATTCATTTTTCCTCCCATTTGATGTACCCATCTTACGTCCTCTTTGGTCTCCACGGTTAGTCGCCAGAGTTGGAACCTGTAAGCATAAGTTATAATTGAGTACAATTTTTCAAAAGATATTGACTACCATGATCCCGGACTTACTATAAAAAAAAAAAAAAAAAAACAGCCCGATTTATTTACACGATACGACAGCGCTTTCGAACCTTTTATGACCTTGGAAAATGGGCCTAGACCATGGCAAGTTAGGCAGTTAGGAACTGTTGCTTCAAGACGTTTGATTTTTTTCATTTCATTCATCAATCATGCTATTTCCGCTATGCTTGTTATATCCCTACTTCGGGGACCTTTGTTTTGCCTTCGCCGCGTCGCCACCGCGTCTGCCACCGGATTTTCCGTGTAAGCGCAATAAGTATTTAACGCTTCTTTCCGATTGATCTGAAACTTGGCACACATGTCCGCCCTAGGTAAATTTCGGATTAGTTCGAAAATGGCTATGCTTGCTGCCTTCTAATTTGCAGGTTTCACGATTTCATCCGATCTACATGAAATTTGATAGGTGGGCAAATTCCAAATTGTCAACCAAGACAGCAAAATTTCAAATTAGTTTTACCGTATTTTTTCTTTGTAGTTGGGATAAAGAATGTCTAAATTTTAATTTTCTGAAGGTTCCAAATTGGTCCCACGCAATTTCTGACAGGAAAGTATGTGGGAATTACGAAAGTTGTGGTGGGTTTGGGGTTGCGGAGGAGACACATTTGGCCCAAATTGGCGATCTTACTGTTTTTCTTTTTTTTTCAAATAAGAATGTAGTTTCACTTCTGCATGCCTATAAAGGGTAGTGCTACTTGCTACTATTAGCACTGGCACGATTCGGGTCAACCACCAAATTATTATTGCGAGATGGAGGTAAGATGTCGCGCGAATCCAGAGTGAAATGTCCTCTCCGCAACATTCTTGTCACAATTGCTTGTGCCATTTACACGCTAGTAAACGACTTCGCCAAATACTGACATAATTACTTCTGAAAATGTTGTAGTAGCCCTGTGGTGCAGGTCAACGTTTCGTGCGGAGGGATTTTTTTGGAATAAGTTAATCGCGTTTAGTGTTAACCGGAATAGACCTAGTCATCTGTAACTACTATGTGGTTTGACAGCATACCATGAGCACCATATGACGTTATAGGCGCTAATAAATTAAATTTATCTAGCACATAACAACATATTATTCCTTCAGTCTTTTGCTCGGGTGTATAGCCCACACTATGACGGAGTTTGCCCAAAGTAGGATACCTGCAAGATTTTAGTGATAGTAAATAGCTTTGCACCTAATTTGGGATAGGAATGCCCTCTTAATGAACACTCTCTAATACGTTGATTTGGTGTGATGTGCAACACGAAATATCACAGACAATGGTTCTTTGAAAACTTCTAGATAGATTGGAATTGTGTCCAGCTCTGACTTTGATTGTTTCGAATATTGAAAGTAGGTTAAATGGAGCAGATAATAAGCTGATGACTAGAAATAGGTTAAAAATGAAAATTTACAATCAATACAGAATCAATACACCAATTTCGGCACTTATTTTGGCACAACATTAGCAAACTTAAAATTGCATAACAGCTGTCTCAATCTGTCCTCTCCGCAACATTTAAGGGTCCCCTCCGCAGCACTGGAATATATTCCACTCTTCATCCACTGCCCCTGTCCTTGATCAGTTTCGAGCTACATGAGAGAGGTGATTTTATTAATGACATCATTTTTTATCACCACACTAGTGTAGCAGTCCATGGCATTTACCGACTTGAGAATACACAGCAGCCATCCGCACTCGTCCCCTCCGCAACATTCAGCTGTCCCCTCCTCAACACCAACAGCCTAACTTTGGACTGTCATCTCATTAGCTGTCAGATAGTGTTCTCAACCACATATGGTGAAGAGTGTTAATATGGCCACTGATAAAAAAACAACAAACCAATTCCACCTTATAGCATTTCCCAAATCGCGCACGCTTTAATAATAAAATATGTTTATTAGGAGACATTCATTCGTGCACGTTTCCCTCCGCAACACCCAAAAATAACGCCCCTCTTGGAGATGTTACTAGGACAATAGATTGAATTTGTAAGATGGTGGACCGAGCAGCACACGCACTTTCTCTTAGAGTACACAGATTATTAGGTTGGCTATATCAATGATGTATTATTGATTTAAATGTGTCCGAATGTCTCTTCCGTAACAGATTGTTATGTGGAATTGCTAAGGTGTAGACTTTAGACGGTTCCGTCTAAATGATGGTAATGATTTCAAGGACACCAGAGGTCAAATTGGCGAAATACGAATTTTCTCACTTCGTCAGATTTACAACAAAACTTGGTGGGTGTGGACTTTTTCAGTTGGTCCCGAGAACTGACAATATTCAAGGTCAGCAGAGGTCAGTTTGCAAAGTTTCAAACTTTGTCGCGTTTCAGCAAAACTTGGCGAATGTATATAGACTACAGTTAGTTCCAAAATAATGAAGGTCACTCCATTGAATGAAACTTCCCCCTCCGTCAGACCAAAAGTTATCCGGTTAGCTAAGCTTAGATAGTTGTCCGCCCCTCACCAAATCACTAATACAAATCGCTGTCCTTCGCCTTAGTTATACCGGTTAACTCGAGCACACGTCCGCAATTAGGATTGCTTCGAAGGTAAGTGCCAATGTCGGACGAAGACCAACCCAGATACATTAACACTGATCAGTACCAAGTTACGAACAATACTGGGCAACCCTATTCCACATGGCCCCACATGCCGCCGCCTCATAAAGGTTAACAAACCGAACCGTAAACAATACCGGCAGGATCCCCTGCATATGTTTGGCTGGGATTTCCCGGGATGCGTATGCGTATCCGGGCTCGATGTGAAAATCACATATTTACGAAAACGAAAGTTTGTTTCAGAAGCGAAAACACGAAGTGTATGCGCAAGACCATAAAAGGCAGCAACCAGTATTGTCGTTGCTTGGCTCTTTGAGAGAAGATATTCCACAGAATTCATTCGCGGTGATACGCATCCGCATACGCATTGGTACATGTGCTTAATTTCTCTATTCAGCGTTGGTTTGCCTTAATTTATTAATTTATGGCTTCTGTGAAACCAATATCTATCTTTGAAAAACTATATAGAACATATCAAAACACTAGCCCCCGCTCAGTTCACGTAAATTGGCGATTTTCACATACGCATACGCATCAATTGAATCCCAGCCTTAGTCAACTCATCAGCGGCCGACCCTCGACGTATGACACATTCACTTTTGATCAGACCACCACCTATTTGCATGTAACTAACATAGTAAAAGGAATGTAAATGTGTGTGGTATTCATATTGTTCGTAAGTAAATCATTACTCCTGAATATAAAATATTCAATCATTCACAAGATCGTAGTGGTCAAAAAGCGGTACACTCATTTTTTTCTTTCGCGTTCCACCTTGTCATCACCCTCGGCTGTTTCCCTTCCCCCCCCCTCGGAAAACATTCCTGTTAGGGCAACAACGCGTAGGCGGTCAGCCTAAGCCCCAAAACAAACCGATAGTCACAACGTAGATTGACAGTTATAATAATAAAAAAAGTGTTTTGAGTATAGGTAATATATGGGGCGAGTGAAAAGGAAGAAACTTTACATTCCTCTCCTATATACGGATCTATTCACAACTCACCCTCTGTAGTGTCCTTTCCCCCACTCTGGGGGACGGCGCTCGACAGGGAGAGCAGCGCAAGAAGGCCAACGAACAGCTTCATGGTGAGAGAAATGTAGCCAAATGCAGCCAAATTTGAAGTGATACCAATAGTGCGGTGGCAAAGGAAACGCCTGTTATGACTATAGATGATGTAAGCAAAGTCGGTTGCCTCGCCAACGTTGTACTGAAGAGTTAGACTGACTGGATATTTATGACACGCATTTAATCTGCTTAAATCATGTTTATACAGGGTACTTCAAGTGGTGTATAAACTATAAACACCAAATTGCCTTTTGCAATCGTATTGAATGGAATAAGATCGATATTAAGATTTACGACGTATAAATAAAGGTAAGTGTGTTTGTCTGTGGTGACATTGTAAATGCGACACAGGGTTATATCTACGTGGATCACCTCATGTGGCACACGTGGGGGGGGGGCATAATTTCCCCGGGGGAAAGGGTCCCCACCGTGAGTTTATCATTCCCGATATTCGGAGCTCAACTCTACCTCTTTGGGTAACCGCACGGGGTGGTCTGTCTTGCCTAGTTGCGAATTGTTACTTGTCAGGACAACCCGTTCTCGCAGGAGCCTGGCGCATTTCGGAATTCCCACAGGACCACAGAGGCTTTCGGCTTTCCGACTACGCTGTGCCCATCACAGATTCTCGAATTTGCCTGCATAACAGAATACATGGAACGATTATTCTGTAATAACCAGACAGCCAGTGTGCTTTTCAGACATTGACTTCATGTGGTTGAACTTACCTCAAAGCAAATGCGATTTTGTACACTTTACGAGATTGTTCCATCTAGAAAGTGGAGTTATCATGTTGAGCCAAATTCAGCCCAAATATCAATTCTTACGTCTTTGTTGAAATTGCCCGCTGATTTATGACTTACACTTATATGTAGACCTATTCGACTTTCATCTGATCCCCGAACAGTATGGATTATGCACTATATGAAGAGTCCACGTGATGTGTATAGTTGACGACACTAGCCCAATTAATGCACATCCAAGCCCGTATTTGAGTATTTAAGACAAATATATGTTCACATTGACACTAGTTTATGGTCGATTATTTTTTCATTCCATCGTTGATGTTCAGCGCACTGAGCTCCAGTATTATGCGCGTTAGAATACCAAGTGGGTAATAATAGTATCTGCAAAAATTAATTTTACTAGGGGTGCCCAGTTGAGCACATACATTATGATATATACGAATATTGTTTACACTATATTATAACTCTGATATATATTATTTGTTTACTGCAGATTATAATCTTACCATGGGTCGTTTAGGAGTATAAATCCACTTGTCTCCCACCTGGTAATATACTTGAGAGAACGAGTGCGTTTGTCAGCGTCAACTCTGGGTGATAATTTTAAAGGGCGCCACAGAGTCTACGACCGTCTTAAGTAATTATTATGATTAAATACACACCCTAACAGAAAAAAGTTTTTAAACATTACAGCCACCATAAATTCTGCAAATTCTGCGCGTTTCCACCCTGCCTAAATGTTTGCACACACGACCACCACTGATATTATGAAATACCACTGTCCGCCAATGGACTCCCAGGTTTGAGTAAATAAAAACCATCGTACTTGCTTGGTATGGTGTAACTTATTTAAAACAAATTCCAATATGGCGGGCGGAATCTTCCATCATTTTACTAAAAATCTTTTACCGGGTTCTCCTCTGCTGACAAGAGTGATGAGCGGGAGAGGGACCTCCCCCTGACTACTTTTACTGTGTGTCCTGTTCAGAGGCTACATATCATGGACATGTTGCAGCTCTGTTAACTTTGTACTTGACTTGGTACAACATGACAACATGACTACATGACGTGGTGTCGGTCCTCTTCCTGTGTGAACTGTGTTTCGCTGGTATCTTGGTCATTTACTCCTGGTAATCCGGATGCAACATCCTCTTACTTTGCCGTTAGGTTTTCGCCAACTCCAAGTTTGTCTCTGAATCGCTATTCTGCCAGTCAGTGAACATAAACTTGATCAGTGACAACGCGTTGGCATGCGGGGGGTATCCTATTCATACCATCGGTTGTTACTCCAAACTAACTTATTTTCAATGATGCAAGCAGAGTGTTGCCCCATGTCAGCCACGCGTTCAATCATGTCCCTCTCATTTGCTAGTGTCCCTGGCAGTGGCGAAGGGGCTATTTGGAAAATCTTCAATGTTAGCTTACTCGTACTCTACGTATGAGGATCATTTGCCACAAAAAATACTTAGTGATTGTTAATGTATGTTAGCAAACCTGGTGGTATAACTCTTTTTCTAAGATGACTGCATGCAGGCAGTTTCATGGTATTTGAAATGAATGGACACTCTCTAGGCGTATATTCTGGATGGCTACAGAATCGTTCAAGTACTGGATGCTCTTTCCCCTGTAGATATATCCATCAGGTTTTCCATGGAGATTTCTCGAAGATTGCACATCAGTTTAACCCAAAATGAGGATAGAATTGAAGATCATATACAGCATGTCGATCCTATCTCTCTTCCTCCTCTGAAATTTATTCAGTTCTGCCCTGGCGGTGCTCTGCTCCGAGAGATTGTAACTGAATCCCTCTACCAATATCCGGTATCCTCGCTGCACCGTTTCCTTCACTGTCTCAGTACGGGATGCTTCCGAAGTGATTTACCCCCCCCCCCCCCCCCCCACCCCTCCCCGGAATGGTTTTTCTTGGAGCTGCCCGACACTTCTAGGTGTTTCCACGACAGATAATACTTTGTTCTAGTAGAAACACCCTTGCACCCTTATCGCTTGTGCATGACAAACACCAGGGTAACTCCCCCTAATTAGGGCAATGTGTATAGACCCACTTCCTTTACTGGAAACACGTACATCGAGGATTGGTAATCTTGCTATTTCTATGGAGCATCGAACACTTTGGTTGTTGCGGCATATGGTTAAATACACTTTCGCATAGTGTGCAGATCACACTGACTGATGGCGATGAAATATAGAAAGATGGAGATCTGAAATTTCAGCAGCAATGTTCAGAGTTCATCTTCTCCGTCGATTGTATCCTGTAGCTGTGGTGATATTTGGCGCTTGAAGCAACTTCATCATCCTCCAAATCGGTGAGCATTTCACAACGATGGCCTGGACATCTGATTCACTATTGCATTTTTTTCTGAAGTTATTTAACTGTCTTGTGTACATCTACTAATTTTCCGAATTTCGTGGCCGCCCGAAAACTGATTTTGAGTAGTATGAACCTGCCTGATACAGCTCCATATTACATTCCTCACCCAAAATGCGGGTCCGAGTGATGTCGACTGTATCTGGACTGTCCTATCACAGAGATTCCATTTCACTCGCAAGCATCGCATAGTGCTAGTTGCATGAACATTGTTGGGGTTATCTGCTTCTCTCGTATTCATTGGTCCGGTTCGTGGACATTTATCATAAATTTTAGCTGACTGCTAAGGATTACTCTAGGTTGACATCTTTGTCCGGTGATACATGGGTTCACGCAATGTCTCTTCCAGTCTTTCAATGTTGTCCCTATGCAACAGGATCCTGCTTACCCCATACAACAGATATTGACGAAATGGTGTACATTCTCAACAGTCAGGTTAGCATCTCACTTTCCAGCCTTTTTATCAGGGGGAACATCTTAATATCATAATCTCGTGCTTATATAGCGCTTTTTCCAGGTCGAAGACTTGCTCAAGCGCTTTACAGATATTCACCATTACCCCGATCATTATTGACTTGTCACAAGAAACCGTACCTTAGATAGCAAGCATTTCTTGCTTGTTCGCTCCCGACTCACCATTTCAGTACGTCACTCATCGTGTCCCCTGGGGGACTTCCAATAGGTAGGCAGCCACAAACAGCGCTCACTACTCTTTACACGCCACCTCACAAGGTACCACCCCACTTTAACACGTGGGTGCGTGGGACAGTTACAGGAACACGACGCCTTGTCCACCGCACTGCGGAAAAGTCCTTGGTCTTCCGAGTGGGCTCCGCACTCGCAATCAATGGTTTTGGCGTCTGGAGCTCTAACCAACTGAGCTAATCCGCCTACTTTATCTTACATGTTATCTTCACTGCGGTTTTTTTTTTTTTTCCTCAGGAAATACTTAACCGATGCCTATAAGCCTATACTCCAACAAGCATTTACATGGGTGAGCCGCTGTTCTAGTTTTTCGTGATTATGGGTTTGGGGTGAATTTGATAACCCGAAAGTATGGGCATATAAATTGTGTAAGATTTCGAGACGTACTGTCAGGTGTCTGCTACCAAGGTCAAACCCGGTTTTCACCACTTTCGTTATTTTGCAACACACGCAGTGTCTGGGATAAAATGAAATCCAATAAATAATGTCATTCTAGTTTGAAAGACCAGGTGGTTGTCGTTTTTAAAGTGATCTTGTCTTCGAGTTTCACCTACTCCGAATGCGTTCTTGTCGTACAGTTGCACTTTCTCTTAACCCGTCTCTTTTGTTTCTTCCATGGCGACCTGGAATCTTCTCTGGTAATGTATGATGAATGTTGAATGAATTTTGCATGTCAGTCAAGCTTGTCTAAAGTGTCTGCAATTGAAGGTCCGTTTAAATATTCCCCGAGCTCATTTTTCGTTTCGCTAACCACTTTTTACGTGCGGGAATCGTGTGTCGGACGTTTAGCGCAGTAAGTATTGTTGATCTCTCTCCACCCCTTCCAATGACGAAAATATTTTGGTGTAATTTTATGGTAGAGTTAATAAATGACCCATATCCATGAGTTAGGGTTGGTCCTTAACCAGCTCCAACCTTTCCTTTTCTTACTAAGTTATCATTCGTGAAGAGCAAAGACTGCGACCGGAAGAGGCGAAGGTGGGTAGCTAGCATCTAGTATGGACGGCCTACCGTCAGCGAACGCTCATATGTCTGAAGGATTTCCATGAACGAGGTGGAATGCATCGCGAAACTACAATGCTAGTGGTATGATATACGGAATTGCAGAAACTCCCCATGGACGTCGTTGATCTTGTTTGGATTCAGGTGAGTCCCACATTTTATTCTCATTTTGCTCATAATTCGATTTGATAAAGCTTCACAAAATGCACACATGTCTTCGAAATGGTAACATATAGATATCATTAAAAGCCGTACAGCACATGCCAACTCAATCAGATCACACGTGAATAGAGTTTTTTTTTTTTTTCAATTTCTGTATCAGTGACGCTTTGACTTTCCTGGAGCAACGAGCAAACGGGTTTCATGAAGGCCTACTCGTATGGGGAGTAAAACCATCAAACATTCGATTGTTCACAACCATTTTTTTTACGTCCTTGTTAGAACGTGCGCTGTTCGCTTCGCCCAATGCTTTTTCCATATATATGGTGTGGTGCGTGTTGTGTTTGTGGCGTGTGTGTGTGCGTGTGTGGTGAGGTGGTGTGTGGTAATGGTGTGCGCGCGCGTTGTGTGTGGTGCGTGCGCGTGTGTTTGTGTGTGCGTGCGGGTGTGTTCGTGTGTGTGTGTTTAAATTGAATTTTTACAGGCTGTACAAAAACGTAGACTTGATCATCTAGAAGTATCTAGAAATATGACATATAAACGCACCACGGATGCACTCGACATATCACAACAATGTTCAAATAACACGGCGTTCGATGATACTGTCAATATAAATATGTGAAGGCAGGCAAACTTCCCTCAGCGTTTCAATCAATATAATATAAATACCTCACCTCTTATCGTCATGGGCTCAACCGCTCGTATAATAAAGATGGTTTGAATCGGGTCTACATCTTCTAAGGGACTATGGCCCTGGGCGAGCATGTTTCGTATTAGGATATACTGGGTGCAATTCAATGGAGCGATTTGAATGAGGAAATACTAAAATCAAATAGCCTACTTCAAACATATCCCAACGGGAATTCAATCACGGCTGTTTTGCAAATGTTGGCCCTTTGCCGTGAAACAGGATCATACACTAATGGACAGACAATATATATGGCAAAATATAATATAATATAAAGAATGCCTGAAAAATGATGACGCATCATCTGATTGCTTTTTTTTCTCATAATAAAAGACTCAACCTGGTTACCGCTCTTTTGTAGTTTTACCAGTGTACATCTCCCACTTGGTGCTCAAAAATGCTTTAAATCAATACAAATCCCCCCTTTTGCAACATAGTCACTCCTCACATGAGATAGTGGTCAATCCTTCCTGAGCCATGTCGGCCCACATCATTTGTGCAAACAAATAAGCTCAATAACATGCAAATCCCCATTTGCTAGTTCCTTCACGTCCTCACATGAGATCAGTTATCAGTGGTTTACTGAGCCGTGTTGCTGATAACTGAACTGTCCATTTGAAGGAGGTCACGTGTCATACAACAAGTGTCTTAAGCTGGCACGGTGAAAAATCAAATCAAAACCAAATATTACACTGCAGAATTTGGAAAGCTTCCCATAATGTCACTCCTGTCAACGGCATGGATGGGGGAAGTGGGAAGTGGTTGGACCTACTAACCTAATACGGCCTACATTCCACTGGAAGGAGCGAAACATGTATAACCATTATATTATAATGAACCGTCACTCACTGAGAATATCATTGAAATCATAGAAGCTTTCGGGTGGCTATCCAGCAGCCCCTCTTCAGCTCGCTGGACTGGTTAATGGCCTGTGGCCTACAGGTAATAGATCATCTGACAGAGACTATTGATACGGAGGGGAGTTGGAGGTGACCTGCATCTGGGTCATGCTGGGAGAACCTGGGAGCGATGGTATGACCTCTCTTACGTCCTCTTCTCAATAACCTCTATATTTCACGATTGTTTACGATGTTCAGATATATGCTGCTGAACCTCTGGGATATGGTCTGATGATACATTCTGTATGAGATAACTAATGTGACACGCCGGCTTGGCGAAGGAGAGGGTGGGGGGGGGGATGATACAGGCATACATCATACATGAAAATGTACCGATACTTAGCATAATACAAATAGCCGGCGCTGGGGTTCCGCCTACAACAGTTCACTCTGATTTAATGTGAGACGGAGACGGCACGTTATCCTGGTAATTCCCCACCTCGCGACGCGCAACGAGAACGACGCAGATAACGTAGATGGAGTAGCTCGCTTCTGGCTGCATGAAGGCAAAGAACTACGATCAGTATATTAGTGGCTCGGAAGATATGAACACGGGCCCACCTCCGATAGCATTTAGGAACGTTTCAAAGCGGCTCAACGGTGATGCAAGCGTCCACATGTCATCACGATGCCACTGCTGGCGAAGAGAGAGGGAGAGAAACATACACACACACAATTGCCAGGCGTTGTTAAGGCAAACGCCCAACCCCGTCAAACCGAGACACACCACTCCACTGGACTGCTCCCAAACCGGAACAACGCCCTCTTCTCGGAGGAATATTACCAGTTCCATAACTAGCTATACGTAACACGATCCACCATCTCGGTCTTTTCCACGCAACTAAACTGATATAGTAAATGACCTCATTTCGGATGAAGATGAAGGTGATATTCCCAAGAGGAGTCTTCATACACATCCTAATTTTTTCGTTGTTACTCCAGTATATATTTTGCATCGCTTGTCATGATTGGGGATCTTCTCGGAAGTTGCATTCATGCAGCACACATTCACTTCTTCTCGAATTTTGTATGTTCTATGTAACCTCGTTTCACCTAAGATACTCGATGATGAACTAGCTCACAAACAATAGGGACGTATGGTAGGTAACAGACAAGCCATTCATACCCAATGAAAGTCGTGTTCATATACACTTGCACATATGTATTCATATAACCACCCTATGCGCGACGGAGCATTCGGCAATGAAGATGAAAAGTGAACCTCTCAAAATTGAGGACAAATCTCCATAGTAATGTCTTTAAACGAAGTACATTACTTTATATTTTCGAATAGATGCGATTTGGATGGATAAATATCAATCATCTGCCTCCCAAAGCAACGAGGTGTGCCGCAGAGTTGGTTGCGGAATAAAAGCTTCATTCCGTTTATTTTTCGGCATTTCTCACTGTCATTTAGCGGGATGCTGACAATACCTCTCATAGTAGCCACCCTTTGTGTTTCCACCTCGATCGTGATTTAGTCGGCCAGCTGATTGCTACAGCATTTCTTATGGCCGGTGTTACCACTCTCCTACAAACTGGAGTTGGCACTAGGTAAGTATATCCCATCCACCTTGATACACCCGGAACGCCTCCTTGTGGGTGCAAAATAATGAAGTTCTCATATAGAGTGATACATATAACTATGTTTCCCGACACTCCCCCCTGCATTCCCACCCAAACGTGACCCGAAATTCAGACTCTAACCCTAATTCTGACTATGAAAAACATTCCGTTGAGGGGGAATTGTCCGGGTGGAAATTGTCCGGGTGGGAATTATCCGGTCACGTATACTATATTACGCATTTAAAGAAAAAGGATCAATACACGACACGAGGGAATAACGTTGGGTTAACGTTGAGTTCATTCAATCAACAAATAAATAACTTCTTTTAACTGACATACAGGTACAGCGAATACAACTAAGTATGTACCACTGGCAAATTGGGAGTCTAACAAGTCCAGCGCAGACACGGTACAACACACCGTGTCTGCGCTATATACTATATTACGCATTAAAAAAGTATAAATACACGACACGAGGGATCGACATTGGGTTAACGTTGAGTTCATTCAATCAACAAATGAATAACTTCTTTTAACTGACATACAGGTACAGCGAATACACTTGAGTATGTACCACTGGCAAATTGGGAGTCTAACAAGTCCAGCGCAGACACGGTACAACACACCGTGTCTGCGCTATATACTATATTACGCATTAAAAAAGTATAAATACACGACACGAGGGATCGACATTGGGTTAACGTTGAGTTCATTCAATCAACAAATAAATAACTTCTTTTAACTGACATACAGGTACAGCGAATACACTTGAGTATGTACCACTGGCAAACTGGGAGTCTAACAAGTCCAGCGCATACGCGGTACAACACTAAGTATTCGGCGCTGGGCTGAGACTACTGTTATGGAAGGGACAAACTTTCAAGCTCTCGCCCCTGAGAGCTCTTTCAAAACACAGGGATCAGCCGATCTGTACCTCGGGCGCTAGCCCAAGTCTCCCTTCCAATCAATGCAATCAACCGTAGGTTTTTACCCCGTCTAATCTTAAGTATCTCCTACAAAACGTGAAAATTCCTTTTTGTGCACAATCCTGGAATGTGCACAATTTCTCAATCTGCACAGGTCACCCAGACTGACCCATCTAACTAGACTGGAGATAGCTGACCAATCAGAGCCTGTCAAAATATCGGGAGTATGCATTTACAAACATGGAAGAGGAATGTCTCCGAGCCAAGAGGGGAGATGAGAAAACTGTGCACAAAATACCATGAAACTGCCAGGTTATCCAAAATGATGTATCACAGAATAACAGTTCCGTTAAGAAAAAGTTAATACTCATACTCTGTTCATGCCAACTCGGACCAAAATAGGCCTAGCTGGCAGGTAGGACCTGCAGTCCAGCCTGTCCAATAAACCAGCTGTCCCAATACATAGGATTTAATTAAGATACTCATTCTTAAAGGCCAAAGCTGTAAACAAACATCAGCTCATAAACTTCAATAAACAAAACAATACTATGGCAAACTAGATGATAAAATTATTTAAAATATTGCTGTGTTTGTATATGAGGCTAAGAACAGAATGTTGTCAGAATTGAGCTTCGACAGTTTTCTTGACAGCAATGCGCAGTTGCATACAATACTAGATAGACAATACTAAATACGCTGACTACGGTCACAGTTTTCCTTACCAGTTAGTTTCTTTGGAGTCATTGTCATCTTTTGAAAAGCGAAATACTAGAGCATATGTCAGTGAATACTTAAATTGATATAATATACTTGAACTATTAATGTTTCCTTAGAAATATAGCGTAACTCTTCCCTTCTTCTCTGTTCCTTCTTCCTCTAATCCATAGTTTCTTCTTTTTTCATGTTTGTGTGAATAAGAGTGATGCATAGTTCGAATTGTTTCCCCCCTACAAGTATGTATGTAGGGAGTTTCCTACTATATTAGGCTTTGAAAAGGGGCAATTTCTTCCACATGCGGCTTGTTATATAGTTATTTTTTTTATTTTTTTTTTTTTTTTTTTTTTTTTTTTTTTTTTTTTTTTTTTTTGTTTTTTTTTTTTTTTTTTTTTTTTTTTTTTTTTTTTTTTTTTTTTTTTTTTTTTTTTTTTTTTTTTTTTTTTTTTTTTTTTTTTTTTTTTGTTTTTTTTTTTTTTTTTTTTTTTTTTTTTTTTTTTTTTTTTTTTTTTTTTTTTTTTTTTTTTTTTTTTTTTTTTTTTTTTTTTTTTTTTTTTTTTTTTTTGAGGAGAGTAAGGGAGGACGGAGTGTCTCGAACGACCCTGACACGACCCTAACCTTGAAATCACCGTCATGTTTTTTGGGACCATTTTTTGTCCCCACCCACCAAGTTTCGCGTAAATTGGACCAAATCTGTTTTTCGTTCAAAACCTGGAATTAAACCATGCAGTGGAGAAACGCCACGACTGGAAAAACCTATATTGGAAATCTTCCAACCGTGACAACAGAAAAACTATTTCTTCTGAATTGTAGCTCTTTAGAGCTGTCCCCATGCACTGACCAGCAAGGTTGTTCATTTAAAAGAGAATCGCCTTTGCTTTGATTGAGCATAATTTTATGGGGAAGTTAGTATGGTCGATTCATGCAGGTAATTTTATGTAAGTCGAGTGTCGCATATACGCTGTACAGGCGAAATGCCTCCACCATGGAGATTACGCAATATGCACTACCACGCCCAGAAACAAAACAACGCGGAACTAGTTAGTATAGTAGAGAAACAAATCTCGGTAATTACCGTACAGGGAATGGGATTATATTTGAAAGTCATCTGGAATTTTTGCCTCAAATCAGCATTAGGCTACTACAGAGGCGTATACAAATGATAATATGAATAACATAGACTGATCTCCCAGAAATTTACAATGTCACTTCCAACTATAGTGCATTTTTCTGAGGATCAGGAGGCTCGTTTTTTTAATTAGGTATAGAATTTTGATAACGTCCTGGCAGTTACGAGCTAGAATTTCCAGTCTGGGAAGGAGGGGGGGGGGGGGGACTACAAGCTCGGAGAGCAGGGCAGTATCAGCTGATTTGGTGTAGGCCATGCACTGTTTACCCAGTCATGTTAGTTGGAAAGGAGGGGGTGTCAGTAGAAGAAGTTCCAGTCTCCCTGTGGCTAGGGCGAGGTTCTTTTGAATATTCACATATTAGCTATACATTTGCCCAATGTGTAAGAAGTGACAGACATCTTACTCTCGCTCTTTGCAATCTTTCTGCGTTGCTGCACATGCAGGTTACCGATTGTCCAGGGAATGAGGCGTAGCTGGCATACGGTCCTCTGTTGTTATGATGAATATGCGAGGACCATGCCCTCCTCCGCTTTCTGGTAAGAGTATCCACGATACGTATGAGTTACCGGCCCAGTAGGCCCATAGTCTATCTCTTAGCAAGTTCCGAGTGAAATTCATTATTATCTCATAATACGCTTCAAAAAAAAACAAAAAACTCATAAAGAGACTAATGAGCATTATCACATGCAGATACATATTTTATACAGTACGCAAGGTGTTGAAGAAAAGATACCCGAAATGTTCAGTCTGCCAACAAAGCCGCAGAGAACGATTGAATACTTTGTTTGTATATACGTTATATTAGCGTACGCCCTTATAATGTACATAGTGAAGGCTACTAGCAGTTTTTCAAAATACAAATTGGTTCGTCTGATTGTGGTTCTATCATATTAAGGAGGCACGCACTTATGTGTATCTCAAGCTTATCGCCATACTTCCCTAGCATTAATACCTTAATAATATATATATATATATATATATATATATAATATATATATATATATATAATATATATATATATATAATATATATATATATTATATATATATATATATATATATATATATATATATAATATATATCGACGAATAAACTTCCATTTCATTCCAGCCAATGCTACTGAACAAGAAGTGGACGACTTCAGACAGTTCGCGTACGGGAGGATACGAGAGGATGTTGTTTTCCTTTGTATGCACAAACAGTAATAGTAAATAAAAAGAACACAGTTCCCAGCCTCGGCTAGACAACAGAATGTTAGGAAAGGATTAACAAATTCTCAAGCAAAACAGACTTGTGATAGGTTTGTGCCTGGGGAGTAGCATTCATGTTCAAATCAAGAAATGTGAATAAATTGCTATTGGTTACTTGAGTTTCATTCGGTACAACTACATGGACCCATATACAGACCCGGAATGTGCATTCCACACATGTCTACAGAAGTCGTTGACCTTTTCTTCAACACTAAAGTTAAATATTCTTATCGTAATGTATCAGCTGTAATTTTAAATCCACATCAACCCTGACATGAATAATGCAACTTTTGTCAATCATGTAAATAGTTGGATTCTATTCAAAGGACACCTCGAAGATATGATATGATTGAAGTTATAGGTCAAGAATGAGCTTTTCATAGTAAACCGTAACTGGGCCCTTTTTAATTCCTTGCCGAAGGCCACAAAAATCTATGCATCATGCACCGTGCGTCATGTGGTGTGTGTGTGTGTGTGTGGGTGACCACCCCTTGTCCGCACGATATCTTACGTACCAAACTGCTAGCAATTGCCAATCATCTATGTGGGCTGCACATAGGGAGGGAGACCCCTATTGTTTTGGTGCCTGTTCAAAGTTCCTTCAAGGTCACGAGAGGGCAAAGGTTCAAAAGTTGTCAGCACGAGTATCTAACGAACGCGAGTATCATCAAGTTCAAATTGGTTATTTGGTAGCATGTAATGGTATTGTATGAACCCTATTGTTTTTTGGTGTCAGGTCAGGTCAATCCAGGTCCATAGGAAATCGTCATATATCTCGGCAACGAAACATTTTGAGGACTGTTCGTACTGGAAAGTTTCGTTCTGCCTGGGTGAAATCCTCTGGTGACCGAACTTTGACCTCATTTGAAACCTTTTGAACCTCATTTGACCTCATTTGACTTTTGACCCTGGTGTATTTTGCTGTTTTTGTTTGTGGTGGCCAGAATGCATTTTGTAAATTAAAACAAAATAGTTAATTACACTACCATATTACGATACTCTCATCACAGGCCTCAATGAATATGGAAGTTCAAAACAGCTAAAACACGGAAATGTAGATAAATTTGACATTTACATTGCGCGTAGCATGATATCTAATTATGCAAGTATCTATTAAGGTTTTCAATTACGTGTGTGGATTGTCAACATGATGAAGATTAACCCTATTGTCAATTTTGGTATCAGGTCAAGGTCCATTCCAGGTCACCATTGACAAATTCCTTATATCTCTACAACTATTCATCATTGTACAGAGTGAAGAACAAGCATATAGCCAACCAACAAATTATTTGAAGTGAAGACAGTACAAATTCTTGAATTGTCAAATTTTATTGTATTCCTATATGTTTGAGTAATTGGACTAGCACCAGTTACCAGAAATAAGGACCGCCGGATCATAGTGGTGTTGCTCCGGGTTGGGGGTGGCAATTTTTGCCTTGCATGCCCCCACCCCCCCCTTCCCCCGATGTTTCATAGGCAGCTTATGAAATTGGACCAATGTATCCCTATTTGAAGCCTGCATCACTGGCATATATTGACGAATTCCTAATTGCAAGACAAAAACGACTCTTCTTGCGTAGACTTCTCTCATTTAGTGTTATATTTTACATTTTAGTCCTGGCCCTTTTTCTCAGGAAGTACAAAATTGGGATTAGTAACCATGTATATCATGGGAAATGGGACGAGGGGGGGCAAACGGGCATTTTTCCATATGCATATATTAGGGCCTATATTACATTTAATCGAGTGGGAATGCCAGCTTGTTGCCTTTAAATTATGGAAAACGGTGTTATGATCTTCAAATTTCCCATTACACTAGTATATTACGCAGAAAGAGCACACCAGGAAATGTCCTGCTGAATTCCATTGGAACACTATGTAGCCCAGCCCTAATCCTCTTTAAAACAATGCCTACATGTGTGTGTATTACTATAATGAGCCCTTAGTGTTGGTGGTAAACCATGGTCCCAATCCCCACAAGGAATTTAATCTTCAATGTATATAACTTGACTAAACTTTTGACTGCCTGTCAGGACATTCAGGTGGATGTGGTACCTGGCACTGGCCAGGCTCAGAGGATTGAGAGTGTGAATCCATGATTCTCTGTGTGCACTCAGTCTACTGATATGCTGAGTGTTTACATTTAAGATAACACTCCTATAATTGCATGCAAAAAAGCACACTTCCAGATTTTAATTACTTGACAGGCAGGACTGACTATTGGGATATTACTTGTGATTCATAGACAAGCCCTAATGAGGGGATTAACTGTGGTGTGTGGAAAAGCAGTGAGAGGGTGTGGGTTGGGAGGAAGAAGAAAGCAAGGGTAAGGGAAGCTTCTGGAAGTGGGGGAATGGGCAAAACATTTGTGGCATTTTTCGTAGTGAGAAAAAGTGAGGGCAATTACCCTGTACCCGGCAGCAAATGGTAGGGGTTTGGTCTATAAAATATTCTCTCTTCACCCCAGTGCCTCTCTATTATGTGTGTTGACAAGTCACATGATGTGCTATTTGGAAAAGTGGTGCCCCAGGATAACCACATTTTAAACAATCGGCCAGAAAGAAGTAATATTGGGTTAACATTAACTGAGCCAAACATAATCAGAAATGTTTCCCAACATGGGCTATTTATATCTATATATATATATATATATATATATATATATATATATATATATTATATATATATATAATATATATATATAAATATACTATATATCTATCTTATATATATAATAGATAGTATATAAAATGCGAAGATGCAAGCCAGGATATATTATTCAGTTAGTGATTAATGAATGGTAAATGACCACATGTGAGACACCATGATAGTGGGACATGATGTACCTACAATGACTCGCCTTGTCCAGGGTAGTGGAGGGATGCAATGACAAAATTAGGCCGTATGCATTCTCTTTGCCCACACATACCCAAAAGGAGGGTTTTTTTTTTTAACATGGGTTGATGATGTTGATGATGTGGTCGTCCGATTCAAAAACTGCCACTTCATTCAATGTATCTGCTTTGAAACACCAGTCACTATGAGTGATAAATTTCCTAAAGTGCATCCTCATTATTTAGCCCTGCTGCATGTCTGCCGACTCAGTGCCTCTTTACGGTCGCTGGGGCTTCCAACACTGATGAAAACAGTTGGACCTCACTGGGTTAGACTCGTGACTTACCGTTCACTCTACAAGTACAACTACATACAGAGTTTATTTTAAGTATTTTATTCAACTGCACTAAGATGACTTTTTTACCTTGTCAAAAGCAACAAGCATTCTAATCTTGTGCATAGTTGGTAAATATTCAGGTGGGTGATTTGGGTCGTTTGTGTTGTGGTATGAGGTGGCAACCAGGAAGGGCGCCACAGGGGGGGGGGGGGGCAAGGGGGGCGGTTGCTCCCCTATGGGTTTGGGCCCGAAAAAATAAAATCTTGAACGATGTGTTAACGCACCTTATTTTTGTAGGGGGCTGGGGGTGTGAGGGTCCTATATGAGTGTTACTTATTACTACTATCAAGTTTGTCGGATTCGAACAAATCCTCGTAGATGGGGGGGGGGGGGGGAACGTTCCCCCAATCAATCCTAGTTATTAGGTAAATGAAAAACCCAAGAATCTTCGCGCGTCACGCGCGCCTGGCTGTGATTTCTTCGTCAATTTTCCATTGATTCGATGATATGGCCACGCATTCAATTAATGTACCAAACATGAAATTCGGCGGATTCGAACAAATCCTCGTAGATGGGGGGGGGGGGGGGAACGTTCCCCCAATCAATCCTAGTTATTAGGTAAATGAAAAACCCAAGAATCTTCGCGCGTCACGCGCGCCTGGCTGTGATTTCTTCGTCAATTTTCATTTGATGCGATATATGCCACGCTGAATCTGCTTGTACCGAAAATCAAGTTTGTCGGATTCGAACAAATCCTCGTAGATGGGGGGGGGGGGGGAACGTTCCCCCAATCAAATTCTTGTGAAGAAAAATGTTGTGGTGAGAGTTTTTAACACTATGTAAGAAAAAACCCCAAAATTTTCCGCGCACTTCGCACGCGTGCCTGTGTTTTCTTCGTCAATTCTCATTTGACCCGATTGGATGACACGCATATATCTACTCGTACCGTTGGGGCTGTGGATTCAGAGGGAGGCGTTCATCAGTATTCGGTTGGGGGACGCATTACCAAGGCCACACCAGTATGCATATCTACTCCAGCGGTGATTTAGTCCAACAAACGGCAGGTACCAAAGGGTTCAGTTAACAAAATCTGACGCCTGGCCGCATAGGCGCACTGTACTGAAGGCATACGTCACGATCGAGTTCTTTTTGTGTGTGGATGCTATCAGGTTATGGACTGCTTGCGGTCGACTGCTCGTCGGGAACATCCCTCGCCATCATAAAGTGAGGAAAATTTCAAATAAAAATACCCATATACAAAATGACAGGACAAAAAGCCAACTTGAAGATATTTTCAGTGTCGATGTAACGGCCCAGAGAGGCGACCTCCTGTCATCTGGGAGTCTTCGACGGCCAAAATTTCTGGCACGCTCCGCGCCACCTGTGGTGGCGCTCCCTATAGATAGTCACTCATCAAGTTTTCGCTCCCCCTTTGTAAAACCCCTGGTCGCCGCCCCTGTTGGCAACACACATCTTGCAGGTTTTGATATAGCTGAATCATCATGGGGAGGCCACAACCTTGTAAGGGAACTGTCTGGGGAATGAGGCAAGGATCACTACGCATAGTTACATTCTTGTAAGATGAAGATGATTCGCTCCAGGAGCTTTATCAAAGCAGAGAACCCATCATAGTTCGATTAAATCGCTACTAACCATGACTTTTGACACTGGTCGTCACAGTCTCCTCATTGTACGCATGCAAACGGATCATCACGTTCATCTATTGATTGGTTTGATAGCTCCTTACGAGAACCGTGCCAACTAGGTCTAAATTCTAGGAGATTATTCTAAGATTGCACGTCTCCAAATTATGATGTGCCACAAGGCTCCGGTTGCGGGGCCGGCGATTTTTATTGCGTATTTCCAATCCGTTGCACGCACCATTAATCACTTCAAAATAGGTTACCACATTTACGCTAATGACACACAATTATACACTAGTTTTGACCATCTTAAGCGACATAGAGGCCTGCTAACGGATAGCCTCCTATTGTTTAAACTGGGATCCCGTTTGCCTGGAGTTAGCGAACAAACTAAGTTTTCGTTATGAAGCGCCTGTTTCACACTTGTGCGATATGATACATACGATACGATACTAATAATTTATCGGATGGATGTTTCACACTTGTGCATAAAAAGGTCGAACGATAATTTTGTATCGAACGTCTCGGCGACTAACATAACGGGGAAAGTGATGGGATTTTATTTGAGAAAAACATAAGTTTACCAATAACCCTTTTTGGCATTTCAGCAATACGGGAAGCATGGTCGGCCACATTATAATACCAAGAATTGTAAAATTTTCTCAAAAGCATTCGAATCTTGTGCCTTTCTTACTTGTAGGAGGCGTGAAATAGTGGTTGTATCGACCCAGTTTAAAGCAACAACAACAGTTCCAGCTTGGTCGTGTGGAGCCTCACGTGCAATTAGGGGCACCTGACAAACTGTTTTCCTGGACAATACTGAACTTCCATTTCCATACATAAATTTTCTTACGATTCATTCTGACTGAAACACACGATCAATCAAGGTATGTGCATGCCTTGAGGCCACCTTAGCTGCCCCCCCGTCCTTACGTCGAAGTGATTGTAGTCAGAAACTTCAGTCTCAGCTCAGTTTAACATGCGCAGTCACGCCTCCCCTAATAGTGGAAGACTGGAAGCACAATTTAGCTTAAATTGAGATTTGGTTACAGGGGCTCGGAACGAAGGAAAAGCCAGAGGCGTACGGGACCACTCAAATTTGGGAGCAGAAAATTTGTAACCCGAATTTTACAAAAATTGAAAAAAAAGTCTGTCATGGGAAACTACCGGCTCGCTGCGTAGCGCGCGAAAAAATGCATGTATTCCGGGCATTCTATCGAAAGACGTGCAAGAAGTTCAGGCATTTTTCCACTCACCTTTTTTTCCTTTTTCCACGTTTTTTTCTTTATCTCCCAATTTCAGAATTCGCCCGAATTTTTCATCTCAGAAGAATTGGGGGTGGGGGGGATCTTCCCCAGGCTTCGAATTATTCGAGTAAACGAAATGATCGAAGCAATTACATCGCAATTTAGCCTACACACCCCTGGAAGTACAACGCCATTTCGCGCGAAACACTGAAATTATGCACTTTTGGCTATTCGATTTAAAATACTAGAACTCGGTATGAGCTGGGTACTCCTTCCACTTCGGCCCAGACTGTATCCAGATCTGGGGGTCACCCGGGTCCGCACCTGAGAATAGTGGACTTAAGACAATTTTAAACGCGATTATTGTTTGTTAACAAAAATTGAATCAGTTTAGAGTGATACAAATCGGGCATGTGCCTATTATTTGTTTTCATACGGTTCCGAAAAGTGGGGGGGGGGGACGTAAACGATAATGATATCCCCCCACTTTTGAAAGTGGGGGGGACATGTCCCCCGTCCCCACCTTTTGACGCCCATGCTTGGTTGGGCGGGAGTCCTGCTCAAGAACACAATGTAAACAGTATCTACGGCTCCACCTGTGTACCCTTCTACTTTCCTCCTCCTGACCTACAATACATCATTAACTTGGCGTTGTGATCTACTTATTCCCCCTCCCCTCATCAGCCCCTCATTTCCGTTGCATTCTTCGTTTCTCTTTCCCCGCGCCCATCATCTTCCGATCTGGTCAGGGTGAAGTTCCCGTCAGAACGTCAGGCTGTGGATCGACCCCCCTGGAAACTCCCTCCTACCTGCTCTTCTCGAATGGACCAACCCCCCCCCCCCAGCCACTCACTACCAACCCATCATATCTCTGCCTTTGCCATGCCACATTGTACTTATGTACGCCGACGCCACATGACCGTACACCATTCCCTCCCTGTCACGCTACTATTTTAGTTGAAAATATTTCTCGTACATAAATTTATCGGATGCGATAAACTGCTCGATGCCAGTTATAAAACTTGCGCATTCTGCAAAGAGTATGGAACGCCAAACAGGCTAATTGGGGAGTTAATCGTGAAAAGTGGGTATTATTGATAAAATCAGGGTTTTAATGAATGTTTTGGGTAGTGAGGTATCGGGGAAGCCATTGGCCTCAAATGATTCTTCTCGACCCTATTGCCGCCATGCACGGGACCTACGAACCATTATTTCAGTACGAGCATCCATGAAACCCTCCGATATACGATAGCAGGGTGACAGTGGGTAATGTGGAGGGTCATGTTGCACGGGCGCCCACGAAGTATCATGTGACTTGCCAAGGCAGGAATATGCGGTTGGTAGTGGGTGGCCGGGGTCAGGGGGTCGTTGCTGTTTTGAAGGAGCAGGTAAGAGGGTTTTTTCCAGAGGGGTCTCGTCGCTCCACGCCTGAACGTATTGACGCAACTTCAACTTACCTCATGTAAAGAATGAGGCGGGAATAGAACGGAGAGGCAACGGAAATAAGCGATAGAAGGGGTATAATGTTGATTAAAAACTCCAGTTAATTATGGTCTTGTAGATCCTGTGAGGAAAGTAGTAAGGTACACAGTGGATCCGTAGGATTATTTTGTACATGCATGTTCAGAGCAGGTAAATAAGCTCAAATTTTCATCTCAATTGCTGAATTTCTCGATTGACTGAATGCTTTCTGGTACCTCACTTGCTAATTAAGACTGGGTGTCCCAACAAAGGGTAGGCGGGGATAGTGAAGTCAGCTGTCTGATTCGTTATCGTCAAACTGCGCTCTCTGCGCCTCCTACAAGTACTGATAAAGACACAAGCTTCGATTGATTTGAAATTACAATTCTTACTCAAAAACGCTGCCCACCAGGCTATTCCACCGCCTAAAGCGACAATAGGGGAAACCTGTTTTTCGTCCCAACTACATCCCACACTTTCTCCTGTTATGTTTAGGCGCCGATACGTTCGATAAAATGATCGTACGACATTTTTATCGCACCAGTGTGACACTCCATCCGATAAATTTATGTATCGTATCGCACAGTTTGAACAGCGCTGAAGCACTCATCCCTACTCGAGTTGAAAGTGGGTGATTCTGTTATAGCCCCATCTGCCACTATGGAGAATCTTGGTGTGATTTTTTTTTTAGGCATCATCTAACTATGGGTGACTATGTTAGTTCTCTTTGCAGGAGCGTTAATTTTCATCTTCGAATCTGCGTAGAATCCGCAGTTTTATTGATCGGACTAACTCGCGCTCATGCGGTGAGATTGTTTTTTTTTTTTTTTTTTATGACTTCCTAGCTTGGATTATTGTAATTCACTTCTTGCCGGAATATGTCAATCTGATATTAACGCCTGCAGTCAACAAACGTTGCAGAATCGCGCTGCCCAGGTAGCAATTACACTCATTTTTTACTCGAACTACCGTGGTGCTTGTCCAACTAATTATTCATTTAGGGATTTTATTAACAGTTTTTATCAACTTTCACTATTTATCCAGTTCTCTATCAAACTCATCGCCAAGTTACTTGCCGGCGTCTCGCTGACTCGCAGCATGATGAACACCCGACAAGTAATTCAATTACCAAACGATCAGCGGTGACATCTTTCGCTGTCCTCGGCCCCGTCTTCGGTGCCTTGCCCTCTCATATCGTGCTCACCAAATGTGCAATGTTTCAAGGAGCTTTTGAAGACACACCTATTTCCGAAGGAGTAGTTTGTCTCTCTATTTTTTTTTTTTTTTTTTGTTCCACGTTTTGACCTACATTTCGTTTATGTCCTTCCTTTGTATATTTTGTAGCAACCTGTACTAAAAAATAAATAAATAATAAATAAATAATAGAATAAAATAAAATAAATAGACTCGGGCCAACGAATTCACCCTTTGTCAACAAGACATTCTGAAGCTAACAGTGGAGCTTTCTAGGTTTCCCCCGTAACTTCCAAGTAGTACGGAATATACCAAGTGGGAGTTTAGTGTTTAGAGATGATAACACTTTTGTCAATTTAGTGATCAAATGTATCGCATATGCGTCAACAAGTCTGATGGCGAATAGATCTTGGATACGCATTGATTGTCTGCTTTTTATTTTACTGATCCTATTAGGTCAAGGCTCGCTTTGCCTCGCTTCTCTGTCCCGTCTCCTGGTTTTACTGGCCTCGTCGGATTCTACTCCTGTGATAGGACGATCACTATTGCAACGACATTGACTATGATCTGCATACCGCTAATTCCGTTAACGACTAACGCATGCGTACACCACTGGGGCATATCAAGCGTAATTCGGTCGAAACCATACGGATAGTTTTTTTACACCTGAACTGCATGAATAGTCGATCTCGCAATGTACACGGGGTCGATGGAAAGTGACAGCATTAGCACGAGCCGACAATATTTATTTGTTTCATCGGTCCCGAAGGACGGATGCCAGAGTATTGTAAGTCAGGTTTGCCATTTAACTATATTTACGATTGCTGGTGCATAGACAACGGTTGCTATGTAACCATTAATGGCGGTGTGGAACATCCACTGAAGGGTGGTAACCGTTGGTGGGGGGACCCAGGGTGCTGTGTGATCCAGCAATGACATGCACTCGCAAAAAGTGTCGTTTGTGTGTTTGCGTGTGTGTGTGAGTGTGTGCTGTGTTGTGGCGTTTGCTTGTCCGTCAGAGTTTTTATGGTTTTTCAGAAATATCTCCATTTTGGAGGGGTTGAAAAAGTGAAATTTCACACCGCGTGAATAGTCACTAACAACATAAATTGCTCTCAAGTTAGACGGAAGGAAACTATTCAAAATGGGGAATTCAGGAGGCAAAGACAAATTTTGGTGGCAATCTCATTTTTACAAAGTTTTGCCACTCTGTTCAAGATATTCCGTATTCTAGGCTGAATGATTTCAAACTTCGTGCAATGTAAGAAGGCACAAATAACAACTTTCCACATGCAATCAGTCAAAAATGACCAAAAATGTCAATTTTCGGGGGGAAAAACTAGTTTCGGTCAAATTTAGAATTTCTGGAAATTGTTTAGTTTGGTATATTAGGAGATTGGGAGGACGGAATGATTCCAAATTTCAGAAAGAAGGTACAAAGTAATCAAAACAAAGGATTTCCCAGCATTTCTTACTGCAAATTAACTGAATTTTCCAGAATATGAGTATTTTTTGGGGAAAATGGCTGTTGCCAAGACATATTTTGATAAATTTGTCATTGCAACTCGCGAAAAGGTAGGAAAGGGTAAAAGAAAGAAGAAAAATGCATAGTTCCACATCTGCTGATGAGATCCTGCATCTCTTGGGATTGCCCTCTATGTTTTTTTCTGTGGCAATTCTTTGTCAGTTTGTCAGGGACGGAAAAGGGCACTGGATGTGTTGGTGACGCAATGTGAGGGTGAGTGACAAAATGTCAATTACCAGCAATTGCTTGTTATCTCTGATTATCTGTTAAAACCTATAGAATTGAGGACCACAGCTAGACCACCACCATTTTTCCTTAACACGTGTCGAACTGATACCAGTAGTTAACCGTTACCACTCGGTTAGAAGGCTGTGTTATAACATAATAACCAAACATCCCCGTACTGAACGTTAAGACCCCTATCAATACTACGTGGCTTTGGATGAAGCTGCAGCCCATTGGGTTGCTCATTTTCATTTCTTCGGTCCTAGTATATCTCCCCCGATCTGTCTTTGGCTTAAGACCCCATTCACGTCGCTGGACGACACAACAACCGCTTAGATCTGCCCCACAAATTATTGCAATTCTTCCTTTTATTTCTGTTACATTTTCTCTCATTTGCATTTTCTTGATCGTCCTGTTTTCACAATATCTGGATAAATATTATAATTCCGTGTTTTGGCAAGAAGAAGTTCGCTCTATTCACCTTCTTGCCCGGTAGGGGGTCGCAATCAACTCACAACCTCTGTCTAACGTTATCGCATATTTTGAGTTGACATTGATTCAATCGGGTACAATAGCTTAACCAATTTAATTCCGCTACGATAAATTCATACTACCATCCTTCAGTTGTGATATAAAACCCGACGGCTATCGTGACAAAAAAAAAAAACAAAAAAAAAACAAAACACGTAAATTGGATTCCGCCACCCATTTCACTGTTGAGCGCAGCTAGTTCCTCGTGAGTTGGCTGCCCATTTAGAGTGAGTTGTAATAATTATTTCATACGTTTTTCCTAGATTTGCTAATTGTGGACCAATATACACGGAAACGCTCTCAATTGATGCCTATATTAGGAATTTTTTTTGTCCAAATAGCAATGCAAGCCATTGTCTACGAAATAATATTAACAATTAATTGATAATAATTTGATTCATTGTCCTCAATTGGAAACTTGGCTCACACAAATATTGGATATTCAGCCTCACACGAATGGAAAATTTGGGCCTAATTTACAAAAACAAAAATTACAATGTTCTCATCATTGTCAAGTTGAAGCCGAAAACCCCATTGTTCCTGGTTGCGGATTGGGAACTCATGTTTGAGTGAAAAATGATGAAATTTGTGACAAAAATGCTCGAACTGTGTTATGGTGGGTCCCCATAATTGATGATAACACCTGCATGAACTCGCTATCGTTCTGGTGTCAGGTCAAAAGTCATGTTAGGTCACCTTGGGTCAATGTCTGAAACCCTTGTGAACAAGATTAGTACGGTTTACAATGGTTGGTCCGATCACACGAAAATACACACTAAAACCCTAGTCGTTTCTTTCTCGCTGTAGATCGGTGGTTTTTGAGAAGATAAGAATATTGTGCAAATGTGACACTCTTCCTAATTTCAGCTTGTGCACTGAAATTCGACCCGCCTGTATGACTCAAGCTCATACTTATGTTAGTACTGTGTTTTCCCCATGAAAACTGCGAAGAGCCCCAATTGTTTTTGGGTCCAATCAAAAGGTACTCGGGGGTGAACATAGTCCATTCTCGAAAATATCTGAACACGTTCAAACCGCTCGCCCTTGCCCACTCGTGGGAATTTGATATGCAGCTTGCTTCGTTGTAGTAACAAACCCTATTTCATTTCGTGTAATTGAATAATGGGGACTTTTGAACACAATAGCATGACCCACCTGGATGAATCATACTTTGTATGTAGCTTCTTTACATTGATTACTGAACCTTATTGGGGATCACGTCCAAGGTCACTGGGGTCAACAGAGGTCAAAGCCTGAAAACCTCGTGAACACAGTGAATCTAGCAAACACTTCGTTGCAGTTGCTTATGATGAATACAAGCACCCTAATATTTTAGTGTATATTTATATTTGGCGTCAGTGGTTAAAATGCGGAGGCAATGTTATTAAGGGGATTATGCCCAATCCGGCTGTGAACCCAATAAACTTTGGTATGTGGGTGACCCATATTGAGTACATGGTCCCCTATTATTTGGGCAGGACTAGGGTCAACTGAGGTCATCAAAAATCAAGGCATTCGAGGAATCACTGAACCTTTTGGTTTTCTCGTTTGCTAACAACTCACCAACACATCTAATTTGAAGTTCGTCACCGGTGGACATTCCATAGAAATTGTGTTAACAAACTTTTTACAGAATTTTACCTGTCTCGAAACCCCTCAGTAGAAACGGGGCAAAGTGTCGTGGCGTTCCCAAAAAGTCCAGAAGTCCGAACGGCAACGATCGGGAATTATATGCAAAATTCGGCTTTGAGAATTTGTAACTTATCATTAATAGCTGCGACTATGTAGCGGAGGCCATGTCATCACCCGGTTGGGTGTTTGGGGGGGGATTTTTGTTGATTTGGGGATTCATTGACAATGGTGACCCTCTTTAGGACTGATGAAAGGGTTACTGGACAATCTCACCAAGACAACTTCATCCTATCACAGCCCTAGGACATCGCCCACTCTCTCATCGGCCCTAGGACGATCCCCCCTGGGAACATCTCCCACAGGTCAATCCACCACCCGACCAATTCCCCTAGGATAATCCCCCAGGACAATTTCCCCCTGGGACATCTCCCACCAGGAAATCTCCCTATGAACCCACGAACATGTCGCTCCCGCTGCAACAGTTGGGGTGGAAGGAATAGTGGATACGCACTTCGTGAGACTGCCAAAGTGACGAATCCATTTTGCGAAAGTTGTAACATGAAATATCCCCCCCCCCCCCCCCCCTCCACTCTCCCGCCCACCGTTACCAATCAAGGGTGAAGACTCACAGAGAAGGCAAGTGCAGTACAGGGATTAATACTTTGCGCAGACAGTATGCTGCCAACACGTCTCCATTTTCCGGTATGCCTGCAGATAATACATCAAGAAAGAATAATCAGAGAGGGGCTATTAGGTTTGTTTGATCAGATTATTATGACGAACAGCAGAACCCATGATATGTTACTGTGCATAAATATATGTACCATTTTGGATAATATTCAATATTTGGTGAACATTATAAACAGTGCTAACGTTTGCTACTGAACATTGAAAGCCGCTGTGAGCTAAAAACAATGAAAGCACAATGCTTACCATATACCTTATTTGATGACTCATTGAGAATACCCAGTCTATCCACCATACTGGAAATATGAATCAACGGTATTCCGAAAATAGTTATTATGATTCATCGTGCACCTCCATTTTTTTTAATAGGTTGGACTCACAAAACTACACACCGTATGTCTTATTCAAATGTTCCCATATTTATTATGCGCCAGTATGGTCGAGTGTTGGAAGTATTCTACTAGTGCCAGCGATTTAGATCATCAATCGATCGAGCAACCGTTGACCCTCCGGCCCTCGTTGGCCCACACGGATCCTACTGCCGAGGGCCTCCGGGAGATTTTTTATTATCTGATCGGTGTCGATCGTCTGCCCCAGCCTCTTTCTTCTGCGGATCTTTCCCATATCGGGTCTGGCGTCACTTCAGGCTCTTTCTGGGTTTTTTGTTACAAGCCCGGGCCCGGGATTTGCTAATTTGCCTGTTTCGTATTACGTACTTTGAATGTTCTGCCGTCCCCGGAGTGATAGCAAGAAGTTCGCAGTTGATCCATTCTGAAAGTAGGCGTGGTCTCCGTCTTCACTGGTTTGGTATAAGTAATTCGGTTCTAAACAGATGCAAGGTTGAGAACTCGGTGACAACACCGGGATCTGAAATACCGTATATCGGTCACCAAAGGTCACCAACTTGGGGGCCTTATATTCTTACCCGCGCATCGACTCAGCGGGCCCGACACCTCAGCGGGTAGTCCCGGGGCATCGATGCTAAGGTAAATCCACACCGGGACTTAAATACCGTCCGTCGAAATCGGAGGGCTCAATAAATTGGGGACCTACTTTCTAGCCTATATCTGAAGAACCAGAAGGTATATGAAAATTTTGATCGCAATCAGCACATCCGAATTATTAATGGGATAAGGAGAAAACTTCAATAGTAGTTAAATGACAGAGTAAAAGTGTTTCGAATTCATTTATAGAAGAGGAGGGGGTATAAGTCTCTCAAAGTATCACATTGTAGCGCAGGAAGCCATATCCGTGGGTAGCAAGGGTTCGTCTCGAAGGCAAAATAGCTACCGAATATCCCCCCCCCCATTTTTTTTATAGCACTCTCATTGTAACCTGAAGATGAAGGGTATAACACCGATAACAACACTAACTGCTGATCTTCCATCAATGATTATTATCGTGCACGAAAAACCGCGAGGTATGAGAGACCAAATTCCATTGATAGTTACACCATCGCTTCACCCAATACGTGTCAGGTGTCAGGGATATACATCAGTTGAACTGTAGGGGAAGATTATATGTTCAGATGATAACGTTGATCGTTTATTACATGTAGACATCGGTTTGAGTAAGATGATAAGCCAGTTCGTAGTTCTAAGTGCGCTGAAAAGTTCAGGGGAATAGCCGAGCTCCCCCATACCAATATCGTTACAGCTTAATTTCAAACTGTCACCGCATTGAAAAAACGCAACCAGTTAATTCCAAGTTCTTTTCGAATTCTATTGTTGATTTGATAAGTATGAGGGGGGGGGGGGGGGGGGGGATCCGCAAGGTTTTTTTTTTTCTTGTGTTGACAGGATTGTGGGATTAGGGGAGTCTCGGAAAGACGAAACTTCGAAATGCCTTCGTTCCCATTACCTTCGAACGAATCTCAGAATCATTTCTTTTCATTCAAACGAACTGGATATGAATACCTATTGAGTTGAAGAATCCATGGCCGTTATCAGCTTCCGTTCAAACTTAATGTTGCTGATACAATGTGATCCGCTGCATACAAGTGCCGCGTTTTATTGGTCGGTGGCTAGGCGAAGTTTTTCCTAAGAATCTCCTCAAATCGTTCAAATCCGGGTTTAGGATTCAGAAAGACAGAAAGGTAGGAAACGTTCTTGAAGTAATTGAGTATGTTCTTCCAAACTATTTGATAGAAGTTAAATGGGAATTTTGACATTCTTCTCTTTTTTTGGTAGAATTGTATAGTTAATTGGATAATTACCGATATGATTGGGCGAGGCAATAGCCCCAAGAGGCTAGCGAGCCTACGGTGGAAAAATGAAGTTGCCAATCCCGGACCCGGACAATTTCCACAGGTCATACCGCCAGGGTGTATGGTCGATTTTACTCCTCACTAACGCCATGTGGGGTAACGAAACTCCCATCTTAAACCATTCGTTATATGAGTGACGATTGTGGTCAGCCAGAAGTAGTTATTGCAGTATGTGTCCCACAGGGGGGAGAACCCAGCACCACACCATGGCCTTCCGTGTCGGGCCACGCGTTGAGACAATAATCCCTAACATGGGGCAGGACTCTGTATGCTTGGCAGTATTGGGGATCGATGACCAGTCTGAGTCGTTAACTGTGACTTATTCTTGCTTGGTGGTGTGAGCGGTATTTTCTCTGTTTGTAGACAATTTGTATTGCAAGGAGACTCCGCCCCTAATTGAATGATATATAATTTCCCGACACCCAAACTGCCTACACCTCATGGAGATTGTACCGCTGATTAGTTTAGCAGAAAAGCCACAACTACTTACACCATCAACGTCTAAGTTGATATGGCCAAGGCGTTCGATACCGATCCAAAGAGGCACACTATTTAATGATTTGAACAGGATCCGCTGAGAATGACGAACTCTTTCTCCTTTTCACTAATACTGGACGATGTTCCATACAATGCCGCATTAGCGGCAAACTAGGAAATCTTTCAGGCACGAACATCCGGTCCCCCACCCCCTCCCCCAGAGTGACATTGCAGTGCATCATTCCTCTATACGTACCCTGGTTAACTCTTGGAATCGGATGAAAATGACAATTCAATGTCGTTTTCCAGCCATCTCGGTTAGTTGATCATGACTACAGTGCAAATAATAATACCTACAATTTCACCGTGGAGCCAACAATACGCTGATGATATCTCTTGGGCATCAACTGGGAACACTACCGTCAGATTCGAAAAACGAGTGACTGAAAACTGACAAAGAGCAATCTGAATAAACAGCACGAGAACCTGGAGATTTTCAATCACAAGGAAATGGCAGGAAGTTGAAGAAACGTAAATATGTAGAAAGTTTTTGGGAACCGAAGAATACATTAACAGAAGAAAGTTGTATACCCGACGACGCTTCAACACTCTGTCAACAATTTTCAAGAGCAGACGAGTAGGAACAAGCATCAAACTCCGGATTTTCGGCCCTAATAAAGAGTATTTTCCTGTCTAACTACCTGACTGCGAAAGGGGGTACAACGGAGGATCTTGCTCACAAAATTGAACACTTTTCAAAGAAGACTACTCCGCAATGTTCTCAACATCAGATGGACCATTCCCAATTTGACAACAAATGACGAACTCGCTGTGATGTGTCATCCGTAGTAGCACATAGAAGATTTATTTTTTTCGGTCCGTAGCGGGGGAGACCCAAGGAGAAGCTCCAGCGAAGATCGTCTATAAGAGCACTAAGACAGTTGGAGACCCCGTGAACTACCTTGATCGGAAAAATTCAAATCAATTCAAAGACAGTTTGAAGGAACAGTTTTAACAGTTTTAAGAAGCAACAAACCTTGCGCAAGATCGTGAGACGTGGCGGAGGTTGATCACTGAGCATGTCGGATAGAGAGACTCAACCTACTACTACACCTACTGACAATTGGACTAATTTCACTTGCATTCAATTTCGAAGCACATTGAGCCTGGATTGCTAAAATCAGCTACAATCCGGCGTCATGCCGCAAGCACTTGCAGCCTACTTTCCAATGTTTACATACCCATTGTGCATTGCTATTTTCTAGATTTACTTTCAGTTGGCATCACTGGTTACTCTGTCATTCTGACTGTTACTAACGTGCTTTCCAGAATATGAGTTGGCATACGGCTACAAGGCGAGAACTGATATAGCAGCGAGCAGGCTACAAAAAATCAGCATGGTTAGGCTCCCGTACCCACAAGGTAATGAGTTCATTAAACGTACACACAAGAACCTGCAGTACTCACAAACACCCACAGCCTGTGGATGGTTGTCAGTTCCCATGTTCACCTTAGCAAAACCGTTGCGATGACGGCCAACTACGGTGAATAGCGATGTAATGCGAATTTACTGCAATATAAAACTGTCCGCTACTGATACTGGTACAGCTACGGCTACGGAAACTGCTACTGCTAGTAGTGTAATTGCTAACCAACTATACTGCCACTGTATTCGAATAATGGAATGGCTATCTTCAGATCTGTTACCACTTTTCAGCATACTGGTAGCTCCTATTTACCCAGGGGGGAACGCCATTGTGAAAAAAAATCTAATCAGCATCCTAACCCGTTACAATGTCATTCACTAACATGTAGCTGAGAACAGGGCTCCGAAAGTGTAACAGAAAGAGTGGGAGGGGGGGTACAATGCATTTATTTTTTTCATGGGGACAAAGGTCAAACGGCAAAAGGTCAAAATGGCGAAATTAGAGCGGAAAAAAAGAAACTTACAGACCCCTGTTGCATTTGGAATGAAGCCTAAATAGTGTGGATCACTTCCTGAGCATTTCAGCCCTGTCGGTGGAGGCATTCCAACAAAATTTCAAAGGAGCCAAACATGGCTAAAATCCATTGAAATTGAGGAAATTATGGCTGCCTAACCATAGCCCCCTGAAATCCTGGGCTGTTCCTTGGGAAGCGAGATGATTCTAGTATCTGCAGTTGTTTACTAGCGCCCCCAATTACAGAGCTCTGAACCAAGAATCGACTTCAAGGGACCCAAAGCTCATTCAGAGTATGGTAGAAAATTTGGGCTCATTAGGAAGAGAATCTTCAGGAGCTCCTTTCTGATTTGGAGCCAAGTTCGCAGCTTGTGTGGCTGTTTAGGCTCTTCCCCCACAGACGGACTGAAAAACAAATGGCGGCCTAATTTGCATAATATATATGCATGAAATGACGTGTTTGTTTTTCTTTCCCCAATTCCAAATTATGTTACCTATCCATTGAACACAACTTCCGGATAGACAATATGTTCCCAAATGTTGTAAAATAGCTGTATCTGAGGTTCACTCTTTAATTCTAATTATTTGTGAAACCTTGCTGGAAAGGGTTAAAAGCTGTCATGGATCAATCTTGCACGGAATTTGGTAATCCCGGTTTCGGTCAGCTGGCTGCGTAAGTTGTTTTTTAGTGTATTTGTGCAACTGAACTGAAAGACATTCCGATATGACCCCCAAATTCACTTGAAATTTTGATGATTGATCGGATAGTATTGAGAGGAGATTTCTTGAAGTTTTCCTATATTTGTTCTATAAAATTTCCAGGGAACCTAGCAAACCGATAAAACCCGAAAAGTTGAATTTTTTCAAGAATGGTGAGCTAAAGTGCACAGAATTAGCAGCGCAGCAGCAAGCTCGCGTAAGACAGGCACCACTTTTTACGTTCAAAAAAATCGATGGCTCAAAATTGGAATAAAGGTACGGAATGATCAATTTACCCAATATTTGCTTGAAGTTCGCCTAATTAAGCTTTGAAACATATCTGTGAATCGATTTTATGATAGACGCCAGGATTGGCCTCAATCCCGAAAAGAAGAACTGCTCGATTGCGCAATATTTTTTGACGTTGGTATCGGCAGAGAAAATAATAACCTTCGTGGTATTCAAGTAAATATAGCATTCCAGTGTGTTGATTAGTGTTCCCGTATATGACCTCTGGACTCTGCATTGCAGGGGTCAACTAAAGTTCACGTTATCGGTACCTGCATTACTTTAGATATTCATCCATGAGCACCTTTTATACAACTGTGGGAAAGCTTATAAGTACATGAGCTAGGAGGACCACCGTGCACCCCTCCCTCTCCCCCAGACTCTCCGTGAGTGGTATTCATTTGTCCGGGGACCCGTCTGAACATATTTTAAATATATAATTTTGTTAATTTTAATTTTTTAGAATAAAAAAAAAACACATTGATTGTGCCCAATTGTGCATATTTTGTATGATTTCCTGATACTATGTAATTTTATACATTCTTGCGGCCAATTTGGTGGCCATTTTAGCCGCCATCCTGGATTTTCGAAAATGTTAACAAGCAATCTGATGCAATATGACACTCCTAAACATTCACTTTGTTCCAGGAATAATTTTGCATTTCAACGTCCTTAGATGCGACTTGCTACTCATGGATCTTGTGATTTTTTCTTCCAATTGTTCTGAGCTCCATGGGCAGTAAGTAGGCTCTTCTTTGGGGGTTGGTGTAATTCTTACCTGACAGCGGACCGCCAGCAAAGGCATACGGGACCATTCCAATTTAGAGGGCCCACAAAATTTGCCGATTTCTGAAGTGGGTCACCGGAAGAAGGGTACCGTGCGCCCCATTTTGGGCGTTTTCGGGCATCCATCATAAATTTTCGCCAGTCAGCCAGTGCGGTCGCCAGGCTTTTATACTGGGGGGGGCACAAGGGAGGCAGACACATTTGTCAGTGGGGCACAAGAATACTAACTAGGTGGAGCGCCACCATTGGTTGGGGCGGAGCGTCCAATTTTTTTTTTTGATGCGCAAGCCCCCAAGTGGCCGGAAATGAACTCTCCCAGCGGTTTGGGCTGCACATACCAAGCTTCAAACCTGGGCATTTTGTGATCAAAAATGTTGTAATCGGTTGAGAATTTGGTCAGACCTCGGTCTAATCGCTGCCCCGACTTTCCTTTTTCCATTGGGGGGGGGGGGGGTCCCCGAGCACATCTGGAAAAACAGGATCTCGTATGTCCACGCCTTCAGCTGACATCCAGAACGCATTGTATTTTAGTCCCCATGCAGGATAGCAAAATTTGCACTAGCTAAGTGAAATAATGCTTGATAATCGCAGATTTTTACAACTTTTTTCCGTATTGGTTGTACGCGAATCTGATCCCTACCCTAATCTGTTATCATAGCATAGACAAAGTTTGATGTAATACAATACCGACAGCCACTCACGGCGTGGTCGTTGGTAAACATATGTGTTAATTGGAAGGAAGAAGTACTGTTATTGCGCGCAAAGCGCGCAAAATTTTTGCACATTATCTGGATATTGATTAAAAAAATATATATTACAATTCTTGTTGTAATTTGTATTGTACCGTTTTACATGGATAGGAAATATTCCTTTTGGTTGAGTTGCAAAATTTACAAAGTTGACTGGGCCTGGACCTCAGTCTTAAAATATACAATCTGACGATCTGTCAGAAATTCCAACTGGAAATTCGAAATTCCAACTGCAAGGTCGCTCTGACCATTTTTGGGGGGTGAGACACCCCCCCCCCCCTCCCGCTCGCGACATCACTGGGTGCACGGTGGGTCCCTCCTAGCTCATGGGCTATTAGTTTAGAATCCATGATGCGTAATGTCATATCTTTTATCATTTTGTTCTGCAAAAAACTGCCGGTCATAACATAAATTTATCATTCACAGGCCAAGTTCAAAGTGGATTGAAGAGTAACGCATCTGCAAAGCGCCAGCAGTAGACATTGAAGATCTTAGCTGGTAGAAAATACCAGAGTATTCTACAAAGTTATTGTACAAATTCAAATATATACGACGGATAAAATTTACTGACCATAAAGCCCACGTCATGAGTGGGAGTCATTTTCCCGGAGTGTCAATTCGCAAGTTTGCAAGGTCTGAGAGATTATCATTACAAATCATTATTCATAGCTCCTTCTGACTTCTTTTTCAAGGCCAATGGGGATTCCCACGGCAACAATAAGTGGATTCATCGGCATGCTGGCCGCTATCATCGCCAGTATAGTTGAGTCTTGGGGGGACTACCATGCCACCGCATTGATTACCGGGGCACCTCCGCCGCCGGTACACGCCATCAACCGTGGTGTCGGGATGGAGGGCTTCGGGTGTCTGTTAGCAGGGCTCGTCGGGTCTGGACCCGGGTACACCTCTTACAGTAATAACATCCTGCCATTGGGATAACAAAGGTAACATTCGTTACATGAATGGCCATTGGAATGTGCACTATTGTTATAGAATGGGGACGGTGATGACATTCACAAAGCAATCTTCACATGTTTCATTGTCTATTCCTTGCGAAGTCAGAGGAATCTATGCAGTCATGCCAAGTGGTCTGTGGTGTGTGGTATGTAAGCGACGCCCAGCTTGTAACACGATAACTGGACCCCTCCTGGATGGATGAAGCTCATACTTGTAGTGTGTTTTCCCCATGATGATACATGAAGCCCTATTGGTCACCAATCTCCCATTTGTCCTTGTATCTGGTTCTAGGTTGTCGGAAAGAGTCAAGGAATCACTAAGCCTTTGTCTTTCGGTGTTATTACGACGTCACGTTCTAGATATGAACTTACTAGATTGTAACACCTTATTTGCACGATTATGTGATCATGTTTCAATGTTAATAAGATAATAATATGTGCTAAAATCACTAGTACAACGTTTTTGTGCATGTGGTCAGTAGCGAAACTGAGGAGGAGAGGGGGTCAACACCGTAATGAAATTTTAGTAGGCTACACCGCGCCCGAAGATCGAAGACTAAGTTCTGTTGCCAAAACTCTGGTCAGAATCCCGACGTCCGTGTTGCGCGCCAAGTTCTGATTAGGATTTGAAGACATTACCGCATTCGCAGATTCAAGGGTGGCGCCAGCGTTGGAGCTGCCCCCGGAGAAGCCTGCCCCTCCCCCTTCCTTCGGGAATCGTAAATGTTTCCCCTTTCGTCGGGGCGCTAGGGTGGGTACGCTGAAATTTGGCACACCCCGACGAGGGTCTATTTCCCCGACAGTATAACCATGTTCAACCTTCCTCATAGTGAAACTCCTATACCAAAGCCATTTTCGTATCTTTTTCGTAGTTACGCTACGCATGTGATGATATGATGTGACAAGTCCTTGTGATAAGTGGCCGCGATTTTTTTCCCCAGGACAGATGAAGTCATTGACCGTCACGGGAAAGCTACTATTATCTGGTGTCTTTTTTATTCCTTGACCAAAGTCGAGGATCCATGTAGTCATGTCGTATGTGTGTATGTGTGTGTGTGTATGTTTGTATGCCGTGTGACGCATTGCCTTTAAACCCCAGCATACTCGACCCCACCTGGATGGATGAGCTCATACTTGGTATGTGTGTTCCCCATGATAGGTACATGATCCCTATCGTTCTGGGGTTAGGTCAAATGTCATCTGAGGTCACCAGAGTTCAAACCTAAAACCTTGAAATTTAGTGTATAGCTTCTTATCAGGAGAACGGGAACGTATTGGTGAGTCTCCCATTTGGCCTTTGTCCGGCTAAGGTGGCCAGAAAAGTCAAGGAGTCACTGAGCCTTCTGGCTTTCCGGTTTAGTATTGCGTGGTGCAGTCATATAATTCAATAGATGGTATACCGCCACCTTCCGAGTTCCCGATGGCTCTCGTCACCACAAGTTTTATTAGTTATTAAGTTTCATGTACTATCATAGCCAAACATGGTCAAGCTATTGGTGCATTTAAGGTGACAGAATGTTTTAATTTGCCCAGGCGATTATTTTGATATGTTGCTATGAATGTGTACATTGAATTCGGGTAAAAAGAAAAAAATTCAGGGCTGCCCATAGACCACCTCATGTTTTTCGTGTGTGTTGCTCGTACATTTCAGACAGTCAGACAAACATTACCCAATCATCGATTCGTGAAGCCAATGTGGTACATTATATCAACAAGTCAGATAAAGTCTTTAGAAGCGTAACGTAACAGCTAATCGTTCTTTTGGTTTCTTCGGTACAGGTCGCAAGCCGGTCTGTTATGTACTTCCTATCCGTGATATATATCGTGGCTGGAATATTGACGAAGTTCAACATGTTCTGTGCCTCTATACCCGATGCGATTATCGGAGCGACTATGGCAGCACGTGGGGTAAATATCTTCAAGCTTGAAGTTCTTAATTAAAAACTTACTGAAAATGTCTCATAAACTAGTGTATGCCAAACACCTTCGCATTCACTGAGGGATTCCAGCTGTTTTATCCTGTGTTGAATCCTGAAATTTGTGACTGTGGATTTGTCACTCGGACATTCACACTGGTTGTGTAGCTACTATCCATAGTCAATGTATGATGAATAAATTTCTTGATCATGATCAAATATTCAATGAATATATGTTAATACTAATAATAATAATATCATCATCAATCATCATCATCATCATCATCATCATCATCATCATCATCATCATTATTATTATTATTATTATTTTCTTGTTCCACGTACTTCATGAGTGCGCTTCCATCACTTGGTTACGCCAATCTGCAATACATAAAGATGGGAACCTCGAGGAATCTGTTCATTTTGGGTCTAGCGTTAGTTGTTGGGTAGGTGTTCCTGACTACATGGCGAGGAATGATGGAATATTTCAAACCGGTGAGTGTAGGTATAGATAACCTATGTGGCTTATTATAAAATAATATTATCCTTTCAACTTGACAAGTTGCTGACTGCGAGCATTTCAGAGTGAACATTTTCCAATTGGTAAAAACTCGAGTCGTAATGTATTCCAAGACCTCAGTTTCACATGGATACGATGAAAGACGAGAAATCAAGCTCATTGTGCGAAAATTATATCGGGGTTGTAAAGACAAATGGAAACACACAGGCGTGGTTGTCTCCGGTATATTATATTAGATTTAAGTATTTGGACGAGAATAATTTTTTGCCTAAGCGGAAGAGAACTGGTGGAAAATAGCGAATTCACATACTAAAGCGATCCTCTGTGAAGCAACAATTTGTAGTTTGTAAACTAAAAGTATATCGAGGAACACAGTAGCCCCTGAGTGTATCAAGTTCCGTCAATATTTTATACGTATTCATCTACTCAGCCTCTTGTTTCCTCTTGGGCAAACTATGAATATCACTAGCTTAGCTCAGTACCCCAGGAGGGCAAAAGCATAAGATGTGTTACCCAAATTCACGTATTACATGCCTTTCCATTCACCGTCATACACAGGATCTGCATTTTTGAACCAGGTGCTGGATGTCATTCTTGGTAGCCCCATGCTGTTGGGAGGATTCACTGCATGCCTGCTCGACAATACAGTGAGAGGTAGGTGCACCAGACAGCACCCTTGACTCGATTCTTTTGAAATACAGTGCCAGTTCTGTGCACTCAATAATGTTACATATAGAGCCTGCTCGGTAGTATCTCGGAGGGTCGGTACAGGTCACCTGGATGTCACTTCGAAAGCCCTCCTAGCTTGACAGTAGTAGAACATAGTTGACCGCTCGTCAACTCACAAAGTGTAGGTGCCCTAAGACAAAGCTACAATCCCCGTACAGAGGTGTTGGGAAAAAGCGTCAGGTACCACCGAATTCGGCGTTTGACGCGTGTTCCAACTATTTGGGAGGGGATATAGCTTGTATAGCTTGCGGGTGGTGGAACTCAGACAACCACAGCAGTGATGTTGACCTGTTGGAACAGAGTGAGAGACTCAGACACCACACAGACGATGGCTTACTTGGCAATATCGTGCGAGATCGGGTGCTCTGACAACACAATTCAACACATAAATGCTGAGAAGTCCGGGTGCTCTGAGGGCACTAACATATCAGCGTGGATCATTATCGCGAGGGATGAGTGCATATGAACAACACACATAAACGTGGACATTCTCTGATGTAGTGTATAAATAAGACATAGTGACAACCACACATCAACTGTCATGTAAAAATGCCAAACACAGTATACTGGTCCCCGGCAGTGACTGACACTTAAGAGATTCGTTCAATTTTTGAAGATCCCAAGTAGCAAAATGCAGAGGAAATGCACTCAATGGTCAAGTAGGGTGTTTACAAGTATATTATAAATCGTTTCGACTTTCAAAGTTATAATTCAAGAAGGATTTTAAGATTCCCAGGCCGCGCGTCGCTGACATCCGATCCCAGAACCAGGCTAGAAGCGGGGACACACTGATGCCAGTACGTAAATGATGTATGCATCCATATGGAATTCCATACTATCAGCGCTGTCACAAGTTCTGATACTTGAAGCAAAATGCTACGATAAAGTAACTGTCAAAAAGGCGAGTCTAATCCTCATGCGGCCCATTGGTACTCACCCGTAGTCGGCCCATTTCGGTGGATAATAATCCCCCTGCATTAGTTCCACGAACATGTAGACCCCCTCTTCCCCCCCCCCCCCCTTAGGGACTTTATCCCGTCATGTTTTTCTGACCCACAGGAACCTAGTCCACCATTATATGCTTGTTTGCCATCGCAACTGTGGTGGGTGTGGTTCTAGGAAAGTTGTTATAGCAGCAGAGTGGTGGAAATTGAAAAAATGTCATATATTCATCCGTTTGTTGTTTTGAACGCCATGTGGGGTTTCCTCAGAAATGTATTTGAGGATACCAAATTGATTGTAATTATAATTATTCTATATTAATCAATAATTCGATTCGTAACTCATTTTCATGCATGATAGGGGTTGTTACCAAGGAAGCAAATGGTACAGATCAGAATATGGGCGATATTTCAAACTTCATCTACAAACAGTTGTTCGAAATTATGTCAGGATTTGCATTCCATATTTTAATTGAGGCCCAGTTTGCATTCAAACATATCGTCACCCCTCTTTCCCCTCATTTCCTTCCAGTTCCCAAACAATCATGTATCGACAATAACTATGTGGCATTGGCCTATCAATGTCTGATTTTTGGGTCCGCTAGGCGCCAGCGTCTCCGTAAGGGCCGCGGGCGCTAAGCGGTGTCATAACCTACGGAGGCCCAGGGGAAGCTGCTTGTGCGGGGTGGCCCTCCTGGGCGTAGATCCTTTTTGCGGGCGGTTTCAATGCCGCCCGGCAGACGAGAACCGGCAGGAGGCCGGCATCCGGCCAGCGCCGCCGACCTCAACCTCTAAGCTGAAGGGGAGGCCGAAGGCATAGGCGAAAGCGAGGTCGTTTTAGGCAGTCTTCTCGGCGGAAGAACCACCGCGGAGGGTGTCGCCCGCCGTCCAAGGAAATCCGGATGGGGTCCTATTGCACCGCCATGCGATCCTTCCTCAAGAGGGGGTGGGCGACTCGAGAGACCAGAGGGATGCAAATCTGCCCAGGCACCCGCTTCACTGCCGAATACTAGCGTTCCGCTACAGGGGGGCATGACTACCGCATGACTCTTCACCTGGGTCTGCAGGCCCATTCTCGCTTTCTTGGGGCAGAAGGGCATCACAGTCGTTGCTCACATTGACGATTGGCTCGGGTGGCCCCGCCGGAAGCGGTGCGATAGCTCATATCGCGCGGATCTCAGCGCGTTTCGGACGTTGCCGCGGCAGCAGCGTTCATCCTGTACTCCGAGTATTCAACGCCAGGGCCGGAACTTGGTCCCTTGGTTTGGCGGCCACCATGATCGAAATTCTCGATCTCTGCCGCGCGCGCGCAGCCACAGGCGGCCGCGCAATAGGTTGGACCGGTTCCGCGCTTCCGAGGTCGATCCGCCCAAGCCGATTCCTCTTCGTGAGAATCTCGGAACCTTCCTTTCCCGATGGACGGAGCCACATAGGGGGGGGGGGCGGGGGGGGGGGGGGGGGGGGGGGGGGGGGGGGGGGGGGGGGGGGGGGGGGGGCGGGGGGGGGGGGGGGGGGGGGGCGGGGGGGGGGGGCGGGGGGGGGGGGCGGGGGGGGGGGGAGGTCTTTTTTTTTTTTTTTTTTTTTTTGTGGGGGCGCGGGGGGGGGTCGGGCGGGGGGGGGGGGGGGGGGGGGGGGGGGGGGGGGGGGGGGGGGGGGGGGGGGGGGGGGGGGGGGGGCTGGCGGCGGCGGACAGAGCCACAAGGGTGGCTGCGGTGAAGTCGCTTTCGCGACGCCTCCCAGGGCGGCGCAGTGACGACAGACGGGTCGCACTCGGGTGAGGGGCCATCTTAGGACGACAGCCTCTTTTAGGCGGATCAACGGCGAGGGCACGCAGTGACAGTCCCGATCGACGACCGTTCGTCGATCTCTTCGTGGCGGCCAACAACGCGCGACTTCAGACCCTCTGCTTCTGGACCCTTTCCGGCTCAGGCAGATGGGTTTGCTGTGGTACCACGGCACTAGCGCCACGTCTCCGTAGGGCCGCGGCGCGAAGCGGTGTCATAACCTACGGAAGCCATGGAAGCTGCTTTGTGCGGACTGACCCTCCTGGGCGTAGATCCTTTTTGCGGGCGGTTTCAATGCCGCCCGGCAGACGAGAACCGGCAGGAGGCCGGCATCCATCCAGCGCCGCCGACCCCTCACCTCAAGCTGAAGGGGAGGCCGAAGGCATAGGCGAAAGCGAGGTCGGTTAGGCAGTCTTCTCGGCGGAAGAACCACCGCGGAGGGTTGGGCCCGTCCGCCCGAGGGGAAATTCGGATGGGGGGTGGTCCCTTGCTTACGCAATGCGATCCTTCCTCAAGAGGGGGTTGGGTGGGTGGGCGACACCGTAGAGAGCCAGAGGGATGCAAATCTGCCCAGGCACCCGCTTCACTGCCGAATACTAGCGTTCGCTACAGGGGGCAGGGGACTACAGCATGACTCTTCACAAGGGTCTGCAGGCCCATTCTCGCTTTCTTGCGGCAGGAGCAGGCGGGGCATCACAGTCGTTGCTCACATTGACGATTGGCTCGGGTGGCCCCGCCGGAAGCGGGTGCGATAGCTCATATCGCGCGGATCTCAGCGCGTTTCGGACGTTGCCGCGGCAGCAGCGTTCATCCTGTACTCCGAGTATTCAACGCCAGGGCCGGAACTTGGTCCCTTGGTTTGGCGGCCACCATGATCGAAATTCTCGATCTCGGCGCCGCGGCGCACCATTGCGGCGCAATCGTTGGACCGGTTTCCTCCGCGCTCCGAGGTCGAATCCGATCCGCCGCCCAAGCCGATTCCTCTTCGTGAGCATCTGGAAACATTCCCCTTTCCCGATGGACGGAGCCACAAGGTGGCGGCGGCGGACAGAGCCACAAGGGTGGCTGCGGTGAAGTCGCTTTCGCGACTCCTTCCCGTGCGACAGTGACGACAGACGCGTCGCTCTCGGTGAGGGGCACATCTTAGGTACGACAGCCTCTTTTAGGCGGATCAACGGCGAGGGCACGCAGTGACAGTCCCGATCGCGACCGTTCGTCGATCAAATGCTTCGTGGCGGCCACACACACGCGCGAACTTCGAGACCCATATATCTTCGAAAGTAGAGAGCCCTATTCCGGCATAAACAGGGGGGGCAGATTCCCGGGTTTGCTGTGGTACCACGGCACTAGCGCCCTGCGTCCTCTCTGCAGACAACACGTGATAGTCTCATGCAGTAGCGTCCGCTCGCGACAGTACCTTAAGTCACGTTTCGGGCCTGTCTGCGGACGTCGCAACATCATCGGTTGTGACCCCTGGTTGCCTCGGTAGGCCCTGCAATTCCATTTGTTTGGCCTCTTCCACCAGAGGGCGCAGGGCGCGACGATCCGGGCCTTCCGTTCCCCCCTTGCGGCGTTACATCGCGGTTTTCCGGGTGGTCTCCAGGCGGCAGCAGGTCACAGTCGAACGTTATCGAACGTCTCCTGCCGCTCTGTTTTGCCCCGGCATTATTCTCGCCACGTCCGCGAAACGCCTTACGCGCCCATTCACAGAGGTTCGCTGGAGCTCCTCACCCTCAACGCCGTCTTTGGGGTGGCAGTTGCCTCCGCGAGCCGCAGGAGCTGTATTGATGCTCCTACTACCACGCCGGTTTCCGGCACTCTCAACGGGATCCGTTTCCTCTCGGATCCGGCGTTATTGGCAAAGAAACAGTCGGTAGCGTTCGCGCCGGAGATTACCTCCATGACGCGAGCACTGGTGCTCGTCCAGGCCCTTGCTTGTTCAGGGGAAGGACTCGTTTGATCCGAACGACGATTTAATTCGCCACGACAGGCCGAATACGCCGGCGGTTCGCCGGCAGCGTGGCTTCTCGAGCCCGGATCTGCGGGGTCCGCAGAATCATGATGGAAGCGGCGGCGTGGAAGATTCCAACCACTTTTTGCGCTTGCAATGGGACCGACACGGATGGTCCACGGAGAGCAGTTGCCATAGCGGCTCTGACAACCTCAGACTACTCAGCGTCCGCCTACGCGGAGCGACGGCACGGGCCCACCACCGGGCGCCCTGTGTAACAGGTGCATGGTCGATTAAGGGGTAAGTAAGATGTGAAAAAGATTCTACCAAACACAACGGGTTTGGAATCTGTGAACTTCGAATTCTTACCCCTAATTACAAACAGTGACCACCCATCCATCCCCTATCCCAGGGCCGTCAGCAGGCTTCCACACATTCGCATCCGGGTTAAACCCCTCGAGAATGCAGGACGCCTAGCATGGAAAAAAGAGAAGGGCGATTGGGTGGCCAACCCAGTACTATGTTAAAATGCCAGACACTCGGTTAGCATATTGAGGGGGTGCCTGGTCGATAAGGGGAAGTATTCGCAGTTCACACATTCACAAAAACCCTACTGTTTAGTAGAAAACACTTAAGAACAGAGACCATGTAAGCACAGAAGTGGGAGAATGTCCTAATGACATGGCAATTGCAGCATGGAGAGGGAATTTCCAATGGGACATGCAATGGTCATGTCAATCATTGATGGTCATGATTTCCGAGTTCACTCAGTCAGGCCTCCAGAATGGACAGACATGGCAGGACTGCAATGGCATTGGGCAATGCCCCATGCAGGTTATTGTTTTGCAGCAGGCTCGTCTACACTCACATGTTCAATGATCACTAGAAGTCAATCAGTGTACTCTTGGATGGAGCGGAACAGTGATGTTGAAAGATATAAACCTTATTCTGGTTGGTGTATCTCTATTCTGAAACTGTGTGGTGGGAATATTGAGAAAATAAAGAAGGGAAATTTGAAAAATGTATTCAATGCACAGCAATATGGCCTTCCCCATGTCCACCTCAAGTTGGGAGGTAAAAGTTTCTGTAACAACAAGTATTTCTGAATTACTAAATACTAATGCAATTGGTGCCAGATATCAGTTCGTGTCCACACAGAAAAGAGTTGTACAATTGCCGCACACAGCGGCGTGTCAACACCAAATCAGTGTTTAAGCCCAAGTTACAAGCCAGGAAAGCTAAAGCATCAATAACATGTATTCAAAGTCGGATCATCATAATACCAAGAACTGGTAAAGTTAAAGTACAAAGGAAGGTAAAGAAATGATGAATGCATGGTCTCTATCTGGATGCTGTGAGTGCATATAAAATACATGTCGTGTTGGGTTTTTTACTTCATGTTTTAGGGCTTGAGAGAATAACAAGTTTGCGCTGCCCTTGTGGGTGGCCCAGTCGATTCCTGATTCCGACTTTAACCAGTCGTATGAGCGGAACACTCTCTCCACCCAGAGATGCAGCAACGGTAGGAGAAGTTTCTTGATGACGTGTGAGTTTCTCCTCCTTGATTCCATCATGGATGGCACCATCTCCCGGGATGACTGCTTGGGTGACATTTTCTGTAAACTTGCATGCCAGGAAGGACGAGTCTGTGCCTGGAACCTGACGATCATCGGCATGATCATGACAGCAGGTCATCTCTGACTGGCGTAGTCCAGAGCTGCATCCCTCTCATCATCTGTGAGTCGGGCACCAATTTACGTGGGTGGAGAAGATTCCCAACAGATGGGCAGAGTGACAGGCATGCTGATTACCCCGAATCTAAACTGCGTGTGACCTCCGTGATGTGCAGAGGACGCCAGCTGCCCCCCAACGGTCCTTCTAGATGTGACTGCCTCAGCTATCATCGCTGTGTCTCTTTGCATCTTGTCCAAGGCAACTGCTATAACCGGAGTCGGTCATGAAGGTCCTCCGTAGATCTTTTGAGGGCAAAGTTGGACACCTCCGTCTTCACAGTTCCATCAATTCTTTCCGGTTCTCATCACAGATCTTTAGTAGTTAGTCTTGATGTAGGCATCGAGGACAATCTGCCATAGTGTGCCAGCGAACGTCCTGTGGCAAGATGAGGCGATTCCCTCCCTACTGTTGATACTTGGCCGAGGCAAAGTGGTCGTTCCTGAAATACTTTACACATTGCACACTTGTTTCTTTTCCCCCCCACGTTTGGGACTTCGAGGTCGTGTGCCAGTATAATCAACAGGTGAGTGAGCGGGAGTAGCATAGGTTACTAATCCGATCCTATCTTATTCCAACATTTTTTTGCACTGCAGCTACATTTGCGGGCATGGTCTGTCCAGCGATGCTCCCTACTGATAGTGGTACTCACTCTGGTCTTAATAATCAGCAGTGCGAGGCTCCTGAGTGTCAGTAAGTGTCCAAAAGATAGATCCCACTTATGTTTGATTGCATTCGCACATATCTGTCCCAAGAAAAAACGTATAATACTGGTATTAGGACCCAAGGCCAGGCACTTATTACACAGAGGTTCCAACATTTATGAAAAACAGACTTGATAAGTGTTTGGTCTTGGGACAGAGGGACACAGCATATTTTTATGTGATAGATCTCTTCCATGTCTACTCATGGCCTGAAAAGTAGTCAGAATATAGATAGAACGAAGGCTCTACCCCCCGATTATCAAGAGATTTGGGTGGGTGGTAAGGGTTCATATGGGATGATTCAGGCAGTATATATGGAGAGTGGAATGTGGGATGTAGAAAATATTTAATAAATCGATGTAAATTAAAAAAAATTATTCAAATAAAAAAATCCGATGTAAAACAAAAAACAAAAACAAAAAACCCCCAAAACAAAAAAAAAAACATCACCAACCCTGCTAGTGAACCATACATTGATGCCTTTTGAATTTGTATGTTCAGACATGATACTGTGTTTAAAATGGATCCTTCGCTTGAAAACGGCGATATGTAAAATTCCAGTTACCGTATTCACGTTGGCATGGTATCAGCCATGGCGTTTAGACCACATTAATTTAAAATGGAAAAAGGTGATTATGACTCCTGAGAGTAATTTCCTCAACTGAAAAACACATTGACTGAAAGTCCCTAAATGGGGGGGGAGGGTTTCGGTTATGGCCAACAAGGACTATTGCTCCATACAAGCTATTGAACAAAACACTGTTGTCACCATGGGCTATATTATGTCACTCACGCAATGTACTAGCAGCGGCTATAGCTGATATCTAGTATTACTGTGCAGTTTCACACGGAAATTAGATAGCATGCAGCATTGTGGAGCACTCAGGCATCGCGGATTGGGGTGGTTAGCGTATTGGATACATCCCCAGGCCCTGGTGACCCACGGCGGAGCAAAAAAAACAAGCCCGATGAAACGAAGAGATATACTTGAACGGCGGCATACGTCGACGGCTATTAAAGAGGAAGCCTTCCGCGAGTATCATGACAAGGGCGATACATCAATGCTGATTGATTTCGCGGAACATCTAGTTGCGGATCACACAAGGCTAAGGAGTAAGGTGAGCCCAGGCACTAGCCTAAACTGAGTTTGCACAGGTTAGGCCTAGCTGCCTAGCCACAGGAGCTCGGACCATTGACTTAGGCTAACGCAGGTACCTCCTTTTCTGTGAAGGGCCTAGGCTAAGTTGATGTTCCGAGCTCCTGTGGGCCTAGCCTACTGACCTTCATGTTTCAGTTTTAGTCATGACACCTTGGATGAGTAATCCTCCATTATACTCCAAAATGGGTTTTGACTGACCTAGCCCTTACGGAACGTTACATTCCGTTACACTGCATACTAACAAGATACATATGCAATACGCCTAGCTGGGTCCCGATCAGGAGCTAGACTGATCTAGCATCCTTGACCTAGCCTACATGTAGTGTAACTGCAGTGTGCTAACATTTTTTGGATTTGAAAAAAAAAACACATTTCAATTGGATTGAGCCTAGGCTAGGCTATTTCAGTAAACATGCAATTGCAAAGCAAGGTGCACAAAAAGAAACCATGCAGTTTAGCTGTAAAATATCTAAAGTGGAAAGTTAGCCTACTGGTTCTTGTGCCCCCCACTACCATCATCCATAGTGTGTGGGCCCAGCCTAGGCCTACGTCTCTGGAATCAATTCGCTCGCTAATATGTACAGAAAAATGTACTAGCCTAGGGCCTAATGAAAAATTAGTAGTTTACTAACTTATTAGAATCATATTTTGGAGAGAAATGTTTTACAAATAGGCCTAAGCCTAAGGAAAGTTCTGACTAGTCTGTACAGATGCAAAATTCATTTCATAGGGGCATATCCACACTTTTGCTACAGTAAGTAACTCAATGGGGAATAAAATTTGCACTAAAAATATCTCTAAACCTTGGGAGTATATATCCCAATTCTGACAGTTATTTCTAAAAACTTACCTTACATGACAATCACAGCAATTCTGATTCAATTTTGCTTTTTCTAACTAACTTAGGTTGTTTTTTAGCATCTGATCTAACGTTATTCCTAAATTACAGCATAGGCTAGCAATTAGGCTATTTAATATGGAAGGCAAGTTTGGCAAAATGAAGGTTGGAACAATTTTCAATCAGAATTTTCTAGTAAACATGCAAACATAATCCAGAAACGAACAAGCAGGTTGGGCGAAATGGAATGGGCGAAACGACCAGCTTCCGTCTACAGTACATACACAATATGAAATATTCCCCTTGTTATGTATTGTAAACCAGGGATATTTGAGACACTTTGGTACCTTGAGGTGATTTTGACTTTCGAAGATCAAACAATGGATTCTATCAATTTGGGTTTACTCATTTTCCTGCATTCATTGCACAAATTTGTTGCAAAATTACCACTGCCAAACAGATACTTTTCAACTGGTGGTGATTCCTGGTGAGCCCCCACAACTACAGTATACCAAGCATTCCATAGGCTACCTACGTACAGATGTACTATGAATCATTCCGAAACGCTTATTATATTATAGGTCTACTCGGGGCCTAATTGATTCTTTGTACCCTGTATGCATTTTTCTAGATGTTTCCTCAACTATGACGTTCAAGAGTGGGACAACACAAACCAATCCTTTACCATCGCAGACACATGCACAAGGAGAACAATTGCAGCAATCATCCTGTGAGTATTGATTTTCAGAAATGTTTGGGCAAATATGCTCATTGTTTACATTACAGTCGCCCAGACACAGTGCTTAAAATTAAAATGGAGGGTTACGTTAAAACAGCACCAGGAAATGAACGGAACGGCCAATGGTACAGTACCTCACTATATTTGCAGAAGTGCAGTGTGAATGCATCTGTTACAATTGCAGTTTTGCAAGATCATTGAAAATGACCCCTCGATGACTTCAAATCATGAACACAACAGTACTCAATGAATATGTTGATGCTTCCTCTTTCATCCAATCTGGTCAGGTCGCTTGAACTGTTCGAACCAATTGGCGGAATTTGAACTCAAGATGCCCTTTGACTTTTTGACTCAATTGGACCATCTGATTATTAAGCTGATTAAAAGGTGTCTGACTGTTCCAACAAAATGGCAGGAAGTTGGAAGCAGTTACCCCCTAGATGACCTTTGACCTCAAATCTGGACCATGATCAATGATAATACTGACCAATCGGACAACAAATGTTCATCCGATATATTATGTAAGAGTAACAAGCGCAAGTCGAAACATCTTGATAGCTGCGGACGGTCAAATTCCTGTGGCGAATACACTGCATGTTCTTCACCAATAACATTTATTGTTCGTTCACATTTCTTGATCTTTACTAATATCTGTCATAACCTTGGAAATGCTTGGAACATGTCTACCACATTAGCCTAATCTTTGCTATCAGTGCCCCAGCACAAAGTACCCACTAACTCATGTCAGGCCTTATATTAGCCTACATGTACTCCCAAAAACTTTGTGTATCCAGCACAACTCCTAGGTCTGTAGCAGTGAACAGTAGAAACACACATGGGTCCACAATGGGAAGTCCTAGCCAACCCCCTGTACCTCCCCCCACGCCCCAATTGCCTGTAATCCAACCACCTCAGTGCTGACAGACAAAATTAAACAGTCCCTGCTCCACAAGCAGGCCAGCCCTGCAGACTCCAACGGAGAGTAATTGATTGTAAACAAACCACTCTCACAGAGATATCAATGGACGGGCTGCAGTGGGTAGACAAAATTGGGTAATTAATTGGATTCAATTAAAATCTAATCACACTATGCAAAACAAAAATGTAACTAGCTAGCCAGTGGCAGGACTTGATCAACTCACGGAGTTTCAAACATGTGGAAAGTACGGTTCAGAAGTTGCGAATTAACGTGACGAACAGAATGGACGAACGAACAAAATACCGATGAACGAACGAACGACGGAGAGACACGAGGAACTTGTAGAGCTGCTTTACCGCAGATAAAAAACCGCTGACCCTCAAACAAATGGATTGAAATTAACCCGTAGATGACCTTCAGCCTGAAATTTCTGAAAACACCCATGTACTGTGGAGCGCGTGGAGAATGTAGAGCGTGATCAGTGTCGCTTTCATGCCAAAAGGTCCCGGGTTCGAATTCCAGCCGATCAAGCACCGGGCGTTTTTCCAGAAGTGGCTGTACGTGATGTTGAACGGGCTGTGTCCTGGGCTTCGGTCCTGGTACTGCTGTTGAGCAGTGGGCGGGGTAATTTCGGGGGGTTGTTCGGGGCACTTGCACACTAGGTCTCGTCGGTCGGCTGTGAGCAGTCGCGTCGAACTCTTCCGACTCCTCAGGTTCTGAGAAGGGGGTCAGGTCCTGGAGTTCACTGATCGTCCGTCGGATGGGGACGTAAAATTTCCGATGGTCCCGGGAGCGGGGATTGGTGTCACTCGGCCTCGATATCATCTGAGCCCCCCCCAACGTCGAGAAGAGAAGCGAGTTGTCGCCGGTGCTCATCACGATCAAAAGTTCGGTAGGTTCCAACGATGAGTCAAATTGGCTTCCTGAACCCGTAGCAATAAATCAAATCAAATGTACCATTGGTTCAATGGTAATACATGTAAGCGATCAATCTCAGATCATCAATTCGGATCTGTGGGAGAAGAAGCATTATTCTCATATGATCATCAAATAAAAATTTGGCAATGATGAGTTGATGACCCCTAGATGACCTTTGACCTCAAATTCCTGAAAAAACTGGATGAAGCATTAGTATTCGATAATAATGAGCAAATATCATGATCATCTGATCTACAAAATGCCCAAATTGACCCCAAAAATGATCTTGACAAATTCCTGAACATATAGTTACCATTGGTCAATAATAAATAATGAGACCGACCAACTATATCATGATCTTCAAATTAAATATGTGGGGGAGAAGCGTCTAAGCATATGGGTGATCCATAAATGAGGGTACCAACCTGTGACATGGCCATTTCAGGGCCAAATTCAGGTTTAAGTTACTGTAGTGTAATAGCATTTTCACTCTCATGTGCTAAGTAACCACATTAACAGTTATGTTTTGGAAGACCTTTCCAGGCGACATTAATTATTCATAAATTGCATTTGAACCACAGTTTAATTTTTTATAAAACTTTTTTGTTGCTCCCTTCATAAAGTAGGACATTCTGTAGCTGAAAACATGAATAATTTCACTGTCATGCGCTTTATTTCAACTTTATGAGCACAACATGAGTTCCCCGCGTAAATAAAAACAGGGGGACATGAATTCGGAATTGTGCATGTATTTTTTATTTGGAGAAGCTGTCAGGTTGGTTAAGCCTACATATTGTAAGTCACACTAAGCATAGTAGCCCTATCCAAAATGGCATTAAAACAAGTTTAAGGAACATGTTTTACTCTCATGTAAAGTACCACAACGTAAATTTTATAAGGGGACATGAAAATGGCTTCCTGAAACTGGGAAAGACCATATATTCCATTCCAGTGTGAAATTATTGATTTAAACTTTCCGATGTATAAAACCATGCACAAGTTCCAAAATGTACAGGTACTGAGTGAATCCATCAACTTATTATTATACTTTTACAATTGTGTAAATTTACACGGGGAACCAAATTTTGTAAAGGTCCCCTATGGTAAGAATACAAGTTTCCTACTGACAGCAATTTAATTGTGTGAATTGGTATATAATTTACAAGGTATCTCAAGAAAATGATTCATTAAGGTTATGAAACGAGAGAAATTCAGAATAAAATGGTACTTGAAAATGTCACACTTTTCCCTGGAAAATATGCCCAATTTGGTCCATTTTTCCGCAATAATTCAGAAATTCGCGAACATTTTACATATTTCAGGCATTGACTTGTACTATTTGGTACTTTTGACAAATAAAACATTAGGACAACCAGATTGCCAAATGGAACCCCCTCCAATGTCAAAATTCATCATTGGTACCCCTCATTTATGGAATTTATGGATTTCAAATCTCTGAACACCTGCATTGGTATCAATAATCATGACAAACTTCATGATCATCTTATTCAAACTATAGGCCTAAGCATGAAATGACCAAAATTGACACGAGATGACACTGGACCTAATTTGTTAACATCCCAGTTGACCCTTCCTTTGGTCATCATTGTTACCAAGTTTCATCATGATCTGTCAACGTAGATGTAGTGTAGCTCACAATTTGAATAATTGGAAGATAGAATTAGACATGCATGATCACACTAGCTCACCTAGCTACAGGCTGGGGTAGCTGAAAATAGTGATATTTTATTTTTGGCACTAATTGTGTAATATACTGTACAGTATGTATGTATACATGAGATCCAACATGATTAAATTCCCATTCTTCGGTAATTTGTATGTAAATTTTACTCCAATGAATGAATAATGTGCAGAATTGCTTCACGTGAAGTAGTATACAGGTATTCCAAACCCAGTGAAGAGTACTCGGGTTAACATTTTTGCAGGACTCTTCATGACCTGGCTATTTCCTGTTTATGAACACAGTTGTTTCGAACTCCAGTTAATCTACTTCACATACTCAATTCACCAAATTTAGGACCTTGCACCCACCCCTTGCACAAGCCGAGCTTCTGGCAACAAAACTCCGAACTGGCAACCCCAACGCCGTTCTCCATTTTGCCAACGTAGTCGACAGAATGAACTTGAAGCCAAAAACTTGAGCTAGACAATAAGTCTGGAAATAAGAGGCGTTGGTTGTCAGTGCTGAGTTTTGTTGTCAGAAGCTCCGCTTGTGCAAGGAGTGGGTGCAGGGTTTATATTTGGCTAGTATTGGTAGTTTGCAGATTCATAAACCTGTGCTGTTTTGTGGATTCTATGAATGGCTTCAGGTGAAAGCAGAAGGTGGAAATGGGAGGTGCTGTTGAAATGGTTGGCGGTACAGTACCATACTAGAAACTCTTTCATAAGACAAACATGATGACAGATTGTATTTTTGCGACGGTAACCCGTTTACATCCGCTCTTTCATTTCTCCCTGCAATAGGTTCCTCAACACCAGTGAAGTTGCGACCTGCCACTAACTAACAACATGGCCCGTGTCCCCTGTAGTGCTCAGTTCCATCCCATCGTCCATTTGAGAGACCGCTGCAACTGGAAGTCTGCATGTTGAGGTGGTCCATCTACTTCAGAGTCACTTGAATTCTGTGATTTCGTCAAAAAAGAGGAATGGCATGTTGTTCTGAGATCAGTCGTGGTTATAACCGTTTATAATGACATGTTTTTCTGAGGTCAGCCCGCGGTTTATTACCGTTTATAATGACATGGTTTTCTGAGATCAGCCCGTGGTTATTACCGTTCATCTCATGATGTTGTGATCAAGTTCAGATGGTCTAGAAATGACACTGTGAGCTAATTATTCATCCTCATCAATATTATTCAACTCCTATTCATTCACTATTTTTTATGCATATGTAAGCATTGCGCATTGGCTGGGCAGGGAGATGGAGGGTTAATTATTCTGTTTTTGGGCAACATCACATTCAATGTTATATTCATATTTTAGTAGGAATCAATGCTGACCTCCTTTTTACTGGCCATGTGAGGTAACAATCATTTTGTCAAACTGTCATCGTGAGGGTCGGATAACAAAATATCAGTACTTCTCCTCTCACAGATAATAGTAGGAACAACAAGTTACTGCTCCATGTGATTCTCAAGAGTACTTTCAGTCTTGAGGTCTTCACTTTCTGGGTTGGATCCTGATCCAAACGATATTCAATTAGTTTGTGTGGGAAACAGTCATTAGGGAGGTGTAAAAGTATACCACTGCCTTGCCATGACTCACGGACCACCTGCCGATGACAGCAGCATATGGATTCGGTCCCCTAAAAGATGGACCCTTAGTCAAGATGAGCATCTGCTATCAGCAGAGGAAGAACTGCAGCACACATACCAACGCAAGGTATGCCTTTTGATCGTGGATAGTCTACCCTCCTCCTATGTTAGCGAGAGTGTCGCTTTTAAAATGATTTCAATGCTGGAATTGGCGGGTTATTTCCAACAATTCTCTGAGCTGAAAGGTAATGTCATGTCTTGCTGGAAACTACATAAGGGTCATAGCTGGGCTTATGGTTTTTGTAGACGTACTAGATTTGCCGGTGGACATTCCCATGAGAATGCGGGCAAAAAGCCATTGTATTGTTTGTGGTATTGAGTGGGAGTTTTATAAATTTTCTCATCACAAATCACAATGCCGTAGAAATTCAACCATAATAACCATTTTGAAGGCAGAGTAACCCCAGTTTGTCATGCGTGCAAATCCTTTCCAAATATAATGATAATATTCAGTGAATCAGCCCAGCCGCTGCCCGCAGATGGGAGCCCATGTGGGCTCCACATGGTTTGCCCCCATACCATGCCACTATGGCCCCCATGTGGGTCTGCCGTCCTGGGCAGCCCTTTCCGTTTGGTCAGGCTGTAACCCATTGAGCTCACATGGGCCCTATTTGGTCCGACGAAGGCCAGCCCAGCCTCACCTTGACCCACTTGAACCGGACTGAACCCATGTGGGCCCCAGAGGCTCGCTGGCTGGAGTACTTGCTTAAGAAGTACTATGCTCTCGCAGTCCTTCCAACATGTTGACCAAATCGGAGCACCATGTTCATCGTCCGATGGTCATTTTTCTCCCTCTAAGTCAATAATAAAAGATAAATCGAAATGCATCACTCTCTAAACTCACTTCCTGAAATACAAATTATGGGGCACCGGGTCAACGTACACTGACGGCGCTGCACGTGCTACGAGTGGTGAACCCGGATTTGGTGTCAGCAAATTGACCGATGATACTTTATGGGGTGGGTGTGGTTTTCGGTAAAGTGTGGTCACCCCATGATTCATCTTGAGCCACAATAGGTCCCTTTATCAGCAATGAAGTGATTTGAGCCACCTCACATTGATGCTCATTTTCTATCAGTATCGCTCTCATATACGAGTCCAATAATACGCGAGATGTGTTTCCCGCAACGAGTGAAAAACCCTCGTCAACATTGACTGTGAACCATTATATGCTACCCTATTATGTTGAAAACAAAAACGAAACAATACCCAATCACTCTCTGTCTGAATCAACGAGCAACCTATGTCTTCCTATACTGGTTGATACATGTTTATTGTCACAGGGATCCGGCAGAGAAAGGACGAGACTGGAGAGTGAAGATGGCTAAATTCTTATTACGAGGATGACACCCAGACCTTCTGAATCGAGTTGTTACGATCTACCATTTGGAATGACCTGGTGTCGTAGATCACGATGGCTGGTTATTATGCCGTTCAGTCCTACTTTCATTGGGTTTGATAAAGAGACGTCGTTGCAAAACCCAGAAAACTCGAAAAATATAGAATTCCTTCGTTAGTTCGTTAACAGAAACAACCCTATTCATTCTCGGTGCTCTTGAAATGACCATCGCGTTTGTAGGATAAAACATAATTACATCCACCAGTCCCTTTTTCAATTTTACCCCTCCATTTCGCATCATTACACATTCGATGGCCTTCACTTCGGTCGGAACTAAATGTAGTCGCCCATTTTTTGTGTTTTTGAAAGTCATGTGGCAACGCCCACTTTCGAACCTATCAACGTTACAACATGTGCCAATTTTGACCTAATTGACAGTGTTGTAGTCGAGACCGGCACATCCGAAATCAAACTGTATTGTAGGCCTATTTCCACCCACATGCTCTATTTTTTTGACATGATAGACAAACTCTGCTCATTGATACATCTCTTTTTTCTACTATCTGCAAGAAACGTTTTCCTTATGTGGCCAGGAGGGGGCACTATTGTGCTACCATCCATGGCTCCATCTCTAGATCCCAAATTCATACCAATAATCTGGCCCCTTCGAATGAATTACCATTAGCTTTTTTCCAATTGATTGGATGACCATTTCATATACATGTTCTGGTAACGTTAGGCCTCACTTACGCGGAGGTACGTTCTTGCCAACCCGTGATAGAACAAATCACGAAATGAATTCACTGAGTGGTCTGGGCCGTTTCTATTTTTGTGGACCTTTTTAGCAAATACCGTACAGGTCACTTCTTTTGAGCTTTATGGGACATGGAAACTGCATTCTGGGAGTTTTGATGGTGGTCATTATCACTAATCAACAGCTATGCAATACCCCCTGAAAAACATGCACCACCGTTTGGGCCTAGTACTACTATTCCTGTCGTAGGCCCAACTCGCTATACAATTCAAAAACCACAAACCTATTGATTGACATAGGCCGGACTACTTCATTACAAATTAGCCCCATAAAGCACAAACGAACAAGGTACATGTAAATAATGTATGAGGACAATTCCTCATCCAGGGACTGTGCAGTCAAAGTCAGATCAACTTTCGCGAAGCTGGTATCATGTCATGAGGGTCCAACCCTCTGGAAATCGAAACAATTCATGTTCACGGTTCATGATGATAATTGACAGTCGTTAAGGCTACTGCAGTAATTAACATAATTCAATTACCAATCACTGCCCCCTCCTCCCCACTAAATAGTAATTGCAAATGAAATCACTAAATACTCACCTCTCCTTCCCTGCTGTCACAGAATCAGTGCCTGCTGTGAAGTTTTGTATTGGGGTAGCAGCATATAACGGCGTTTTCCGTGTTTATAGGCCCGGGTTCTTCTTTATTCATTTTTTTTTAATGGTCGGGTTCAATATATGTAGGATTGGATGAAAATTAGGCTAAATCGGCCTACCTAACAATACGGCTTGGAAATTCGTGTGAAAGCCACAGGATACTAACCCGCAGAAAAATTATTGAGCAATTTGATGAATAATGCCTAAATATCCACTGTTAAATACAGCATTCTGAAGTGAAGCAAACCACGAATGACCGTCTATCTTATGACTCCTTTCATACTGCACTGTGAGTGACGCCACAAGGTTGAAGCTAGCAACGACACTGTGCCCTGGGCCAAGTTGTTACATCTGTCTCCCACATTGACGAAGTTGAATGCCCACTCCACTCGCTAGTTCATTGTAGAGCTCAACACATGAATTGCAGGTTTTTTTGGGGGGTTTTTTTTCACTGAACTAAAAGTTGAGTCCGAAAAAACTACACTATTTTTTTGCTGGTCCCGAGCGAACGACCGGAAGAGATTTCCGAGACCAAAGGTCGAAGGTTCGACCGGGTCTCGAAACCTAGACTGTTCTCGAGGCAACTACAACACTGCCTAATCGGACCTGCCGTTTCAGTGACGGCGGCGAGAAGGTGGCGGCTGAAGGGCGCGGCTACCCCTCAAAACTCTCGTGTCGCAGAGATATACAACGAACACAGACGTATCCTACATATGGAAACTGCTTTAAGAGAGTAAGGGTGAATTTTCAAGGCATGCAGTTTGTGTTTAATATGACAAACCTTCGATAATGCATGCATCTGACTGCACATTTGAGATTGATTCCATATTTTAGAAAAAAATGTGCAAATATGCATAATATCTAATTCAACCTGCACCAGCACTATCAGAAACTAAATTTCCTCTTTCATATTGTGTGGCCATGCTGGGTGTTTTGATCCCATTCATGGTTGTTCGTTAAACTGCGTAGTTCGGAGCGGAGGTCACTGTTATGCCCCAATGTCGTAAAGAGAGTGAGGGTGATAGAAATTCCAATGCGCCATTTTCACATGCATAGAAGAAGAATCAAATCAAGCATTTGAATAGGTTCCTTGCTCTTCCCCCTGTAAACCTGAATTCGGAATTCTCGGGAATTTTTCAATTTGGAAAATCTGGGAGGTTGGTAATGCCTGTGGAACTATACTAGTCATACTGAGACGAGTAGCTCAATCCGAAATGGCAACTAAACTGTACAATGAGCAATGTACATATTTTCTCTTTCATGCAAGTTTCAACAAAGTAAATTTTACAGGATATTACAGATAATGGTTCCCTAAAATTTGTTGGTGCTCTGAACTATAGGAATACAGCGTTCACTTGTATAATTTATTAATTAATTGTGTAAATTGGTACATTGTCCATAGCATTTCTCGGGAAAATGATGAAATAATTTTCTAAAAAAGATTCGTTCGATATGAACTGGTCACATTTCTCGGAAGAGATGTGCCTACTTTAATTCAGTCGCCTATGATTTGAACATTAGATTCATCTTTTTTTTTTGGGGGGGGGCATTCACTTTTGCAGTTGGCAGTTCTACCAAAATGAAAAAATTTAGATAACCAAATGTAACTTAATTACATATTCACCATCGATCCCCAAATATTGGAATCACCCTATACCTTTTTGTGCTTCCTACCTCGTGTTTCCAAGACGTGACCAATTGTTCTTTCAATGATGTATGCAATAGAAAACTTTCGACCATTTTGCTTGAGGTTTTTTTTTTTTTTTCAGTCAACTTAATTCTGGTATCGATACTCTTGACCAATTCATATATTACTCAGTACGCTAGAACATCACGGTATTGTGGTTCAGTATTGCGCGGTTCAGCCAAGGTTTACCTTATATATTTGAATCATGTTCCGCATGTAACACTCATCGTTGGTAAAAAATTTCGGTTACACAGGCGCGTATCGCAGGATTGTCAACCGGGGGGGGTGACTATCTAAGCGGAGCGCCACTATTGGTGGGCGCGGAGTGTACTCTAGAAATTTTGAGGTTTTACCACCTTCCCGACGACGAAAATCCCCTCGGGAGCATGAGCGGGACCGTTTTAATAGACTGCCACTGTCGCTGAAAACCAAGTGCCTTCTTAATCGTGGAATTACACTAAAACAAAACGATATTTGCACTCATACTGAAAAATATTCATCTAATTAAGGCATTGGGTTTTCCTTCACACATCTTCACCATATATAACCACGCCTACGAGTGACAGCATTGATTCCTCTGCCCGTCAGATCGTCAACTCTCATCTATGGTCACGATATGATTACAGTGCTGTATATGCTACCTTGTTTAATCTCTTTAATAAAAAACTAGTCTGGAGAAAATGAACGTGACAATCGGTTCATGTATGAATACGATGTGTGAGTGTATTGACATCATTCTTTCTCCTTCATAACATACACCTTCATATCGGGCTGAGATCACTGATGCACATTCAAACGGCCTTCATTATTCCCTGTCCGGAATTCCGGCAAACTGCATCGGGCCTTTGGCGGCTGCAGCTGAATTGGAACTGCGCTACCAATGAACGAAACGAACCATCGACTGGAACATCATGCATGATGTTCTATTCAGGAGCAGTGGCACCTTGCCAACGCCCCCACCCCCCCCCCTACATGCTTTGCTTATCTACGGGGTCAACTTGCCAGCTTGCTGTGGCGTTCCTTGTGCAGACAGTTTCGAATACTGTGGTTTTTTAGCCCATTCTCTCGTCGTTTCTTCCTTATTGGGCGCTGGATGCAAAATCAGAGACGTCAATCCGATTCGAAAAGTGGGGGTGGGGATTTTGGACTCATTTATCTATCTGAGCGAGCGCCACTATTGGTTGGCGCGTAGCGCACCCAGAAGATTTGGCCTTTTATACCTCCAAGTTCGCCGGACATGGCACTCGCCGGGCTAATTGCAAAAATCTGGATGTGGCAAATTGCAGTGAGAAAGAATGTTGAAGAGTTTTCCCTCTGTAAGGGTATAGGCAGGTATCTATCGCCACCAGCATCTACTGCCTCTCTATGGTTTGATGGGAAGAATACGTCAGCAAGTAGTTCAAACTAAATACCAAGACCTACTGCAAATTTACAATTTACGTATACAGGTGGATCTAAGATTGAGAACCCCCTTCATTTTAGCCATAAATATCTGATCAGCAAGTGACCATATTGAATTACCGGTGATGATACAAAACCCGTTATGAATGTGGGAGTGATTTTGCGGCTATCTAAACGGAGCCCAATCATTTGATTGGCACAAACTTGAGAAATTTCAAGAAGCAATAGAGCACTCAGATTGTGCCGTAATAATAGATCTACTTTCCTTATTGACTTTGTAGCGCAGCTAGGTTTTCTCAGTGGGAGGCGCTGGAGGAGGGGGAAGCTAGAGCAGTTGTGTCGCCAACTGTTCGTCTCGGGAGGGGGAAACAGGGAACGAGAATACTATCAGAGCGGGGCCCACCATGTGGTTTTCGCGGAGCGCCACGACCTTTTTTTAATTGTGCAAGCCCCCAGATGGCCGGAAATGGCCTTCCCGGCGTTTTTGATCATTTTGTGATGCAACACTTTGTATCGTTGGATAATTTTGACATTTGCCAGACTTTGGTCCTATCTCGTTCCAGCAGTGTCGGATCCGGGGGGGGGGCAACGTGGGGCATTGCACTGGGCGACATGTAGTTCACGTATCCTCGCGAGCGGACAATATCCGTCCCTGCCCATAAGAACATTAGTTGTCGTTGGTGGACACATGCGTATACTAACTGTCCGTTACGTTTGTGCCGAATGCTTCCACCACGTCCACTCTGGGTTGGTCCGGGAGCCTAATAAAATCCACGTTTTCGCCGGAAATGATATGGGGCCAGAGAAGTGGCTTTTCCATATGGTGTGAGGTGTGGTTGTGGTAATTTCTGGACATAAGACATGTGTCAGTTTTAAGCTACTGCCTCCCCTAGTTGAGGACATGCCACAGAATGAACGTATCATGCCTTTATGAATTCTATTTATCTATATACATTTTGCTTCATCCGTGCGTCCGATAAAGACCCAGCTGTTCGTTTGTTGTTTCTGCCGATGTCTAAGATTATATCTGCTCTCCATGAAGGAAGGGGCCGCCCTCTGTGTGGAAGCCTTCGATGAATGATAGCATCTCCGGATAATGGGAGTGTCTCCTCCTCAACACTCAAGATTCGTCAACATAGTATACGAAACATTTTCATGTTTAACTGACGGCCGATTTCCTCCTTGCCAATCTCTATTTATATCATAATCATGCGGTTAATACGTTTTCCTCCCATTGTATTTTCAATTACGGGTTCGGAGTTTTCATGTCCTTAATTAAATACGGATATATTAACACCAATACAGTTTGGAAAATAGTTTTTGTGTGATACCGCTGTTCCCCCCCCCCCCCCCCCCCCCCCCGCCCCCCCCCCCCGCACTATCTCACATCCCTCGGTGTCACGGAACCATCTTGTTAATCCATTCTATCGACTTTACATGTCGACTTATACCATTTTCCGAGAACGGATTCAGTAACAGCATCATCCCTGGGAAATTCAATAGGGCCAGGTAATACGCTCCTGGCTGAATGAAGCACGTGGTAATACTCACGTACAGGAGGTCGATTTGATCAAACAGATTCTTGATCATTACGTTTCAAATTATTTTCATATCTGGCCACACACCGCGTTCATTTCGGAAGAAGTCAGTGATTTCGGGTTCCACTTAATCCAAAATTAGTTAGTCTCCGGAATGCAACACTTCTGTCCTATATGTAAGATAAATACGCCAATATTTTTATTCGTCCCCCACCAGACCTCGTACGGTTAATGTCCACAAGAAAATGGTGATCTACTCGTGTGGTAGTATCAGGCTCGCTTTACAGTTCTATTGACCAAATATTCTCGGACCGATCGTGCTCATCATTGTTTCCTTTTTTCATATCATTGTTCATAGCTCATTTCGGAAGAATTCCATGATTTCAATTTCACTCAAAATTTAAAGTATCGCTACATAATGCAACCCTTCAGTCCTAGCATGTAAGATAATACGCTCATAAAAATGATTTTTTGTCGCCACCTAAATGTTCCTGTGAATGTACAAAAAGAGTAACGAATTGAATTAGTGTTATAACAGTGTACGCGCGTCGTGTGACTATTTTGTCAATAGGTCTCCGGACGTTTTGTGGCTTCGTTTTTTTCCATAATCATTGTCCCCGCGTTCATTTCGGAGGAATCCTGGATTCAGGTTACACTAAATTGCTGTCCCTTCTGTCTAATGATTTTTCGTCGCCCACTACATGTATAGTGAGTGTACGAACAGAGTGGCGAAGTTGACTTGGTGTGTAAGTACACGCGCGTTTAAGGCATCGACTTAGACCAATTAAGTCTTGGGACGAGTGTGCTCAATCAATTTTTTCCATAATCTTGTGGCCTGCGTTTATTTCACAACTTTCCCTGATTTCAGGTTCCAACTAATTGCAATCAGCCAGTCTACAGAATCAATGCAGAAAGCACCCGTTCTGTCCCAGTATGTAGACAGGTACGCCTATATTTTATTTTGCGGCCGCCACCTGAATGTTACATTGATTGAGTGACAAAAGAGTGGCGAATTGATTCAGTGTGTAGTACACGCGTTTCATTCGTCCTATTGACCAAGAAGGGTCGAACCCAGGCCGCTCTAATTATTTGAATAATCATTGTACGTCCATCCACCGCGTCAATTGTCGAAGAATTCCGTGATTTGCGATGAACAATGGCAGAAAAAAACAAACAGAATTGTGACAAAGAAGTGTGAATTGACTTATAGTGTATAGTATACGCGTTACAGGTGCTTTTGACCAAATTGAGTGGCAGGAGCATGCGCTAAAAAAAATGTTTTCCATAATCATTGTCAACCGCGTTCATTCCGAAAGAATTCCGTGATTTCGGGTTCCACTCAAATTGTAAAAAAGTCATTCTACAGAATGTAACTCTTCTGTCCCATTATGTAAGTTATATACGACCATATATAATGATTTTTCTGTGGCCACCTAAAGGTACAGTGAGTGAAAAAAAAGAGTGGCGGATTGACTTGGTGTGTAGTAAACTCGCGTCTGGTGACTTTGACCAAACAAGTCTTGGGACGGTTGTGCTCATTTTTCCTCATGATCAATTGTCTCCGCGAAAAAAATCCGTGATTTCATGTCCCACGAAATTGTGAATAATCATTCTACAGAAGTAGCCACCAACACTTCTGTCCCAGTATGTTAATAGATACGCCATAAAATGATTTTTAGTCGCCACCGTGAATGGTACAGGAGTGTACAAAAAGAGTGGCGAAATGACTAATGTTTATTACCGCGCGTCTATAGTGCCATTGACCAAATAAGTCCTCGGGACTACTGTGCTCAATTTTCTTGTCCCCGCGGTTTATTTCGGAAAAAACCGGATTTCAGATTCCACGAATTGTCAATAGTCAGTCTACAGAAAGTAACCGTTCTGTCCCAGTATGTAAGATAGATACGCTATAATTATGAATTTTGCGACGCCACCTGAATGGTTACATGAGGAACAAAAAGAGTGGCCAAATTGACTTAGTGTGGATACGCGGCGTCTAGGGTGACTATGACCAAGTCCTTGGACGATTGAGCTGAATTGTTTTTCACTAATATTTTCTTCGCGTTTATTTCGGAAAAAATCCGGGATTTCAGATTCCACTGAATTGTAAATAGTCAGTCTACAAAAAGCAACGTTCTTGTATGTCCCTGTATGTAAGATAGGTACGACTATAATTATGATTTTGCGACGCCACCTGAATGGTACAGTGAGTTGAACCAAAAGAGTGGCAAATTGATCTTGTGTAGTACACGCGTTCATGTGTCTATTGACCAAATAAGGGTCGAACCCAGGAAGCTTAATTATTTTAATAATTCATTGTCCACGCGTTCATTTCGAAAGAATTCCGTAATTTGCGATGGACAATGGTACAGTGAGTGTTCCAAAAGAGTGGTGAATTGACTTATAGTGTGTAGTATACGCGTTACAGGTGTCTTCTGAACCAAAATGAGTGTAGGAGCAATTGCGCCTAAAAAAATATTTTCCATAATCAGTGTCAACCGCGTTCATTCGAAAGAATTCCGAAAGTCATTCTACAGAAGTAACTCTCCTGTCCCAATATATGTAAGTTTGATCCGACCATATTAGTGATTTTTCGTAACACGACCATAATAATGATATTTCGTCACCACCTAAATATTACAGTGAGTGTACAACAAGATTGGGAATTGATGTAGTGTGTAGTACACGCGCGTCTGTGACTTTGACGGAAAAGTCTTGGACGAGTGTGCTCAATTTTCCCGATGATCATGTCTCGCGTTTTAATCGAAAAAAAAATCCGGGATTTCAGGTTCCACTAAATTGAAATTAGTCAGTCTACAGAAAGCAACCGTCTGTCCCAGTATGTAAGAAGATACGCCCATAAATAAGGATTTTTAGTCGCCACATGAATGGTACAAGTGAGTGTAAAAAAAAGAGGCGAATTGACTTAGTGTGTAGTGACACGCGCGTCTTAGGTGACCAGTGACCAAATAAGTCTCGGGACGACTGTGCCGCAATTTTTTACCATAATCGATTGTCTCCGCGTTTAACTTCGAAAAATATCCGGGGCTTCAGGTTCCAATAAAATTGTGAAATAAGTCATTCTTTTTTTTTTACAGAATGCAGCACTTTCGTCCCAGTAGCTAAGATAGAAACGCCCATAATAATGATTTTTAGCCGCCACCTGAATGGTACTTTGAGGGAACAAAATAGTGGCGAATTGATTCAGTGTGTAGTACACGCGTTTCAGGTGTCTATATGACCAAATAAGGGTCGAACCAGGACGCTCGAATTATTGATAATCATTGTCAACCACGTTCATTTCGAAAGAATCCGTGATTTGCGATGGACAATGGACAGTGAGTGTAAAAAAGAGGGTAATTGACTTATGATGGGTAGTTATACGCGTAAAAGGGTCTGTTGACCAAATGATAGGAGCATGGCCGCTAAAAAATATTTCCGTAATCATTGTCAACCGCGTTAATTCCGAAAGAATTCCGTAATTTCAGGTCCCACTCAGGTTGTAAAATAGAGTCATTCTACAGAATGTAACTCTTCGTCCCAATATAGTAAGTTTTATACGACCATTTAGTGATTTTTTCGTCACCACGGACCATATTAATGATTTTTCGTCACCACCTAAATAGTACAGGGAGTGTACAAATAGGAGGCGAATTGACTTAGTGTGTAGCCAAGCGGGTCTCGGTGACTTGACAAATAAGTCTTGGGAAGAGTGTGATCAATTTTTTAATTCGTTTACTTCGAAAAAAAACCGGGATTTCAGCGTCCACTGCACTGTAAATTAGTCAGTCTACAGAAAGTAACCGTTCTGCCCCAGTATGTAAGATACATACGAACATAATAATGATTTTTAGCCGCCACCTGAAGGTAACAGTGAGTGTACAAGAAGCGTGGCGTGTTGACTTAGGTGTGTAGTACACGCATGTCTTGGTGACTATTGACAAATAAGTCTCGGGACGATGCGTAATTCTTTTCATAATCATTGTCCCCGCGTTCATTTCGAAAGAAATTCCGGGAGTTAGGTTACACGGGAAAGTAAATTAGTCAGTTACAGAATTGCAACCCTGTCCCAGAATACAGGGCTTAATTTAATAGCTGGATAGAAACGTAATGCGTCACTTCAACGCGGAAGTCCATAGAACTTTCCGTTATGGAGTTTTAGCCTTTGAAGTTGGGTATTGTGACGCATGGGTATTGCACAAGATCGAAATGCATCCCATTATGGAATAATAAATGATGTCATACGTGCAACTCTGCAAACATTCTTTGGTTTTCTATTGAAGATTCAAACATTGATTCCACTCCGAAAAGCATTTTGTATATGGGAGAGGATTGCTGTAGTGGGTTGAGTAGATGATGATGGTATTTTGGTGAGAGAAGACAACGGAACTTCAGCTAAATGTTAACTTATGGTAACGAAATGAAAAACAATCAAATACATGATATAATTTCGTTGTTGCTCATGTGTGACGTTATGCGTCTTGCGCAATTGGGATTCTCCACATTTTCTCTGCTCAATGGCTCAAACTTCGAAGGCCGATAACTCCACATAGGAAACATTGTATTGAAACGGGGTTTGGAACTATAGATACAGTTTCCATTCTCCCTATATAACCTCTGTTGTATCCAAGCCTGCAGTTGTCCTTTGATTAAGTGTACAACCAGAATGCTACGCACTCATCTCGCGAGAAATCGTGAAAAAAACAATATACAGGGATAGCGATTTTGGAAGGGTGTACGGTATTGATGCTGTGGCATTAAGAGTTTCGACTTTGAGGTGAGGTGACCTTTAAGGCATAAGGACTGAAGTAAAAGGATTGATGATAGTTATGACTTTTGCGGCTATTTCAAGTGAGAAGAGTCAATTTGTTGTTCTTTAGCACACACTTTGAATTTCTGTTAGAGCTCTTCCCATCTCTGAAAAAATGCGAATTGAATTTGTTATTTAAGAACAAAGAATTGAGACTGGAACCACCGCAGTGAAATTTGGAGGGGAGTGCCTTAGGTCAAACGTGACAGGTCGTGTGTAACACGGAACCGCTGTAGAGGTCAAACACGTATGCGCGCGTACTATGTACAAAAAGTTCCTAACATTGAGATAGATTTAAACAATGTTTCGGTAATAATTCCACGGAGCCGAACCGAATCTAAAAAAGCTAATAAAAAAGAAAAGAAAAAGAATCATGTTCGGCGGGGATCTCGAACCCGGGACGCGAACGTCAGCGCCGAGGTGTTAACCACACACTACGAGAAATGATCACGTAAGTAAGTAATGTGTTTTTAAGAGCTTCTGTGGCTTACAAACGAATCGGGCATACATTTCATTTGCAAGTTGGTAACCTTTAAGCAAACCGTTTACAGCTGTTGAAAACAGGCGTTTGACTTTGTTCACATTGTATCAGCCTCATAGCCCTCATGTACTCATATGTGCAGGATGACCTTTAACCAATCGATGATTTTCCTAAACAAACACCTGTGCGACTTGTTTATGCATTGCTCGCTGTCGAGCTGAATCATGGGCGCTTGTGGGCGGCACGACGTCAACGTTGATGCGCAATCGGACATTTTTCGCTGTCACTAAATTACGGGAAACGGACTGTTGCTGGAAATTACTCTATTGGTCGGATTTGGGAATTGTTTCGACAACCTCCCCCAACCCCACGGTGTTGGGCTAAAGTTAATTGGATATTTTTTTAATTGCCCATTTGAAGGATTCCCACTATTTTTGGACAAGTCTGCGGCGATACCAAACAAGCCGCCATACAAATGCGCAGAGCCGAAAACAGTGGCTTAGGTCACCTTTTAGGCTTCAAAATGCATCATTCTTTGATAAATTTCTATTTTCGGTGTTGAAAATGTTGATCGAAAATATATTGTAACGACAGACTATAGAATTAAATTGTACAAAGATTACAAAATACACAGACCGAGTAAAGAGCAAGGAGTTCAGGCTCGTAAAAAATAATATCAGAGTGTAGAAAACGTGGTTGCAGTTAAAAACAGGCAATGCCTCTGATCCGGCTTATAGATTTACTCATGGGCAAAGAAGCTTGGAGGTTATATAAAGTCTAAGTCGCTGTGCCCACATGTGTATGGTAGCAAGAAAGGGCCAAAACAGGGGCGTAGGCAGGGATGTGTCAACCCGGGGGCGCCCCGGAAAAGAACCCCTCGGGACCTGAGAGAGACCGTTTATACTCACACTATCGGTTGAAACGAAGCGCCTGCTTGGTAGAATGACACTAAAAACAAAATAGTCTATGCATCTCTAACTGGATTCTGTTGAATCTGAATGTGAGGGTGGATGTGCCTTCGAAACAACCTCTCATTATGCATGTCACAATATGTTAGAAGTGGCAAACGATCTCTCCCTCATGCGAGTTCATGTGCAGGAAATTTTTGAAGTTACTGTAGTTAACCCCCCCCCCCCCCCCTCTCTCCATATAGGCACCTGAAGGCCGACCAGGGGTGCGATCGTATCGAAAAATGGAGGGATGAAGTGGACGCCAATTGACTATAGCGGAGCGCCACCTTGGTGAAGTGTATCGCGAAAATGTTTGCTTTTTATACCTCAGAGATCGCCGGACGGAAATGGAAATTGCCGGGCTAATTCGAACGTCTGAATGTGCAATGTTAGTAAAAGGAAGATTGTGTGAAGGTTGTCGTTCTGCGGATAATCATACGGATAATCATAGCAACACAGCATTCTGCGGCCCTCTAATTCATGTAAAAAACATATTATTTAAACATGTGATTACCAACCAAATATTCAAGAACGCACTGCAAGCTTGTTACACTATTTAATGGAACAGGTGGAGCTTGGAACATACCCTTGATTAGTCGTTAATATCATGATGGCATGTGACAATAGTGAAGTAATGTAAACCCGTGGTGAAATGTGGGAGAATATTCGCGGATATTTTGAGGTTGGTAGGATCGTTGGGAAAGTTTTCGAGAGAGGAGAGAGAAACAGGTCACTCAGATCGACAGAAATTGTACTTTCGGTCCTCGAAAGTAGAGTAGTAGAAAATGAGCCGGTTCTGGGACCATTCACCCAAAATCACCCAAGGTCTCTCTTAAATAGAACTTTCTTAAGTAGTATGTAAAATGGGGCCTCAGGTCAAATCCATAAGCACTCGTGTGAACACATCCTGTGTAGCTACCTCCTGGTATCCAACGGAGAGAGGGAGGATACCTCGTTCGCATGTGACTAAAGATGATATGACCTTCACTTCTATAAAGTTCATACCGTGCAACGAAAGTTCTCTATCAAGAGAGTGCCTTCTGTGTAGTTATGTGTTATATATTTTTTAGTGAACATACTCCAAACCCTTGCCTTCTTTGCGTTTGAGACCTCATTCAAACTTAAGTATTGATACATTTTGCGTTTAGACCGATATACTCAATAACTGGAGTAACTTCACACTCATCTTTCATTTCCCTACAACCTTTTTATAATTCGCGGAACAGTGAAGGGTTTTGGCGGTAGTTGCTAGGTCATACATATACATCTTTCGCCATATAAGAGTATATATCTTAGTTTTATTCTAAAAGTAACTATTTGGATCGTAGAAATTAAATTACATTGTCATTGTATTTTGTTGAAAGTAGTGGTAGTAAAATCATACATTAACCACTTGCTAAGATCCAAAAATAGCCATACCTACAGTATTGGTTCAATGCATTTAGTGCTTGTTTTATACATGGCACGCACCTAGATCCATCGTAAACTAGTTTATGAATAGCATTAAGTTGTTTTGACCTATTAGCGGATTTTAGATTCTTCATGCGATTTAACCCCACTCACACGAAGCCTTTTTCTAACATTTTCCCATAGTTTCAAAACCACAGCATGTTCATGAGTTTGAACAGTCTTTCTCGAAGGTACTCTCAGCTCCTTTGCGTAAGTTTGGATTTAAACCTCGTATGACTTCATCCAAGAGGGGAGATTGGTGATGAAATTCCAGTATCCTATGTTTTGCAACTTTGAGCCACGGCTTAGGTATAATTGCAAGTTTCATAATGCAGTACATATTTTACTTTGTTCATTAGATTTGGAGTTAATTTTCAATATTTGGAGCAGGTGATTCACCCAACAATGTAGTTGTAATCTGAGAACCACTCCTTTTTTGGAATCAAATTTCTGGAAGCCAAAGGATAATCATTAAGTGATTTATGCAACTCTTTTGGATACTCCAAACAACTTCTAATATATACCCAACATCAGAAATCTGGTTTCGTTTAATATTTTATTCCAATTGGTTTTGGTCCACAGCAGTTCCATTTGAGAATTGTTGACTGGTTAAGATTGACACATTTAGCCCAACAATAAAGATTATTCGATCTAGATATTGAATAAAAAATGGTTAGGTTCATCAGGATTATATTCGGGTAGTATTTATTATTAGCTTTTGCCAAACATCTTATAACATTGAAATACTGCCTCTCTAAGACCTTCTCAACAAAAGTGTTCGTCGATATCAGTATGAGTAACTCTAATTCTAATTCAGAATGTTGAAGTAGATCATCCCAACTAAAACCAGGGAGAGTATAGTAATGAACAGGATCTAAGCTGTGAGTTTGTAAAGATTTATTTCTAAATTTCGGAAACATCCGCTAATAACAACACATCAGTTTCAGGGTATAGACGTGATTATTCACCCAAAGTTTTACATCAAAAGATTCCACACATTTGGGCCTGTTCATAATCATCATCAGTGATGGTGTATCATTCACGAATGTAAAATGCTTCTTAGTGGCAGTATTTCTCCTCGCTCTTCCCAACTATTCATGTAACATAGGGATATACACCCTTTTTAGTTACCAAGTCAAGTTATTTTCTGAGATCATTCTCCCTAGTTATTCGTAAAGCATTTTTATCGGTGTCTTAACCAAATTGGCTAATGATGAATTGAGGAATTGAAGGGAATCTTAAATTAATTGCCCAATATTGAAAGACAAATATTTTCCATATTGTTTGGACTACATCCAATGTCCCCACTTGAAGTACGAACAGCTTGCATGATAATTTGAGAGATAACCCCTAGATTGTGAAAAAATGACTGGAATGACAGTGTATCCGTTGTATTTTTAAATTTTAGATTACAGTAAACGTGAGCTGCACCGCTATATTCTTCCCGTGATGTGACAATGGTCTTTTTCAACTTTCCATGTTTCAAATTCCTTTACAGATAGACAAGTGTTGCACTTTTATGTCCCTTTATCATCTGATTTCATAACCATAGGGTTTGGTTTTTCAAATACTTAGTCTAATTTTTCAGTCGATTTTTCGAGGGATTTTAGAAAAGTTCAGCAGATTTGGTCCTCTGCATCCATTGGCAAGTTACAACTTTTCCACACATCTTACAATGAAGTAACAATAACTAGAAACTTCATGTTTGTGAGTATTCTGCGTAGTCGATTTATCGGGATTATCAGCACCCCCCGAAATCTCGGTTAGAATACATTCACATCAGGATAAATACATATGGAACCTCATACGTCTAGCCTTGATTATAAATTAATTATTTTCCACGCAAAACCCCCTTTTTTCTCCACCATTCCTTAGGCTTACAATTTTTGATGCTCTGTCTCCATTCCATTACACTTCCTTGTGCCCCTCAAGAGATCCTCCTTACAGAAAAAGTGTAGAGCATTTTCGACATGATAAACATTTGCGCTTGTGTTGCTTTGAATCCTAAAATAAACGACTGAACTTTGTAATCCATGTGTAAATGATATTTATTAGGCTTGCTCAGTGGGCATTAAATCAATCTCTTTTGTATTCGATGATTCGAATTATGATATGCACAACCGCACCACCTCCCAACTCCAACAATACATTAATAGATAATCGTTCTGGTCTTTCACTTTGGTATTTTGAAATAGGAGTTGGAGCACTTATATCATCAAATTTATCATCATCTATTGGATAACTGTGGTCTCTCTGGTTTTTTACATCGGAAATAGATCACTTCTTAAGGCCCACCTTAAACATTCATTCATCTTTATTTTTCACATTAATAATAGCTTTTTTTATTTTTCCTTTATAGGTAACTCACATTTAAGACCCATTTCAATGGTTGATTTTACCAATGTTAGAGTCAAATTAAGACTCTTCCGATCTATCACCCCATAACCCTTTATTTGTCCATTTTTCAAATCATTTCGAGTATTTCATATTCTGCTGTTTGTAATTACAGCAACCATTCACCCTGTTAAAATCACTTTTGGACAGTTCGAAAATCACCTCAGCACCATCAATAGTTCATCTGATTTGTATCTTTTTTAATTTTATTTTAAAAAATTTGTTGAAACTTGAAACTCCAAGGTATCATATTCTTCAATCAGTTTTCGTTTTTTACTGTAGCTTTCATGCTGTTCAATAACATTTTTGGATCTACTCTTCGTGGATAGTTGTTTGGCACATCCATTACCCCAAGTACTACGCGCCACCCCCCAATGTCTGACCTTTTATCAAATATGAGTTCTTTGTCGTTCAACCTTCTACTGGCTTTGAGGTAAATCTTTTTTAATGGTATCCTCTCTTCCAGAGGTGTCTCTGTCAAGCATATTATTGTGTTCACATATGATTTCAATCTGCAGATTTCCAATGTTTAGAAAACTGCTTTTCCGATTAGATTTAATGTAGCCAACTAGGCTTTGAGGTATCTTTTTAATGAATCTCTCTTCTCCCAGGATGGTGTCTCTGGTAAAGCATATTATTGTTTTCAACCTATGCTTCAATCCTGCAACTTTCAATCTGTGAAAGCTTGACATTGATAAGATAAGCCATCTTATTATATCCTTGTCCTTTCATTCCTTTAAGCTATTTAATCACTTTTTTACAGTGTAGAAATATTACTCCCTCCCCAAATTTGACAAAATTCTGTTAATAATTTTTTTTATTGTTTTTTAGATTTTTTTCGTGATAATAAAGAGCATGCTTTGCATTATCACGTCACACATTTGTTTACATAATTGATGTTCACTTTTTGTATAACTCCACACTTTTTACAAGGCCGGGGGGTTCCTTTTACGCACTGAATGGCTCTACTGTGTTCTGTGCAGTAGCGACCACTGCACGTTCGAGGACATTGTATCACTATATCCACTAAATTCCATGACAATGTTTTTTAACAACCATTGAATCTTTTAGGTTTAATGGCAGGTGGCAAATAATCTTCGCAGCCGTCTTTTCAGGGTTTACATCGATTTTGAATCCTTTACAGATGAATTGCATTATTAACTAACTTCATTTCTTTAAACGCATTTTCGTAATCACAATCACAATACATTTCGCGGTAATTCTGGTCCACGCAATATCTTGCAGTTCCGCTCTGACGAATGCCTCTATTTGCCATTTGCGTAAAGTAATACACGGTTGGCTGTCTTTTTTTGAGAGCATAGTGGTCCGTTCCATATGTTTTATCGACCATATGGGGGTCTGTGCTCTCTTCCTGGAATCAGTTCACTCACTGGGGCATACAAGTACCTAACTTTCGCACCATCAGTTATTTTTCTCTCTTTTGCATTAATGGTTGTACCTTAATTTTTTGGTCCTGAATAGATTTTTTTCTTATTGCATCAATAGTTTTCAGCGCTATTATCTAAGTTTATTCATGATTTATGCTTAGACCAACTTTGTAAATTTTTTTTACCCAGGCCTCTGTATCTTTTACCTTTCTAGTTCATTTTCTGACATATTGTTTGTGAAATAATCTCCTTTCTGCTAGCGTTCTTTAAAAACGTCTACAATACCTTCGCTCGTGATTTCCGCCTTCTCCTCTTGTATTGTAAACACCTTCTCACCGCATAGTGTATTGACCCTTCCCAATGAATTCTTTTTCCCAGGATCTAATTTGATTGTTTTAGGATAAGTTAATGGACTTCTTTCATAATCTTTTCTGTTCACTCCTACTTGGGTTGCAGTTTTTGTCCGTTAGTGCTTCTCTTCTGCTTCTTTGTATCTACTGGGGTATCATACTTGTTTTTTCTTACCACTTTTATCATGTGGTAAAAATAAAAGATCTGTTTGGTGCATATCATTTTGAATTGCATTGAAACCTGTTTACAACTGTTTGGGCTGGGAATTATTTTTGGCGGTGCCTGTAATATTTGCCACATTTGCCTGCTTTGAATAGCCTGCTCCTGGCTGTTTTCTTTGACTCTTGTGGCTTCCTTCTGCAAATTTTGTTACTGCACCTTCAAAACCTTTCCAATAACCTCTAGGAGAGTAGTATACATTTTTTAATTTATTTTCAGTTCTTTTAATCCATTTTGATAATCGGGTTGTTACTTTTTAAGTATTTCATAACTTGCAATGCCAACAGCACCCATGCCAATTATAAACGACCATATTTCACCTGTTTTTTTACTTTCATGCGTGTATAAAAAGCAATTTCAGGTAAATCAATACTTTGACCTGTCATGATGTGTATTCTTGCATACTCGATCGATGTTTCGAAAAATTTTGCTTTGAGTGACCTTCCCTTTGTATAGTTTCATTAATTAAATCGATGGTTGATTCTTTCTTCGGTCCATTTTGTTTCTCTCTGCTGAGAACTTTGTTCTAAGCTAAAAAAATCGTTAAAAAAAAACATGCCTTTTTCGTTACAATTCATTCGAAGCCTCCTGCACCATCTTTGAGTAGAAATAAGAATTTGTACACTAAAAGCTACAGACATTTTAAAAATCGCACACCACCTACCAGCAGAGCTATGGTTGCCATTTTGATTAATTTAAGTGGTTGGGCTTTATCATTTTTATCTGGTAGTATACCCAGATTCACCAACCATCTTGTGTTGCTAGTGCCTGCTCACAGTAGTCAGGTCATTTGACCATCGTTGACGTTCAGTTTACCAAGATCGGCGGGTTTTTAATTTTTTAGCATTTTCTCGCAAGCATGCTATCTACACTACTATAACCCCCAACCATGCTCCGTCAATCACATGTTCCCGATATTATCAGTACGGATGGCCATTTTGGTTATTATTCTTTTTTTTTAAATTTAATTATTCAAAGAAAAGTGTCCGACCTTGCTTCCGACACTACATTGACTTTTGGTTTCCACTTCAGGAGTTTTTATAACTTTGATAATAAATAAACGCCCCTACAACTGGCCAAACGCAAGTCAACCTATGTAAAAGGGCAGTACCAACTTTCCACCATTATCTGTAGATGTTGTGGTTTCGTTCAGTATTTTTTTCCTCTTTTTTCTATGGACTCTGCAACTCTTTTTCATGCCAACTCTACTACCTTGGTTTTTCTTTTTGTAACCTTACTTGGTTTGTTTCACTTATTGGGGTTCCTCCTCCACTTGGTTTCCTTGTGTTCCACTTGGTTCCACTTGTGCATTCCACTTGGTTCCTTTATATTAGTATCACTATTATTTTTTTAAATGAAACATGCTTGCAGTTATGATTCCAGCCGCAAGTGAGCTAGATTACTCAAAATTTAAAATTCGCCACACAAAAAGTGCTAAAGAATTTGAGACTAGTGGATCTTCTCTAATTCTTAGATAAAGCTTTCAACATCATCAATATCTGCAAATAATTCCTGCTAATCATAACCAAGAGCATAACCAAATTGTTATTGTAGTCGAACCTAACGACTTGATCATCTCATACCAATTTCTCTTCGTATCTAGAATGTAATTTTGAAGTTCTTCTTTCAATGTTTCGAGACTTTCAAGGGAATATATTTTTTCCAAAATATTTACGGAATCACCACCACTACTGACGGTGTGCAATCTGCTTATCACACAGGGGGGGCTTTTGGGTCTTCTACATCTTCGTGTATAATTTGTGCTTACTCATCCATTTTTTGTACTTAATAAGGGATATCGTTAAATAGATAGATTGATAATGTTTCTTGTATTTATATAATATACTCCCTAAATTATAAGTATGCTCAAGCTGAAAATTGTGGGAAACATAGTACTTATTACATAACTTGTACAGTTCTATTACAATAACTTGTAACTTCTTATTACAATAACTTGATAAGGTCTTAACAACATAACTTGTACTTCTTATTACAATAAACTTGATAAGTTCACCTTGTAACTTGTCGGTTGATCTGTTTTAAGTATTAAGTTTTGACTGTTTTTTTGCCTTTAAAATTTCAATTATTTTTGCGCTAGTGGGTTTTATAATTAATCCGTAATGACATCATTTTTCTTTCAGCAATTGTCGATGATCACGATCTTTGCACTAAAATAAACCCACCCTTTTGTCTGTTTCTCGAAACTCTTTCCTAACACTATTATTTTTTGTGACAAAATTCCAAACCACTTTGATTGCATTCTACCACTAACGCTAATGCACTGATCAGATTTAGATCTTTATGTTTTTCTTATGACAATTCCTTAGTTGCAGCACAATTTGAATTATAAGAACGTTCATCACATCATCACCTTCTGAAACGTTTTCGTAAATATCTCTTGATATGTCATGTAATTTTGGTAGAATCCAGACATAAACTTCAGATCTGCCGAAGACCCATTCCTCTGTTTTCTATAGGCTTTATTCCATGCTAGCCGTGGGGACAAATGAATAACGTGGTGTTTTCAAAATAATTTTGTATTAATTTTCTAATAGTTTACCAACCTCTGTTTTTCCACACCCTGTTTTACCGCATACGATTGCCGAATGAGGATACTTTGGGAACACCATTTAATATATAGTTATTTTAATTTTAAAATGGTGTCTGACTAATCTACCATTCTTTAAATTGAGCTGGGCATCCATGACAACATAATGTAACAGTACAGAATTCCCGCTGCTTCTGCATCTCTTTCCAGTTGATTGTATACCTTCAGAACAATTTTCTATTCTCCCTACCACTACCGTATTTTTATTATCACACTGCTCTCATGTCTAACCAAAGACGTATTTATCTTTCAAATAATCCGACAAAGTTACATCACAAAGGTTCATTTCTTTAACAATGCCTATGCCTGCAAAATGTTGACAATTTCATCCCAATGTTTGATATCTTTGCATGCCTTGCGCATACACTGATTCGGATGCCTTCGATAGTAAATTTGTTATCTTTATAATTTTGGATTGTGAAATTTACTCGTGTCTCTACCACAATTTACACCACCTTCGAAGGGGTTTCTAAATCCATGAGTGATACCTTAATACAATCTTTTTGCCTGGTGTGGTTCATATTAATATTCCAAGTTGTGTCTCTTCGTTTACTGTATTGTTTCTGTGTCTCAATCTCTGCATAAAGTCAGCCATTTGTTTTGATACTGGTTTTTAATCATTTCTATAGCTAGACTCTGCATTAGTATGCATTTCGTATTCTAAACTTATTCCACTTATTTTATAATTAGCGCCTGTGTCTGTGCCAATATCTGTGTAGACCTCTGATTGGGGTGTGGACAAACCCTCTCCACGCGCCTTCTACTGAGAAGCCTTGGGAAAGGTGAGAAACTGTGAATCTAGCTGTACAGGTTGATTTTACCAAAAGCCATTACAGTTCCATCTGTTGTACCCTTTATGTTGGATTTGTGTAACTACTAGTGTCATAAGTACCGTCTATCAATTGAAGTTTACAGCATGAGCAGTGCTAAACAATTACTATGGGGATTGACGTGTTGCTTCCACTTTGATTTCTGTGAAACATGACACCGAGACATATGTCTCCATTATGCTGACATGTCTATATTATTATTCAATGCATTATAATGATTTTGAAATGGTGTGGGACAACTCATTTCTTTTACAACCTTCGACAAAGATACTAGACATGAAACCTATAAGAGCTTTTAATTCTACTGTCTGTATGTTGGAGGTGGTCATAGCTGACACCACACCCTGAGGTGCTACACAAATTACAAAGTTGAGTTGATTTTGCCAAAATTGCATCGGGTTGAGTTCCAATCGTTATAGCCCTCATCAGATTGAACGTGTTGTAATACATAATTCAAATCTGGTAGAATCGATGCCAAATGCTCCAGTATTGATTAAAGGATAGTTTGACTTGTAAGTCTGTGTGCTTCAAAGGCTCTTTGTTGCTGTGGTGAATATATACTACTAACTTTGTATCTTTTTGAATAATTGCTTTGATATGAAAATGCTGGTAACTGTTTTTTATTTTAAAAACATCATATATTTATTAAATGAATCATACTTATGAAATTAAAACATTTGAAAAGTCGTGTGACTTGGAAACAATACTTAGACAATAGGGCAGGAATTTAAAAATGACTTTGAAAATCAGATATGATTTGGGATAGGTTTTACAATATTCAAAGGTTGGAAAAAATTTGTATATGGTTGGTAGTGATGTAAGGGAATTTTCCATTGCCGCTGGCCTTTACAATGTGGATCGACTGGTGCCATTTGATCACCTGTAGATTATCTTGGGTGGCGATTATGGTCAATAAATACAATGGGAATTTGAAACTTAAAGTTCCAGAAATAATGCTATTAAATTTTCTGGAGATATTGCAAGACTTTTTTCACTTAATACGATTTGGGGGGATTGCGTTCGTTGATGGTGAACACATTGGAAAAGTGGACAGCAACCATTCAAAGATTTATTTACACTGGGTCAAGTTTCTTCCACCAATAATAAATATTTAACGGAAACCATCTAAAATGTGGATTGTCATTTCATTGGGTCATTAACTTTTACTACGGAAGTGCCATACATAACAGAATGGAGCATAAAATGAAAAACGTTGGAAAATGGCATAAATTATTCAAATGAAATCAGCATCAGAGATGCTGATGGTAATGATATTAATAAAAAAGGGCTGCCACTGATAAATACTTTAGAAATAAACTAATGCTAAATAAATGAGTATACTTGGAAGTCCAATACAATTAGCCAACTGCAATATGATATTCAAAATATCAATGAGGGTATGAATAGTATGATTAGTGAATATGGAAAAATCTACAATGGGAAAATTGTACCAACTGATGTAACACCAATTCTTGTTAAATGACATCCGGGGAATACTCTTATTTGGGATGATTTTCATCACAGCCTATGGTTATGTTGAATAGTAGGTGATCATAATGTAGTTTTTGGTATATGGAGAAAAAACATAGAAAACCAATGGATTACTACACGAATTGAGTTCCAAATAATACACCTTCTATTTCTCTTAATGGGTAGAGAGCAGAAGAATGGTTCGGAGTACTACCGTTATGTTCATAGGTGTGTTTGTGTTTTTGGTCATCACCATGAGGGTATGATGTTTATTGCCAACTTTTAGGTCATAATTCTGGTATGTATTACAAAATTAACATACGACTCTTTAAAAAATAAAACGCATACTTATAAATGACGACATTTATCCGAATTACCGCAGAATGAGGGTACTTTCCAGACTCAAAAATTGATGATATTAAAAAGAACTAGAAGCTGAATAGATTAAAAAGTTCCCTCCCTGTATAAAAAGTAATAACCCAATTATTAATACTAGAACTCCACTAGAAAACCATTTCAGAGGTGTTTGGAGTTGTTAATTGCGCTTCAGGTATTGCAGCTATTTGTGGATTTTTATTACTTCACCGCTTGGATTTGCCTCTGGACAGCCCCTGGTTGCTTTATTGCTTGTGGTGTTTTGTGTTGGCACAATGTTCAAACTCAAAAAACCACAAAACTTAGACTAAAACTAAAAACTAATGAATTATAATTTTGGCAGAGTCAAAACTAATACTATTTGTGAATCATATTTCACAGCCTCTGGATGATTGGGGGGGGGGGGGGGGGGGGGGGGTGCTATCAGGCAAGAAGAATTTCTACTACACATACAAAGAACTGGCCAGTTCAGTGAACCTGAAAGAAAGTATTAGAAGAAATAATGATAAACTCCGTACAAGCACGCTCCTAGAATAAAAAAAAAAAGGAGCATTATATTTCCAAAATTTATTTAATCTGAAAGGCCTGCTCTGTCTAAAAGTCGCTATCCTATAGATGTCGAACCTGCAAAGCAGTCTCCTTGCACTTCGATGCAAGATCTCATCAACCCCATACTTTATTCAGCATTGTGCACCCAGTTATTCCCCTCGTTTCCGCCTGCACACAAGCTACCATCATCCACCCTCACCACCCTCCCGACCCCCTAAACCACCACCGTATACCGCTCCCTCTTGTGGGGTACAAATCTCTTTGTCCTACTCACTTTCCATCTCCCTACGTCCGTTGTATCTACTATTTGAATGTTAACGGGTAGTGCTTATGCATTTAACCTGAGTATGAAGCCCATATAAAACTTTTCATCACTAATTGACCTACCTATTACAACGATTACTCCTTTTGATCACCTTTTTATCGCTTAGCCCCTTTTGCTGATTTTTGGTGAAGTTGGTCCCTACCCATCCCCCAACCCCGAATCAACCCCTCTTCATTTTAGACCCCAATAACTCTACCTCCCCTTTTTTCCTCCCCGCTGTTCCTTGCTTTTAGTTCTATAGTAGATCTATTCCGGCGATTCTGATCCTGGGATGATTGTTGCATCTTCCGTCCTCTCTAACACTATACCCTGCCCACTCTTTCAGCGACTCGCTCTTCGCCTATTATTGCCTCTTGCTATTCCCATCTGCCCCCTTCCTGTTTTTTCAACCGATCTCCCGTGAGACCTTCCCCGTATTTTCTTGCCTTTTACCATTTCCTCCTTTGTTCTTTCCAACACACCCTTTTCAACCCCCCACTCTCCATGACTATTGCCCTCCCTCCTCATCTTACTCCCTCGCCCTCCTTTTCACGTACCTTCTGTATTCCGTCGCCATAGTTTTATGTGGGGGCGCTGGATACTTGAAATGGGGGGCCTATCGATTTACTCCGATTAAAATTACCCAATCCCCTCGAAAAATCGTGCTGCCTAAAGTTTTCTATTGAACCCTCGTACATCGTGACTCACCCGCCTCCGAGCTCCCTCTCACCCCACTGCTACCACCTTACCATCATCTGACGCAGAGACCTGCCCCCCCCCCCTCCCTCTCCAATCCCTTTTGTAGGCAACTAAAACCGTTAATACCTTTTGTGTTACACAATTCACCCCCTTCGTGTTGCTTCATCTCCCCTAGCTGCCCCGTAACTTCTCCCCCCACCCCCATTCTTCGCCATAACTGCGCTCTGCGATATCACGATCTCGAACTGAAGCTGTCCTGCCAGTTCTTGCCGCCCCCCGGCTCGTCTGTAAAAATCGGGGTTGCCCTTCCTACGCTGTTTTGTTGATGCTCACCTGACTGTACCCTGAAAAAAAAAGTTTCTCCAAGGTTTCCCGAATAGCGCCGCTATTGCGGGTGTCGCCGCCGAGGGCTAACCCTGTGTAAGGCCTGTGTAGTGCCACAGCCAGACCAAGAACGTGCGTGTGTAGTTGAGCCGCATCGTCAACGATTAACGATGCTCTAGAGTCCTCAGCAACCATGGGCACCCACCCCCCCTCACGAGCAGACCCTGAATTCAACAGAGCCAAAACTGAATGTTCTCTTTCTTCTGACTCTAAACTAACGTTTTTCGCGCTCCCATACTGCACGGGCAGAGCGCGTGTAAAGGCATATCATTATTTTGTTCTCTTCCGCGGGAGGTTTTCTAAAAGACGTGGCCCATCTAAGCAAGGCACCCACGTCAGCTGATGCGGCTGATCGTATAAGGATTTCTGTCCTCCGGGGGGGGGGGGGGCGGGGCGGCGGGTGGGTATAGATCGCCGCGCGCCCAATAAATTGGTTTCACGGTTGGATGTAATGGTGTGATGGGTGTAATGTTGTGCTATTTGAGCTGCGGCGCTTCCTTGAGGCAGACTTATGGTCCATCTTTTCTTCAAGGATGTAAACATTAATTCATATTATTTATGGTCGAAACAGAATAAACTCATGTGCCTCAATAGGTGGGCTATGGCGTCGGAATCCCCGGAATCATTATTCCGCAGATATGCCTGTATTGGTGGATGGGGGGGGGGTGGATCCGGCCACGATCAAAAAAAATGTTTTTAAATCCTTATACCTTGAAATCTGAACGATCGTCACATGATTGGGCGGGCGGAGGATCGCGGCATTAATTGCTAGGCCGATATAGATACTGTATAGTTTGATAGAATGGGGCGGAATAGCCGACGTCTCTTTCCAGTTTTTTTTCTCTTCTTACTACTCTCCACCCTATTCTCCGACGCGACTGAAAACGGTCCCTCCGCCCCTTTTTTCTTCTCCTCCCCGCCTTCTCCCTTCCCTTACTCGGTTGGCCGCCCCCAAAGCCCAAGGATTACAAAAGCACAACAGCCCTGACAAAGTGAAGGAATCACATTGCCAAACCCAACCCTGGCATATGTTTGGCACATTTTGCAACCATCAGGCGCGCGCGATTTTAAATCAATTAGGCATGAGGTGATCACACACCCTAACAGAAGCCCCCGAGGCGAAGTCATGTTGAACTTCTGTGAATTATCAGTGCTCTCGAAAAGCTGTTTTAATCCTTTTACAGGACATAACTGGAGATACCATCTTCGAAGCTGTTTTCCTCTTCTACAGAGGACATACTGGAGATAACGTCAATTAGCTGTTTTACTTCGTCAGTACATTGACTTTTGTTTGCTGCAGTGAGGACTAGTCGGGTCGCTCACGAATAACTGACCCAGGAAGTCACAAGGACATTAGGTCAAATTAAGTCAAAGACAAAGGATTCAAAGTAGGTCCCAGATGTAGTTTTGCACGACGAACAAATTTTCCATTTACGACCACCCCCCCCCCCCCCCCAATAAAAACACGCTTTTCGTATCGCTGAAAACTATGAAGAATTTGACATTTTGTCTGTTTTAGAGGCTTTTTGACTCTTTCACAGAAGACAACGCTGGAGATAGCATGTGAAAAGAAGTGTTCTAGTACTCAGTGCAATTGATCCGTTGGTTCGGTGGTCTGGTCGTCAAACAACATGACCTCAAAGGTTAAAAAGTCTTGCCCCCTCAAATGAGGTCAAGTGGTCCACCCTATGTATTTCACCCAGACGAATAAAACTTTGCATTACAACATTGCCTCTGATATGTTTCGCCTTTCCCAAGCGATGCAATGATTGCCTCTGTCGTGACCTTGCATGACCTTAACTTGCACAAACCAATAGGGTCATCCCACTCCACGAGCAACCAACGTCTGAATTTGGAACTTAATAACCTTCGTTTGCGTCGTTGGATATCGTGCTGACAAGGAGTGTCACAACACCACACACCAAACACACACACATACGCGCGATATGACTGGCAATAGATTTTTTTTTGCCTTCGGCAAGAATCAATAAGGAAACGCGGAGAATAAGTACCTTATGACAAGAAAAACGAAGATATGGCCGCCGCTTAGCTCACTTCAGTCAACCGACACGCAAGCCTGGGCCTGAGCCCCTCCGCGCCAACTGCTCCGAGGTACCGCAAATTGTCGCCAACCTATAAGCTGCAATCACGTTCTGCGCGGCTGGCTCAACCGTACTCCAGACCTCAAACCGACCGCCGAGTCATAGTGGCCTCCAGTGCCATATTGTTCACGGTCGCATATCCGTTCCTACCCCCGACGCTCGTTCTGTACAGTCATATTTCGGCCAATTGTTTCCAAATTACAATCCGTAACAACCCTGGTTTATCTACCACAGAATCCTATTTTATTTCCTCCTACCCCCACTCCCATACCATACCTCCAAAATAGCTTTCGCACGCACTGCCCTAATACTCCAATGCCTAATCACAACAAAGAGCCCACAAAACGCAAATACAATCTATAATCGTTGTAGACGCGGCGCGGCCGTCGCTGATATAATCCTTTTACGAAGAATATTTTGTCTGCTGCAAAACGAATTTATCATTACGGATTTATGTGAAAAACGCAAGCGAAATAGTGCAAGCCAGTGAGCCACCCGTTTGCCGTGGGTCTACATTTAGTGAATAAGTTTAAACACTATACCTCTACAGTTAAACATGCACGTCCAAGAATTTAGCGTTCAACGCATAAACATTTTGATGGCTGAATAAGTGCTCAGAAAAGTGTTTCAATTCATGAAACATCCTTGTTTTTAGAGCAGAGTTACATTTATCTACCTGCTTACTGACATAACTTCTTCCTGCCCGTGGGCTATCCAGCTCTCCTGTGTCTAATACACCCCACCCCTACAAATTCCCTGGTATAGCGATGACATGTCTTCGTCCCAAATCTCACCTGTCGGATTTATTTCTCCGGGTTTCCGGACATGCAGTAAATGCTCATCAAAACCCTGGTCATATTAATGCGTGGCTGAGCACCGGCGCTGACTCGCCTCTCTTCCCGACTAGTGCTCAGAAGATCTCCTGGGCAGGGGATAGTGATTTCCAACCTGCTCCCAGACCGTCCTTTTTTACATTCCCTCCAAAAGACGATCTGTCAGGTGGATGTGCGGCCGCTCGGGCTCATTTATCATTAATATGCCTCGCGTATATCATGTAGAATGTTATGGTACTCACGTTGTGTACTCAGCCTATAGCCTATCACGTTCTCGGACACATGACATATTAAGCCTATTTACCGTGCTGGGCGTTTTTCGAGAGCCTTTCGTACCGTGATACGGTGCCATTCAAACTGCCCTCATAGGTCGCCAACCTCCGTGTTCTCGCACGCTCTCACTCCCGTATACCCGTTAATTATTTCTGCATCATACGTTGCCATGTCTCCTGCGTTCCACCTCCGTGGTGCGGCACTCCGCCACTTATGCAACCCCTGACCCTGCCTTTGACCAGTTTACATTGATCATAATCAACTGTTTAAGACCACACTCCACCTGTCTCCAATATTTTAAGACCACCCTCCTAGCGTTTAGTTTCTTCAACGGCTCCACATTTTATTACTCCCGTTATGCGCACGTCCCCCCCCCCGCCCCCCCCCCCCCCCCCTCGGACCCCCTGCCGCCCCCCCCCCCTCGGGACCGCATGCTGATGCCGTCTCTGCAATGCTCTTCAATGCCGCAATTTTTTTTTTTTGGGGAATTTTACGGCACATGCAATTATTTCAAGACAATTAGCTGGGTTAACTGCAGGAGGTCGAACCTCGGCTGGCGAACGATCCATTTACCTTGAGGGTGGTAACTGCTACATTTCAGTGGTCTCCTCGTTTGTGAGATGCATGTCAAACACCAGACTGTTGGAACGGCGGTACATATCTAAGAAGAGGAAACCTCCCATTTTCAGCGTCCCCATGTTGTCAATGTAGTAGTACATCGGGTCTATCTTGGAGTATGAAAATTCATTTGGCAGGCTTGGTCAGATTTGGATCAACTCAACATACATGTTTTGAGTTTTGATAAAAATGTATAAACAGGGCTAGTACACAGGGGCTAGTAACGATAGTGTGCTTAGATGCCTCAATTCGGCATCACAAACAATCTGCCTCAGTAAGAATGACCAACCGCTGTTGATCACGCCAGCTGTCAAACAACCCTTTCCGAAAGTTGGATTCCCACCAATTCTGGTTTTGTGATCTGCGAATGAGCAGTCAGCCGGGGCCTATTCGTGTGCATATTATATAAAAGCAATTAAAAGAATATGGAGACACCCTGCCATCAAGTTGATATTGACAGCAGGGGCGTAGAAGGCTTTGAAAACCGGGAGGCGCAGGTTACTATGTAAGCGGAGCCCCACCATGGGTTGGCGCGGGGATCCTAGGAGGAAATTTTTGGGTTTTGACCCACCTCACATGGCTGGAAATGAACCTTTGATGCCCTAGAGGGACATTTATACCACAAGATCGCGTTTAAAAACGAGTGCGGCTTCGTTAGAATGACACTAAAAGCAAAAATAATCTTTGCACTGAAATATGTGAATTGAATATGAGGTGGGGTGTACTTCTCCACATACACACCCACACATACATAGGCCATTAACCATTCCGAGTGACACCATTAATTCCTCCGCCCGTCAGCCCATAAAGTATATGCCGACGCTAAAACAACCTCTCATTCATGCATGTTATGGTCAGCAAAGGGCCGCCAAACAATCTCCCCCCCCCCCCTTGCGGCGTCGTTCGTGTGCCGAAATTGGGATATGTTACCCCACCCCCCAATCTCCTCGTTTCCCCCTCTCCCCTCTTACCCCCCTCTCTCTCTCTTTTTTTCTCCTCCTCCCCTGTCCTTTCTTCCCTTCCCTTTCCCCTCTTTCTCTTACCCGGGGGGCGCGCGGCCCCCCAAAGCCCCCCCCCTGAAAGCACTGAAAAATATTCTTAGCTCAAAGTATTTTACTCTAAGTGAAATGGAAAATAGTTTCAGCCGTCAAGGAGGTACTTGTGGAGAGATAAAGAAAAAATTTACACATTACAGGATGGAATCGCCAAAGCGACTGCGTCAAGACTACCGAAGTAACCATCGCAGTTAAACGGACTACAATACAAGCGATTTCATAGCTCGTAAAAACGAGTGGCGAATTGACTTATGAGTGTGTAGATACGTGTTACAGGCTGTCTTTCGACCAAATGCGGGTAGGAGCGATTTGCACTCAAACTATTTTCCATAATCATTGTCAACCTGGTTCATTCTGAAAGAATTTCCGTGAATTCAGGTTCCACTCAAATCGTAAATAAGGGCCAGTATGTAAGATTATACCCCCCATATAATTGATTTTAGGCCGCAACAGGAATGGACATTTGAGTTACGAAAGCGGGGCGAATTGACTCAGTGTGTTGTACGAGTTCATGTGTCTATTGACCAAATAAAGCAGATGAAGAGGTCGAACCATTACGCTAAAATTATTTTAATAATCAATGCTCCACCGCGTTCATTCCGAAAGAATTCCATGATTTCGATTGGGCACTCAATTGTGATTTAGTCATTCACACAGGAAGGCACCCCTTGTTCCAGTACATAAAATGAACACGACCATAAGAACGATTTTTCGTCGCCTCTGAATGGGACAGTGTGAGTGGTGAAAAGAATGGGAATTGCGAATTGAGGGTGTGCATAATAGTTACGCGCGTTATGTGTATATTAATCAGGGAAATGGTACTCTAACGTTAGAGTAGCATTTCCCTGATTGCATGACCCAAATGAAGTGAATGTCGAAGTGATTGCGCTCAAATATGTATAATCATTGTGACCGCGTTCATCCGGAGAATTCCAGGATTCGAGTTCTACTGAACCTTGTCGCTTAGTCGGTTACAGAATGCCACCATTACGTCCAGTAGTAAGAAGTTACGCCCAATAAAACTGATTTTTTCGCCGCTCCGAAAATGTAAGTTGAGTGTTCAAAGAGTGGGGAATTGACTTATAGTGTGCAGTATATACGCGTTACGGTGGCTTTTGACCGAGTAGTGTAGGAGCGATTGTGCTAAAAATATTTTCTAGAATCATTGTCAACGGTTCATTCGGAAAGAATCGTGATTCAGGTTCACTCCAATTGTAAATGGTCATTAACAGAATGCAAACCTTCTATTCCAGTATGTTGAGATATATTACGACCAAATATAAGGCTTTTTCGTTGCTTTTTCGTGATACAAAAAGGTGGCGAATTGATTAGTGTGTGTACACGCGTGTCTAGGTGACTATTCACCAAAGGAGGATTGTGCTCATTTTTTTTTTTTTTTCAAAACCGGGATTTAAGGTTCCACTAAATTGTAAATTAGTGCAGTCTACGAAAAACAGAAAGCAACCGTTATGTAAGATAGATATGCCCATAATAATGATTTTAGTCGCCAACCAGAATGGTACATGAGTGTACAGAAAGAGGGGAGAATGGACTGTGTGTAGTACACGCGCGTCAAGGTGATTATTGACCAAATAAGTCTAGGACAATTTGCTCAAGTTTTTTTGCATAATCTTGTCCCCGCGTTTATTTAAAAAAGATAATCCGAGATTTCAGGTTCCAATAAATTGTGAATTAGTCAGTTCACAGAAACGCAACCCGTTCTGTCACATTAGGACAGTAGATACGCCCCTAAACTGATATGCGGCCGCACTGAATGGTACATCAGTGGACAGAAGGTGAGCGAATGACCAGGTGTTAATACACGCGTTTTCATTGTTAGTGACCAAAAAGGGTAGAACCATTACGCTCAAATTATTTCATTAATCTTGTCACCGTTAGAGCGTGCTTCAAACGACTTTCGTGATTTACGATGGACAATTGATTCTGAACTTCAGCCAATCGATCGAGGCAGTTTGGACAGTTGGACCCCCAATAAACACTGGCCATGGTTGCACTAGGGCCAACAGGCCTACATTTTAAGGCAATTCGCTCTTCATTGTTCACGCATGTATCATATGATGTCGACGCAAAACTCAATCAGATGGGCAAATCTATTGATATACTGGAGGGTTGGATTCCGAACCGACTAATTTACAATTTTGGTAGGAAACCTGAAATCGGAATTCTTTCGAAAGAACACGGATTTTGAAAATAAGTGAGCACAATACCACGGCCCGAGAC